>CM064516.1:41826269-41946280 GCA_032716605.1 Paralithodes platypus | reverse complement strand
TATACCGCATACTCCGTGCTACCGCGCAGACGCTGCGAGCGCTCTGTCAACGCTCTCACGATATCGATCATAATTTGAGTATTAACTACTCATCCTCTTCATTATTGTGTGCATGAAAGGTGGTTAAGAGCACGTTTAACCATCCTGTAGCTTAGTAAGTAACACTGCACGATATTTTGCTGTGTATTGACTGATAAACTTTGTGTTTATTACAAGACAACTGCTCGGACAGGGCGCCACTAGCGCCATTTGTTGTTTTGTTTTGTTTGAAACAAACGCTCTTCTTAGTTGATATAAAATCGTAGCCCCTAATTTTACCCATTACCTACTGTAGTAAGTATCAATTTAACTGCCTTGTATGTAAGTAAAGCTTTGCATATTAATTTGCTAATAAACAATATTGTGTACTAACTAACCTGCCTACAGGAACGAACGCCGACGCCATTTTGTTAACAAACTTTTTTGGGGGGATTATACATATTAAATTCCAGCCAATGTGTAGTAAATTTAAGTGCATTCATTTATCTTTT
This sequence comes from Paralithodes platypus, assembly GCA_032716605.1. Lineage (NCBI taxonomy): Eukaryota > Metazoa > Arthropoda > Malacostraca > Decapoda > Lithodidae > Paralithodes > Paralithodes platypus. Next base: position 41,945,750 of record CM064516.1, on the reverse strand, counting down.
CCCCCTTGATATATTCTTGACTTTTTCTCCTCAGAGTGATTTTAGTTTAAGCTAAGGGTGGTATTTGTACAAACTAACCTAGCCTAACCCAACCTGCCAAGCTTTTAACCTAATCCAAAACCTAGGCCTAGCCTATAGCCAGCCAATCTGTTGTTCTTATTAACTCTAGTAGATATTGTATTTAGTATCCTACTGTAGCTATATATATCTGTAATTTTAGTTGTTGCTTGCACGATCTTGTAGTAACCTATGACTGATACATTTTGTTTTGTTTTATCTAAAAAGAGTAGGCGACTGCTTTACTAGGCTACAGTGACACCAGGGCCATCTGTTGATACAGTATATTAACCCCTTGTGTGCGGTCACACTTTATTTTCATATAATCTCTATTTGGTGAATTGTATATTTAGTTACATATTCTGTTATATATATATATTTGTTTAAGGTTAGGTTATCACACCTGGTAGCCTATTTCTGCGTATTTCAATTTTATTATTTTCGGTTAGGCTATTCAACGCTGGTAGCCTATTGGTGCGTATTTCAATTTTTTAAAAACTTTTGGTTAGGCTATCACCCTGGAAGCCTAATTCTGCGTATCTCAAATTTTTTGTTTTCGGTTAGCCTATCACCCCTGATAACCTATTGTTGTATATTTCAACATATTTGTTGAAGAGATTGAAGTGTTTCTAAAGTGAGTGAAGTGTTTTAAAGTGAGTTAAGTGTTTTAAAGTGAGTTAAGTGTTTTAAAGTGAGTGAAGTGATCTAAAGAAACTGACTGTTACCATGCCTCGCACTTGTACGAACTGCGCCGGTAGGTTTGGTGAGTCCATGTTTGTTACTGTCAATCTTCAAGTCTGCCGTCTCTGCCAGCAACAAGAAAATTTGACAGTGAAATTAGATGAAGCCTACAACAAGATCAACGTCCTCACCATGAAGCTGGAATCACTCCAAGAGTTTGTAACACTCAATGTTGGAGTACCACAAACTTCAATTGTCACCGCAAACTCCAGCAGCCACCAACGCTCCAACGTCAACTGCCAACAATTCAACGCCTGCAGTAGCCATTTCATCTGATGGTTCTGATACTCAAGCAACAAATAGTAACTCTCTTCCCCCTCAAGACAACTTCCGTGTCGTGAGGAACAACGTTTGCCCCAAGACCAGGAAACCCATACCGATTACCGAGTGTCAAAACCGCTTCCAGATACTCGCAGACTCAGATGACGAAGCGGAAATAGAAGAAGTCCGGCTCGTGGGAGACTCGATGATACGTGGTCAGCTCACAGAGTTTTGCGCCAGAGCACCTAAGACCAGGAAGCGTTTTTGTATCCCTGGTGGTGGTGTGGACGACGTAGTTGCTGCAGTTGACGAAGTATCTAAGCTGGCCCCTGCTAATACAATGTACGTCATCCACGTTGGATCCAACGATGTACAGCGAACCCGGTCGGAAGATTTGCTTTTAAAGTACCAGCAGCTGATCAAGTCGTTTAAGGAGAAGTCATCAAGGATCATCGTCTCAGGAATTGTCCCCCGGCTTGGTGTGTAGAGAGCCGATTTTACAACATAGCCACCAGCATAAATCGTTGTCTAGCAAACCTCTGCAGGAAGGAAAACGTGGGATTCGTCGACACCTGGGACAATTTCTACTACGATGGACTATTTGTTTTCGGACGATGGAGTTCATCTGAACCAGGTGGGAGAAGCACGTTTTGGGCGTCTTCTCAACGATGCGGGTGAAGGATTTCCGGAGAAGAAATCGACTCGGCACAGGACAACCAGGAAGGAGGACCGAAGACAGCGAGGGCCGCAACCTGCGAAGGAATTAAATGCTAATCTGTCAAGCAGCGCGAATTTGGCTAAAGCTCCAGCACCACGACCCAAATTCAAAACTGCCAGGGATAACGACCGAGGGACCGATGTCAGCCATGAATGTAAATGTAGATCCGATCAGAACCAAAAATTTGATTAAAGAACGTTCTGTGAGTTCTAAAACTGCAACTTTAAAGGTTTTCTATGCAAATGCTCGTAGCATACGCAATAAATTTTCAGATTTAGAGGAACTAGTGTTTACTGAAAATTATGATGTGATTGGTATAACAGAATCTTGGCTCAATACAGTAGATAGAGACTTTTTAGCAGAGTATTCACTTCCCGGTTATGTAATGTTTGAGAAAATCCGAATAAATAAAAATGGAGGTGGCGTTTTATTTTATATCAAAGAAAGTCTTAACCCGACCCTCTTGTCAAAACCTCAAATTGTGAACGTCGACACATCTTTTGTGCTAATAAAGAATAATAAAGGTACAAAAATAATACTTGCATTAATATACAGACCTCCAGCTCAATCAGTGCAAACTGACCGAGAAATTTACGAACAAATTGCAGATGTAAATAACTCACAAGATACCGTATTTTTTGGCGACTTTAATTTACCTGTGACCAAGTGGGGCGATACTCTTACTTCACACTCCGGACATGACTTGTATACGAACTTGCAAGAGAGTTCGCTTTATCAATTTGTTCGAACACCGACCCGTGGTAATAACGTTCTTCACATTGTACTTGCAACAAAAGAAGAATTAATAGAGAATTTTAATATTGGTGATGAATTCAGTAACAGCGACCATCGTACGATAACTTTCACTTTAAACTTTACTAGTAACGAACCAAATAGTAGCATCGAAAAAGTCCCTAATTTCAAGAAAGCAAACTTTCATAAACTTAGAGCTATGTTAAAGAAACTGACTGGAGCTTTTTAATTAACAATAACGACATAAATACATCTTGGAAGTTATTCGAAACCACTTACCTAAAAGCAGTGCAAGACTGCATACCATCGAAAATACGGCGTCCAGGCCATAATAATAAGCCCAAATGGTGGAATAAAGATATTCAAACTGCCTGCTTGCTAAAAAATTTGCTAATGATAGATTAAAATCCTCACAAAATGACGAAGAACGGGTGAAATTTGTAGAGCTACGACGCAAAGCCAAAAAGTTAATTAAGCAAAGTAAAAAGACCCTTGCATTACATATTGCGAATCAAAGTAAAACAAACCCGAAAGAATTCTATAGTTATATCAGAAAGAAAAAAGTAGTTACTTCAACTGTTGGACCGTTAGTCGATGAAAATGGAGAATATACCAAAGACGAAGTACAAATGAGTAATGCCCTCAATACCTTCTTTGCATCAGTTTTTACAACCGAAGACCTCAGTGATATCCCTACACCATCGCCGATTCAGATTGATAATTCAGATGTTCTAAGCAATATCACCGTTACAGAGAGAGAAGTATTGAATTGTTTAGATAAACTCAAGGTAAATAAAACGCCTGGACATGATACAATCTCGCCTAGAGTTCTAAAGGAAGCTAAGGATGAGCTCTCCAAACCACTGACAGTACTATTCAATAAATCCTTGCAGTCTGGAACTATGCCTGATCAGTGGAAGATAGCCAACATAACAACGATATTCAAAAAAGGCAGCAAATCCCTACCCAGTAACTATCGTCCAATTAGCTTAACCTCATTGGTATGTAAAATGCTAGAAACGGTCATAAGAGACAGACTCGTAAATCACTTAGAGGAAAATAACATACTTAAAGATACTCAACACGGCTTTCGTAAAAAACTTTCCTGTTTAACCAAACTCTTAGACTTCTTCCACGATATCCTCAACCTCTACGATGAGAGTAAAGCTGTAGATATTATATACCTTGATTTTCAAAAGGCCTTTGACAAAGTTCACCACACACGTTTACTGCTAAAACTAAAAGCGCATGGAATACAAGACGGTGTGTTGAAATGGATAGAAAATTGGCTCAGCGACAGAAAGCCAAGAGTAGTCATAAACGGTAAGGCATCTAAAATGGACCAATGTAAGTAGCGGGGTACCCCAGGGATCGGTACTAGGACCAATTCTCTTTCTAATTTACATCAACGACATAGATGAGGGTCTCACCTGTACAATCTCAAAATTTGCCGACGATACAAAAATTGCAAATAGCGTACTCTCAAAAGATCAAGTTGACGATATGCAACACAATCTAGATAAATTGTCACATTGGGCCCAAATTTGGCAAATGAGTTTCAATGCGGATAAATGTAAAGTACTACATATCGGATACCTAAATGAGAAAGCAAACTATTCGATGAATGGCACTCAGCTTAAGAATGTAAACAGAGAAACCGATCTGGGAGTAACAATATCGAGTAACCTAAAACCGAGTCAACAATGTTCAGAAGTTGTTAAGAAGGCAAACAAAATAATTGGCTTTATAGGCAGATCATTTGAGCATAAATCCAAAGACGTAAACCTAACCCTTTACAATTCCTTAGTCCGCCCTCTTCTGGGATACTGCGTTCAATGTTGGTGCCCTTATTACCAAAAAGACATAAACAAGCTAGAACGAGTTCAACGTAGAGTTACCAAAATGATACCTAGCCTAAAGAACAAACCATACGAAGAGAGTCTTAGAGAAATTAAATCTATTTCCTTTAACCCAGCGCAGATTAGGAGGTGACTTAATTCAAGGTGTTCAAAATCATCAAAGGCATCGACAATATGAACTGTAGTAAGTACTTCACTATCGGCCAATCTAATTACACGCGGGGAAACGGTTGCAAAATTATTGTAAATCTTTTAACTCACACGAATCTAAGAATTTCTTCTTCAATCGAGTTGTCAACTTGTGGAATGGGCTTCCCTGAGACATTATAGACTGCAGCACCGTTGATTCATTTAAATTCCGCCTAGACAAATATCTCGCATCAAACCCGCGACTGACTGCGTTTGTAAATGAATAACTTTATTTTATCCTCCCCTCAGTTACTAACCCATATGTCCCCTACTAACTTCCTAGTCCTGCCACGTTAGTGGCTGGGCAGTAGTTCCTTTTCCAATGTTCCCTTACCTACTCTAAACCACTGTTTGGACACTTGATCCTCAGTGTTTTGGAGGACAAGCAGCCTAGAAGGGTCACTAGATCTGTTGTTGCTTGATTTCCTTTGTACTCTCTCTCTCTCTCTCTCTCGAAAGAAAGAAAGAAAGAAAGAAAGAAGCCCAGACGCCTTCGTAGTTCCTCACTCGATATCCCATCCTTAAGTTTAGCCCCACATATCCATTCTCTTGTAATTCCACTTCCATCTTCATAACTGGGGACTGCACCTAACACATGAAGCATACACCTTTCCCCCAAGTGATGATACTGTAGTTTTAACATCTAATCGTCACCACTGTAACTATAAAGCATGGAATGGCTAATTGGGAATTTACACTGGCAGCTGGTGGTCATGAGCCACCAAAAGGTGGATAGGATCTGCAAGTGAGGTCCACTTGTGACTTGTATATCAGGCCTATCTTTCATTAAATCTTTATTTTCAGGTGCAAATGGAAGTGGTGGCATGGTTTGTAGCCGACCAGCTGAAAGGAGATAATATGACAGAACTCAGAGTCAAGTTTGTCAAGAGATTAGAAGATGCCATTCCAGCAGGGGAGGATTAAAGATATGTAGGTGTGAAATTTTGGGTATTATGAAACAGGTACAGTAAACTTCCGTTAATCCGAAGGGCAGCGGACCGGCTCTCGTTCGGATTAGTGGATTTTTCGGATTATCGGACTTTACCCCTATGAACCTGTGTATGACGAAAACATTGAGGCATTAGGCCACTCAAATGACACATAATGGAGCACACACATATCATATGTTCATGAATTCACTTTAAAAGTTTACCATTGTCATTGTAGCCTATTATCTACTTCAAAACATTCAGATTAATGGTCAAAGGAATCTGCTGATATAAACGTCTTCTTCTTCTTCCGTCTACTAGCGAGTTTGTCTTGCTCTTGAAGATCAGATGTGGTTCGGGTAGTAATGCGATAACAACGGGACTTGCCTGAGAGGAACTTGTAATTGTCCTTTTGTGAATTTCCTTTTGTGACGTGCTCTGTTATATTATATTGTATTGAAAGCACCCTTGTCTTGTTGTCTGAAAGCACCCTTGGGATGCTCCGATCACTGAACTATAAATAGTAGCGTATCGGAACATCCAAAGGTGCGTTTTCAAGCTCAAGATAATACGTCCAAAGGTGCGTTTCAAGCTCAAGACTGAATGCGCTTGCAGAAAATGCGGTGCCACCGAGTAGCGCACGGGAGCGTCCCAAGGATGCGTTCGAATGCAAAACAAACTGTCCAGCAGACGATGTGGAAGAAGAAGAAGACGAAGGGGTTTAGGATTATATCAGTAGCTTCCTTTGACCATTAATCTGAATGTTTTGAAGTAGATAATAGGCTACAATGACAATGGTAAACTTTTAAAGTGAATTCATGAAAATATGATATGTGTGTGCTCCATTATGTGTCATTTGAGTGGCCTCATGCCTCAAAAAGGGGACTTTGGGACTTCTTGAAAGGTGCGTTTTCAAGCTCAAGACTGAATGCGCTTGCAGAAAATGCGGTGCAAGCCAGTAGCGCATCGGAGCGTCCCAAGGATGCGTTCAAGAGCAAAACAAACTCTCTAGCAGACAATGTGGAAGAAGAAAAAGACGAAGGTGTTTACGATTATATCAGTAGCTTCCTTTGACCATTAATCTGAATGTTTTGAAGTAGATAATAGGCTACAATGACAATGGTAAACTTTTAAAGTGAATTCATGAACATATGATATGTGTGTGGTCCATTATGTGTCATTTGAGCGCCTTAATGCCTCAAAAAGGGGACTTTGGGACTTCTTGAAATTCGGACCATCGGGTGAATTCGGATTTGGCCTCAAATTGAAAAATTCGGACTATTGGGAGATTCGAATCATCGGTCGTCGGATTAACGGACTTTTACTGTATTTGTTTTGTTTACAATTTTTAGTCATTCATTTAGTTAATACTGGGTAACCCACCTATACACTCTAAAATACAGGAGACTCATAAGCCCAAAGTCAGAAAGGAGAATTTTAAGAGAGGAGATAGTTGGGTAGCAACAATACATCTTGAGAAATAGACCACTATTATTTGTTTATTCTTACTTAAAGATATACAGTCCTGGAGTTTTGTTCAAGTATCAGCTTATTCCCACTTTTAAGAGGCACCTTAACACTTGATCATCATCAGTAAATATCCGCTATTTTATACAGTATATTATATATTTTTTTTAATTACAGGTACAAATATGTATATTGGCCAGAGTGGACAGAAGGGTGCTGTGTTGGTATGGACATATTGCACGAATGGCAGATAAAGGCTACAAGAGAATAGAGTCAGAAACAAGGCGAAATAGAGGGAGGGGAAGACCTCGGATGAAAAGGAGAGATGGTGTAATACAAGCGTTGGAAGGTAGAGAGATGACTGAAGAACAGGCAAGAGAAGTACTGTAGTAATAAATAGGAATGAATGTAAAATGCTTGTGAATAGATGAATGATAACGTGGTCGGGTTCCAGTTGGACTAGATAATAGTCAGTCAGGCGCCCGTAGAGCGGTCTATTGTGTGAAGGGTATGGAAGTAAGGTGGCATTGTGGTGCGTCGGCTTCGCTGCGTGTCTGCCTGCTGAGACCGGAACCTTCCAGGAACTATGGGGCATGGGTGTCTTGCTGGGGACCCCAAATGTGCTGGGTCTCTGGGTCTCCTACCTAGATGTGTGTAAATTATATATTATTTTATTAATTATTATTGCACTACTTAAACTTACATTTATACTCTAGGGTGGGAATATTGGACAGTTGTTCTGAAGTTTGAGTTTTTATTACAAATCCCAAGGAAACCAAAATCCAGATTAGCAACTGATTCTCTGTTCGAGTCAAAATGAGTTAAAACTATAGAGTTGAATACCTACGACTGCTCAGCATAGATTGCACTTCAGAATTATTACATTCCCATTACTACCTATCTGGGCAATCGCTATTCAGAGTTATAACCTACTTCGACTACGAGCCAAAGCCACATGTCTATATTCACAATGGTTGACAATACTAAAGGCTAATTCTCCTGTTCTTGAATCACGTTAACAATATTAGGACCTATTATTTGATGAGTGGAAACATTTATTCATTTACATGTTCTTGATTCCCCAGAATCAGAGTACTGTATATCAATTTGTTATTATAACACCTTTAACCATACTAGCAAACTATTATTCAATGAACACGTCTTTACAATGCTAAGCACAATTACGAAATCAGGAGGACTCTGTATAACTTTAATGATATCAATAAACTATTAATCAATCAACGCGTTCTTAAATCCCCTAACAATATTAGACACAATTAGTAACTCAACAGGTATTTCAAATCACTTTAAAAGTTAGAAACACTATGTCCGTATATCAACTTACAACATGATTTATTATTTCTATCTATCCATTTTCAGGCCCATTCCCATATATATACATGGGGATATTATATATTCCCCCCCCCAAAAAAAATAGTATTAATTATATACTGTATATTTTTTGTTTTTTCCTTTTTTATTATTACGGGGGGTGGCCCATCGGACAGAGCCCGAACAGGTCAACACACACAAACAACCATTGAATTAAAATGTAAAACTTGCAAACTAAACAAACAAATTGGGACAAGGACAATATAAAGTCAAATTAAATTATCAAAATCGCTATGTGGAAACAACGCTTACTAAAATGAAAATTATTAAATAAAAGAACACAATCCAACCACATAGGGTGTACAAATTACTACATGAACAAGTTAATCTGTTTCCCAAGCAAACTAATCGCACATATAACAACGCACTATCGTCACGTTAAAGGAATTAGTCAAGTTTGGGAAGTCCGCGTTCTGGTAAATTTGACACTAAAATCTGCATGAATAAAGAAACACATGTTAAATGTCAAAATATTATTTAAAATCAAATTTGCAACATGACAAGACATTAACAATAGTACAAAATACAAATATTGATAAGATATCTATACTATTACAAAATAATATATAAAAGACAGTACAGCACTCACTAACGATAGTGCTATCGGGTAGGTACCTGTAAGCATAGCATGCCTCAAAACATAAAAACAAAAAACACAAACTCACACACATCTAGGTCGTCACCCAGGAGAAGACCCAGAGACCAGGGATCACCAAGGTCACTCTAGCACTCTCCAGACAACCTCCCGGAGGAAGTTCCGGTAGCAGGCAGACTACTATACAGTGGTCCCTCTGTTTAGCGAATTCATTAGTCTAGCCAAACCATCGCCAAAGTGAATTCGCCAAACGCAATAGTACTTAACCTCCAGCCCCGGCTATGTATTACTGTATATATATTCCCGAAACCATGTTTTGGCCGAAAAACGAAAAACGGTCTAGGCTAGGCTGCCGTATATATGATAATCTGACTGCTTCCCGCATTCCCACGCATCCCCTGGCGTAGCTGGGTTATTTACCTGTAGATGGCGTAAGTAGAGCTCTCTAAGTCAACTGGTTGATTTGTGATGATGATTCATTGGAGATAACTTTATGGCAAAAACAGCCACTTTACACTACTGTTATACTTAACAACAAACATACAGGCACACACGAACAAGGACGCTCTCCTTCTTGAGGCCGGGGCTGCGGGGCGTCGGTCCAGCCGGCTGTTTACATGCGTCGGACGACCGCCTCGCACAAGAAGTCACAGGCTTTCAAACACTGGGCGTTCAAGAGCCCTTCCGTTATATGCTTTTTTATAGGGGCGTTCAAGAGCTTGGGTGAGAGGGTTAAATGGGAAAATATCCATTATCTTGACAAGGCCCGAGTCACCCTTTTGGGCCTTTCAAACCGCCCGCCATGCGCATCGTCGATCCCGACACACGGTGCCGTCTGCTACTCTGTTGCTAGAAGACATAGGCCTAGATATCCCACAAAGAATCAACCTCGGTTAGATGTATATCAGGCAGCAAATTATTTATCTAATAGTCTACTGATAAGGAATAACCACATAACTACTAGCTAGCCAAACCAAGAAAGGGTCTAACCTAGCTTAGATATATACCAGGAGGCTAAATCACTTTACCTTGTGAATGGTACATACATACATACATACACATGCATAAAATTTTAAGACTGAGTGTTCCACAAAAAGTGCAGTTTCAGTCTCTGTCCTAATGGCGGCATTCCAGGAAATGTTAAGGCCCTCACTTGTCAAGTTCTTGGATTGAGATCGGGCGTATAGTCCGATCCCAGGTCTTCCTCGGTCCACCCTTGGGGCAGCTCCCTCCACAATCACAGACCTGCATTTTTCTCACCCAATTTGTTCATCCATTATTCCACATGTCCATACCATCGCAGTCTACTTGTACGCATCACCTCGCTAATAATTTTTATGCTAAAGCGTCTCCTCAGCTCAACATTTATTATTCTATCCTGTAGCCTGGCCAAACAATCCATCTCACCATTCTATTCTCATTACGCCATTCTGTTGACATCTCCTCCTACTTAACGGCCAATGTTCTGAGGCAAAGTCATTGCATGTATTCTAACATGATGAGGATACACCTTTCCCTTCAGTGGGGAGAGGAATTCTTTCATGGTTCAGGATTGGCATCAATTTCTGAACTTCCCCAGCCACACCTAAAATTTATTAGTGGCCCCTCCATCATTGACGAACATGCCTATTTACATAAGGAAGCCTACTTCAAAACACTAATACGCCGTAGTTTGGATCTACGCGCCGAGCAATCTAAAAATACTGAGGAGCCTTCATCATGAGCGCCCGCGACCTCACTCATGGCTTCAGTCATTTATGAATTGGGTGCTCACTACGAAAAAACTTCGTAAAAAATAAGAAACAAAAAGAAAAATAAGAATAACTATATAATAAGCTTTCCATCATATCGGTGCATGTACTTGTGTGGATTTATGACCAGACGCTGATTCAGGCGTCATTCCCCTTCTCTGCTCTGCCGCTCAGGCCTGGCGCCGGACGTGTCTCCCACGCTTTCCGCTGAGTCCGCATTTGTTGAGTGGAACTAGTGAGTTTTTTCTCATTTGGTTTTTACTCCGGGATTTATCGAGTAAGGTTTAGGATATGTGTTAGCAGGAGTGTCCTGGGCTGGTGCCCGCAGTGCAGCGTATTTTGGGTCGTGTGTTTGGGGCATCTATTTCGGATGATTCCATCGTGGTCCTGTTGTGGACATGTGAAACTTTTTCACAGTTAGTTAGATGGTGTTGGCAGGCGGCTTTCATTACTCGTTCGTTATTGCTGCCTTTTAATCTTTCTGATGAGGTATGCTTTGTTTACTGACATTCCCTTTGTATTTTTCTCACTTCGTGGAAGTTTTTTCTGGGTCCCGTGTCAGTCTTCCCTTTGCAGGAAGTATTTGCTACAGTGGGTGTGTTGGCGGTGCGGTGGTTTCCTGTTGTGAATATTTCCAGGTGTTTGGTGTATATTCAACTTTTATTATGTGCCGTCTACTTAGCATAGCCTAGCCGGTTGGGCGTCGTAGCTTTGCCAGTTGTACAAGTGTTATTGTTATTATTGATAAATAGGCCAATACTGTGGTCATGTGTATCCGGGTTTTAGTTGTGTATTGGCTAATATTCTCGGACGACTATGTTTGTCTCATGGTTTAGTTGTGTATTGGATCAAATTCCAGGATTATTGTGTGGACTTAGGTTAGTCGTGCGTGGCTTCCGTCGTGTCCGTTGTCAGGTTCAGATTGGTGTCTGATCGGGGTGGGTTTCCTTCCGGCGGGTTTTTTCTCGGTTTATCACCATGAAAAAATAACCCGGCCGAGAGCCGTGTTGGGCCACACATGGTTTTTAAAACACAGGCTGCGTCCCCGGCGGGGAGATGGAGGTGTCTGGTGGCTCTCCAGGACTGCGTCTTTGGTACCTTGGGTTTAAGGCTCCCTTTGACTTCCCGGCGGAAAATGGCTGTACCCCATTTTAAACGTGTTCATGCGAACATACGGGGGGTGGGGGGGTATGTAGTTTTTCTACCAGGTTTTACAAAACCACATTGAAAAACCTAGCTGTTGTTAAAGGGGCTTTCCTCCCCGGCGATCTTTACAAGAAGTGGGGATCAGGGAACTTATGGGGTTAACTTTTTGACATCTCACCGGCGGTGTGTACCTTGGTTTAGGGTGGGATGTGGGGAGCACACAGCTAAGTCATTCAGTCGTTCATCCTAACCAATCCATTTTAAAGTGATGCTAAATGTATCGCCGCCTTTATACTTACGGCGATTGAAGGTTCAATTAGGGTTAACATAGTTTTTCACACCCGGGGGGTGCTCCTAGGGTGGAGGAAATAAGGAATTTACAAAATTCAATTTCGAATTTAACCACTTAATTTAGTGATACAATTAGGTATCGCGCCTTCAAACCTTTACGGCGATCTTTTTGTGACAATTCGTTAGAAATCAGATCTCGGTTTTTGTCAGCCTTCCTGTGTTATGCTACTAAAATGATTTACAAGGGCCGGCTCGCTCTTTATGGGGGGTTGGTTTTTGTTCCAAAAATTGAATCTTAAGAACAGTCACCACCAGAAAGACTATATCGCCATGCTGGGACACTTATATTATGTCAGAGGGTATTCTTCACTTTTCCGTCCAAAAAGATTTGTTTAGATATTCTGAAAACCCGCCGCGTAGCGAGCTGTGATCGTTGTGTCATTACATCTCGTTATCCGGTGGGTTATTAACACCTTGTATTGCGAAAATGTTGGGGTTAAACCTTATGAGCATTAATTACTGGAAATTTTCTTTTTTTTCCAGAGCTGGGCTCCGGCGGAACCAATACAGACCCGGCGGTTAGTTTCCCCACCAGTCTCGGTCATGGCTACCTCCAGCCCCAGTCTTTGCTTTATGCAACTACCCCTGCTTGTTGCCGGTATCCTATTTTTGCGCATACCTTTGCATAAGGTAGTTGTCGTTAAATGTCTAGACCGTTTCAAAGGGGTCTCTGGGTAATGCGTAATTGTTTCTTTTTGCTCCCAATTAGCTGTCAAGGTCCTTTGCGACAATGATAATACGGACCACGGGCAGTTACGCTCTTAAGAGAAGTACGGCAACAGATGGCAGCCTACACGACGATTGTTGCGGACATAAATCACTTCAAATGTGGACAACGTCCCTCTTTGGGATATGATTGCTATTTGAACACCCTCCCCACGAAACGTTTCCTCTAGAGTCACGCGTCTTAGCCGGCGGAGACGGAGTCAGGGTTCTGTATCTTCGGCTACTACACCAAAAACGTCCAAAGAGAGCCTACACCCCTGGCGGCCACGCAGCCGTCTCGGGCGAGATTTCGGTCTAGGTCACATTCTCAGAAGACAGTCTGTAGTCTTGCCTCTTCACCAGCGAAGTTAAGAAGGAGTAGGAACGGAAAGTGTTCCACCCAGTGGTCACGGCGATGAATCCTCCAAATCTAGGAGTCAGTTCTCGGTCACACCGTAGCCATTAAATCCTCCAGAAAAGGATTTACCAGAAACTAAAGTCCTCCCTACATTCACCAGCTTCTAGTGCCTCTCTTCGTACGATCTACACCAGACAAAAGTTTGTGTTAGGTCTCAAGGGCTCCAGTTCGGTTGCCTGGTCCCTAACAGAGGATTTACCTATTAATATTTTAACCCTGGAATTTGGAAAAGTTCAGGGGGTTCAATAATGGGACCAATGTTTCAGGGACTCCCAAGAGAGTGTAGGCCAGGTGCCTCGGTTGTTTGGCGGTTTTTTGCTCAGCCAAGGGTCTGACCAACCACGTCCGACCTCAAAACGAGGTAAACAGTAGCTGATGTCCAAAGGGATGCGGCCGATTCCCATCCTTATTCCTGACTTATCTTGGAACACAAGTGTACCCCAGCTTCGGCGGAGGTATTCTCAGGAGGATCAGAGAGGAGAAAGAACGAGGTCTTCAATAATTTCGGAGGATGGAAGGGCAAGAGTCAGGCTCTAGGCTTAGACGACCGACGAGCACACGATATTAATGATTCACCTGTTAAGTTCATCTTCTACACCAATCTGTTTACTGCACAAGAAATTAATGGGCTTACTTACTGATGCTTTATCTAAATTTTTTGGCCAACAACAGGAAAAAACCCCACAATGTCGATCTTGGGGGCTCACCACGATAAGTTGCACGGTACGGCACTCTGGTTGACGTCAATTCTTTTCGTTGGAATCTTTGGCTTTATCTAAGATCCATCTAAACCCCACCCACTCTCGTCACCACTCAGGGGTTACTAAGGCCTGCCGACGGGCGGCATTGACAACTTCAAATGTCAGGGTCATCACGGATGTCAATCCACCCCCTCTAGACAAGGCGCCTCGTCAGAAAAAGGTGGCTATGCCCTGGCTTTATGGACCAGACGAAGTCATGGGTCCTTTTGAACCCACTAACCCCAGAGCTCGCCCAACCTACTTTGTCAGGGAACTCCCGGTACCCGCGTGAGTGGGTAATCCAGGGCAAATAAGTCATAGGAAAATTAAGGGCCCTGGATAATTGGGGAAGGAAATGTACTGGACGGTAAACGTCAAATGGCTATTACCTAGTTATTAATCACCAAGAGCCTAGTTTGTGTATGCTACTAAGCCAGCTTTACCCCCTGCCCTCAGCTTCGAAAACTAGTTTCAGGACTGGTCTAAGCTGGATGGGTTTAATGATATTAAGACTCTGCCAGCTCTCACTCCTGAACTTGATTTACAGGACCGTTCACAAGACAAACCAGCTAATCCAGTTTGAAGGTGGTGGCCAAGTTGGGTCCAGGGACCTTGGGTAGATTGGGAGGTAGAGGCTCAAAAATTTGCAACCACATTTACTTCCTACTCTTCCCACCAGCATCCCTCAGGATACACATTAGTGGTTCTCCATGGCCGGTAGGTTTCTGCCGCGCGGGGAGTCCCGTCAGCTTTGTTTTCTTTCCTAAGCTGCCCCTAAGATAATCTTTGTTGAGCTAAAAGACCCTTTCACTAACCCTACCCCTACTCACCTAGAGCGCAGACGATTTAGGCTAAGGGGGGAAAGCTTTTTGGCTGTTCTCTCAGTACGTAAGTGTCTGGCTCAACAGTGTGGCTAAGTCTTGTACGGCCGCGTCCACTCAGGCAATCGCAGCACGCGGGATGCCAAGAAGATCGGTTTGAATGATCCCGGCGACTGCTCCTCCAGTCTGGTGTCAATCCAATCCTTGGGTGACATAAGCACACGCCGTACTTGAGGCGGTACGAGCAAGACAAGATCTCAGAATGTCTCTTAGTTCGCAAGCTACCTGATGCGCATTGCAGAATACAGGTGATCACATGTCACCAGTGCTTACTCCCTCTGTTAATGTACCCTGAAGTGTCGTGCGAACGGTGTTCAATATGGCACAGGAATCGTTAAGCACTCCGTCCCACCCTTTCTAAGAACACCTGCATTTAATCTTAACCAAACCCAGGCCAACCGCTTAAAAGCTCAGCCAGGGGGATCTAAAACCCTTTCTTCTGCCTAAGTCCTCCCACTCCCCCCATAGGTCAGTACAGGAATAAGACAGGGAGGTTTTCAGGTCAGAGAGGACGCGGCCAGCAAAAGCCCAGTCAGGGCCAGTCTTCGGTCCAAACAGCAGCCAGCCGGCAAACAGCGTACCAGCACCACCAACCCCACCATCAAAAACACTAAAGTCTCTCTCACTCCCGGGCGCCAACCTTAGGGCGCGGTAGGACCGAGTGGTAGTACAGTCCGGTGCGAAACCCTTGGTCTGCTAAACTGGGTCTTTCCACCATTTACGAACGGGTCACCAAGCTTGGCCATAAAACACTTGGGCGAGGATGGTGGCTCGCAAAGGCATCACTTGGCAGTGGGCTCCGGCGACCTCGCTTAAGTCAGCCGACAACGGCGAAATTTTTGTTTCAGTTAGATGTGGAGTCACTGGCGTCCAGGAAATGATTGCAAGAATGTCATCATCCCGGTCCCCCAATTACCCTGTATATCACGTAACCAAAAATATTTTTTGGTGTCCAAAAAGGGACAGAAGTGTTCAGATGATGGCCGGAGGAGACCTGTCTTATCTGAACCTTCCAGCATTCACAACGAATCTTTCAGAATGTTAACAGTTTCACCAAATCAAGGCTAACACTTCCGCCGGGAGGTTGGATGTGTTCACTAGACCTGACAGAAGCCTATTGGCACGTCTTCGGTTCAACAAAAGAGGTGCACAGGTTTTGGCCTTACGGATCAGGCACCAAATTTTTGTTTTTTTCAAAGGATGCCCGTTCGGCTTGAACCTAGCACCTCGATTATTCACGAAATTAGTCCGGCAACAAGCCCTGATGCCATTGTTTAAAAAACAGGGGATAAGAGTGTTGTGGCTACCTAGACGACTGGCCTGGGTGGTGGCAGAGAGGACACAAACAATTATGCGCGTCAAACATGTCAATATTATTTAAATCATGTCAAAACTCTAGGCGTCAAGGTTAAAATCTGGTAAAGTCAAACCTTGTTCCCTCACGAGTAATTCAGTGCTGTGGGGCTGGTCTGGGGCACGGCCGCTCTCATCTGAGTCAGAGTGTGGACAAAGAACAGGTTTCGCAGGAAAATGTGCATGTGTTCTTCACAGTCTGACTACGACGCGGAGGGTCTGGGAGTCTCTGGTCGGCTCTCTCAACTAGAGTCAACTAACGGTCAAGTTTGGGGCGGTTGAAAGTAAAACGATTAATATTGGAATGGCAAACAAATATTTCCCGCATTACCGGCGGGGAAAAAGTTTGGCCCATCCCGAAACGAATCCTACCGTGCTAGCGTGTCTGGGCAAAAGAGGGCAACGTTGCACCTATCATATAATGTCATGGACCTCTCCTCAACCAACGGTATGGATAGACAAGGATGCGTCAGGCACAATAGGGTGGGTGATTTCAGTCAAATCAGGGGTCACCAGGGTGGTACAGGGGGCTTTGGTCCCAATAGAATATCTCTCACATCATAGCTAAAGAGATACTAGTCCCATTGTTATTTCCTTCAGGCTCACGGTCGGCGCTTATGGGGCATAGGCGGTGGCCTTCAGAATGGACAATAATGAATGCAGTTCACTGGTATTACAGAAACAAGGATCAACGGGGGGTCAAGAGGGTTGCTTAACGTGTCGGAAGAGGATTGTGTAATATCGCCAACAGACTAGACATTTACCTCGCACGCGATTTTATCTCCAAGTGCGTAGCGAACGTTCTCGGGCAGCCGCTCTGTCCCGGAGACAGAGCACGAACAGTAGAATGGGAGCTCAAGCAAACACATTTTCAACCTAATGATTGCAGAGCTCCTCCCATCCACAAGTGGATTTATTGCGTCCGAGGAGATCCACAAACTCCTTATATACCTTCACCCCGCGGCTGAAACGCCGGCAGGGGGCGCCAGGACGCCCCTAGTGACCAGACTGGACCGATGGGTGGAGCTAATTCTATCTGTTGCCGCCGCCAGATGCGTCACTTAATGTGCCAGTAGTGTAGTGATACAAACTAAGAGATTATTGAGGCCTTAGTCTGACCAATCTGCGCCCCTGTGGCCGGCGCAGTTGTGGTACAAGAAAGTGAAAACGTGGTGCTAGGGACCGGTTATCGCTCCAGGGCGGGGTATTTCCACTTAGGACACGATTGGCAACCTAGCGACCTCGCTGACTTTTGCATTATGGACATTCAGGAGGCCAGGTGGCTAGCACCATTCACGGTAGAGATGTGACCAATAAATTAATCAATCAATATACTCAGTCTACGAAACGGACAGTATCACTCACATTGGCAAGCCTTGACTTCCTGGCTCATCAGAACGGAACAGAATGTACCGTCAGTGGCGTGAGTTTTCAATTATTTAAAAGTATCTGTTTGAGCAGAAACATTTATCTGTGGTAACATTAAAAAAATCACTTAACTGCGATTAGAGTGCCCTTTTTAGACCTTACAGGTTTCTCCATACCGGTGGCGGATGGAGGAGGAACAGGTTTTATGAGAGCTTGTTTTAAACATTAGCCCACTCCCCCCATCAGCTCATGCCTACTTGGTCTCGCGACAAAAGCTTGGTCTTTAATTCACTCTCGTCCTGTACAAAAATACTGCAGACTTTGCATTACTCTTAAAAAAAAGCGGTTTTCCTTATGGCTTTGGCCACCGGGCAAACAGAGTGTCTGAGCTGGCGGCCGATGACGCAACACACGCAATTGTCCTTAGGTTTGGCAGAATTGAAGAATGTATTTACATTGCAACTTCCCCAGGTTTTGTAGCCAAGAATGAGCACAGTGCCCACGTGTGTTATGAGTTCACGGTTGCGGCGTTTAAAAAGGGGAGGAAAGTGCATCATAATCTCTGTCCAGTGCAAGCTCTAACCAAATATTTGAGGAGTAGCTCCTCTAAACCCCCAAGGTGCCCTTATGGGTAGCAAGTACGGGTACAACGCTTACTTAAACGACGATTAGCCTCTCTTCTGGTCGAAGGCATTAAAGAGCGTAATCCAGGCGTTGTGGGTAGGGCCCACGATTTACGCAAATGGATAGCCTCCTTTCGTTTCCTGAAAATTTGTCAGTAGAAGATATCGCGTCCAATCAGTGCTGTGGGCGTCTAATCATAGGTTTTTGTATAGATAGTATCAGTGGCTCTAGACAAACATGTCTTCCCCATGTATAGCTTTAAGGCAGAGGGTATAGGTGGCCCGCCAGTCACTTTTGTTTATTTTCCCAAGAAGGGGGGGGGGGGGGGGGGGGGGGTGCAGTCAGTTGACATAGGACACCCTAGAAAGCCGGAGTGTGAGAGCTGTGATTATTTAAGGTTAATGTGATATGAAAATTTCTCAGTGATAGAAATTGTGCTAGTACCATGGTAGTACAAAACAACGGAGTTGGTTATAGTCGTTTTAGCTGCGAAAGCAGTCTAATATATAGAACCAGTGGCGCTCCTTTGGCAATTTCTCTCCACGATTATTTTGGTGTTGATTATGTGCACATATAAACTTATAACTTGTTATTTTGTTGTCACCAACGTTGAGTGGGGTGCCTGTGTAACTAAAGACCTGTGTTCAGAATCTTCAGGGTTACCCATTTTTTGTCAGGCAGGCCTCTTTGAAGCAGGCACCTGGCTGAACCCCTTTCTCTTGTATATTTTTGGTCTACGCCATATTTAAATATATTTTTCAAAACTAAGACTACTATTGGGTTTGTTTATTAATTGCTTTTCTAGAGTTATGATATGAGTACGAATGTCCCCATCACCGTATTATGAAATCAGGCATGTTCTACAATGATGGAGGGGCCAATAATAAATTATAGGTTTGACTCCTGTACAGGAGATTAGAAAACCTAAGATTTAGTAGTGGCCCCGTAATCAGTTGACGACTGGGGCCCTCCCGACCGTTCCCTTCCCATTCGTTGATGTATTAAGGATTTTGGTTTACTGGATATGTGCAGTGAAGGAGGAATGACGCCTGAATCAGCGTCTGGTCAGAAATCAACACAAGTACATTCACGCATATGATGGAAAGCTGATGAGATAGTTTATTCTTATTTTCTTTTTGTTTTTATTTTTTACGAAGTTTTTTCGTTAGTGAGGAACCCAATTCATAATGAATGAAGCCATGAGTGAGGTTCCGCGTGCGATCATTGATGAAGGCTCCTCAGTTTTTAAAATGCATCTGCGCGGTTGGTTCAAACTACGGAGGAGTTAGTGGTTGAAGAGGATGCCTTATGTAATAGGCATGTGCGGTCAATGATTACGGGGCCACAGGTTACTCAATATTACGGTTTTCTTTATCGCATACAGGAGTCAAAACGATATTCTAGCAACAGTGGAACGCTCAGCCACAACACTGGGAGAGATGGTATCTCCTAGGTAACAAAACTTGTTCACCGAGCTACCAAAGACTCCATTCCCAAATTCACAGCCACAGGCTCATCACATGTAAACACAAGCTAGCCTTTGCACACTACGCCATCAAATTTCTCTATTTCTGACTTATCCTTCGGCAGGCGCCCATTTATTCTAATACAGCGCAGCACTCCCATGGTTTACACAACATCGAAAGCGGCTACATTGAATTGAGTAAACGCCCACACCTGTCCACACACTGCACATGGGTATGCACCGCTCTATGTCCACATTGCCTCGTCTCAAACGACAATGCATAACCTTTGGTTTGTTAATATTGATCTTTTAAACCCTCTTGCTCGCCATTGCCCTACTCTCCACTCTTTGAATTTGGCCTAAGCATCCAGCATACTGTCAGAGATTAGGGACTAAATCGTCTGCATAAACCAGCTTCAACGGGAGTCCGTCCTCTAAAAACTTTAGACAGCGCCCCTCAAGACCATAAATGAAGAGGTGGAAGGGAGGGGGCTTAACACTGAACTCTGATGGACTCCAACACGGGACTGCGGAATCAGCACTCAGTAGACCCTTCACCGCCACCGAACTTCGCGAAGCATCCTCATACATCTTCATTATCACACGCACACCGACACTCTTGCACACCAAGTTTCCTCATAGCACACTGTACAAAATCTCGAGGTACCCTATCAAAGGCCTTCTCCAGGTCCACAAACACAAAGTTAAAGATCCCTGCCTTTGAGTAAGTATATTTCCTGTATCTGCATGACTATGAAGATAGCATCGGTTGGAACACGTACCCGGGATCAAACCAAACTGCATATCATCAATAGAGATGCTTTTGCCCGATCAAACCCTCAAGGACTCTCTCACAGACCTTCATGATTGGGCCAAAGCATTTTCAGGCCCCTATAAAATTCCTCTATGCAGCACATCCCCGTTTATTGTATTATATTTACCTAGTACACTTTTGAGCCAATCCTCTTGGGATTTTCTCATCTTTAATAATGGTGTGTAGCAACTCCAGTGACTAAGTCTACAACACAATATCCCCTGAGGCTTTTATCATCTCAGCGACAATGTCGGAGCAACCTGGAGGCTTACCGGCAATTAATTTTGATGATTGCGTCGCTCACTACAGCTGGTGCTATCAAAGGAGGGGGCCCAGATATTGGTTTTTCGATACTAAGCTGTTCCTTATCCCATTCAAAC
Organism: Paralithodes platypus; assembly: GCA_032716605.1. NCBI lineage: Eukaryota > Metazoa > Arthropoda > Malacostraca > Decapoda > Lithodidae > Paralithodes > Paralithodes platypus. Next base: position 41,924,793 of record CM064516.1, on the reverse strand, counting down.
TCGACAGGTTAGCCAATTCGTTCTTAGTTGACATTACATGCTTACTCTGATTTCATTTTCTGCATAAACAATCTTCCCAGTGATCATCTCTACCCACAATGTTCAACCGATAATATCCGATCTGTCATTTTTAACTGGCCTAGCTAGGTTGGAAGATCCCATTGGGATTGTCAGTGTTACACACTTGTCTCGAGGACCAGGTCCTTAAATGTGAGTTTTACGCACCTTGTAAATAAAATTTTTGGCCGTTTGTGTAGGCTGCCTGGTATTCCTCCCTGTTGCCTAGACTAGAATTTTCTATACCAACTGATTTTTGATTGAGCAAAATAATTACAATTGATTTTGGATCAGTGGTCACTTCTTTGACTTAATTATATTTATCGATTGGGCCCCTGAGTCAGCTGATGAAGGCGCGCGTGTCTTGTTTGTGTGTCGCAGATCTTGTAAGGCACAATAAACAAAGCCAAAACACGAGATATGAGGTTCACAAATCGGTTTTTGGTCAAGATTACTCGGTTTAAGATCCGTTATTGACATATCACTGGGATATGCTCGCTATCCAAGCCGCTCAGTTAGGGTTTGGTGAGTAGGGGCTCGCACTCATCTATAGGCTAAGCTCGGCCTGAAGATTAACTCTCAATACGGCGCTCTACTGTAGCCTACATGAAACATTAACAGCAATAGAAAAAGACAATAGATAATAGATAACAGATGTTATTTACCATGAATTATTTAGATTTTCAGGCCTGGGGAGCACTAGCTTGCGGGCGGTTGCATTGTTGGCCGACGCCATTCCGTGAGCAGCATTCTCGCCAAAAGTGTATTTGAAGCGCCAAATTCGGATTCTGGTACCATATCCAACCTATCGCCAATACTGTGTTTCGCCAAGCTGAAATCCGCTAAACGCGAGGGACCACTGTACTAGATATTTACGCGCAATCGAAAGCATGCTGTCGACGAGGTGAATATCTCATTAACAAATGCGGTTTCCTTATAACAAAAAGAGTATTTCATAGGTTTGGGCTAAAGCCCTTTTTCTATTTACAGTCCATCCTCCAAATTTGCGAGATTATGGGCGACATGTGACCTCGCAAATTTCAATTTCCAAATTTGTTGTGGGCAACTGACCTGAGGGCGTTAAGTCTGGTCGTCAGTTTCTTGTTCATGTTTGTGGTGTGCTGTTTGAATGTCATTAGAGTATCATATGTTACTCCTAGGATTTTGGGTGAGTGTGTGTGTGTGTTAGGGATGTGTTGTTTATGGTGAGTTGCGGGGCGTATTTGTGTTTCCTGTCCAGCTTGTGAGGGGGGTTGCGGTGGAGTTGGATGGGGCTAAATTGGGACTGTTGTGTACCAGTCATGTAATGTGTTTGAGATAAGGTTGAAGGGAAGGACATGTTGCGGTGTCTAGGTCTTGAGGTGTGTGCATGTGAGTGTTATGTCATCTGTGTAGAAGGCTATGTTTATTTGGGGTGTATTGGGTGTATTTATATCCTGCATGTACAGATTGAAGAGTGCGGGCGACAGGACGGATCCTTACGGGATGTCTGTTTGGGAAACTTTTGATGGCAGATGACATGACCGGCGAGTTACATGTGTGGCTGATAGGAAGTTGGCCAGCCACCGTTTGTGTTGTTGTGCATGTTGTGTGTTGTTGTTGTTGGTTGGTGTTGTTCCCTAAGCTGCCTGGCCCGAAAAGCCTCGAGTCCCTGAGGAAGGCCATGGCCCACGATCGGGCTTTCACATGGCGCTCTCATTGAGTGGAGATTGTGTTGTTGGTGTATGCGATTGTGTGGAATGCAGTCTTCTATGATATGGTTAATAGGGGTGCTGTGTTACAACCTGGACAGGCGTTGCTGACGGAGTCCTCCAGTCTCTTCTGATAGCTAAGAAGAGCTGGATGGTGCCCACACCTCAGTCTGGCCAGGTGAATTCTGTCCTCGCGAGGAAGGGAGGACTCAGAAGGATGGATTTTGGGAGGTCGTGCATGCAGCTGCATGTTGTCTTTGAGTGACTGGATGGAACGGCGAGTGATATGAGTATGGATGTGCTTCTGGAAGCTGGTTTGGGGTGGGCAGGGAGGGAGAGATGACAGTATTTGTGTGTGATATCGTGTGCTGGGTATAGTTTTAATGTTCCTTGGTGGGTGTGGGTGGTCTGCCATGTAGTGTAGTGGGTGGTGTTGGTTTGTGGAGGCTGCAGCCAGGAATTGAGTGCCTCTCATGCCCTGGTGGTCTTTGACTTTGAGGACTTTGGTTTCTTGATGTAGGTGATCTGTAGGGTTAGTAGCTGTGCAGCCTTTGATGATTTTATAGGACTTTGTTTTGAATGGTCTGTAAGGTCTTGTGATGTGTTTCAGCGAGGTTAGATGCCCAGGCAGGGCTTGCATATTTCATCACTGATCTTATATATTATTTGTATACTGTGGTGGTAGTTTCTTTGTTGTGTCCAAATTTTGTGTGGGCAAGTGACCTGAGGGCATCAAGTCTGGGTGTCAGTTTGTTTTTGATGTTTGTGATATGTTGTTTGGATGTCATTGAAGTATTATATGTTACACCTAAGATTTTGTGTGTGTGTGTGTTTAGGGGGTGTTGTTTATGGTGAGGAGTGGGGCATTTCTGTGTTAGGCTGTCCAGCTTGTGTGGAGGGTTGCTATGGATTTGGCTGGGGCTAATTTGAGTGTTTGTAGTGCACCAGTCATGTAGTACTGTACGTTGAGATGATGTTGAAGGAGATGTGTTGCTGTGTCTGAGTCTTGGTGTGTACTTGTTAGTGTTATTTTGTCTGCGTAGGAAGCTATATACATACATACTTACATACAATTTTAAGACTGAGTGCTTCACACATACGTGCAGTTTCAGTCTCTTGTCCTAATCGCGGCGTTCCAGGCAACCCTGTTAAGGGGACCGACCGGTTTATTACAAACTTCCAGGTCTTACTTTCAATTTAAATTAAATTTGGCACAGGTGTATATGACCATAAAACTAGATCTAAAATATTTTTATTTTATTTGTTTTTTTGCTTTTTTCTTGCAATTTAGGTAAAAAAAACGTTGAAAATCATAGCACTGCAGAAAATTATAAACTCCTACAGAAATCCCCATAGCACATGTTTTATGTGATCAAACAACTCACAAAAGGTGTATCTGTAGTTTCTAACATTTTATATATTTTGTGTATTTGTTCGATTTAGGTGATTACGGATTCAGGAGAATATATTTATAGAAAATTACAACTTTGACGACATATTGTGAAAAAAAAAATTTACTAGAGTAAATTGGCTTTATAGGCCTTTTAGTGTTTTTAATTACCTTTCCAATGGTATATACACCATTCCTATAGGTCCAATAATAACTGTAGAATAACACCCGATAGTACGGCAATATAGGTTCTGAGAAAAACAGGTGAAAGTCTAAGGTAATTAGGTGAACATTTTTCTTTTGTTTTTTAGATTTACAATATTTTACGCAGGAACATGGCAAAGTAGAAGATAAAGCGTATGGGAGGTTGTAGAGTAGCTTACGCTCTTTCGATTTATATAGGTATGCTCCTCGTACGACCAGTAGTTACTGAGCATGTTTATTTCAAAGTTCGCTATATAACGTTTTTAGAATTACAGGAAAAGTTTGGAAAACATAAAAAAAAACGATTTCCAATGGGTTTTCACTAATAACATTTCACTGGCTTATGAAGGGATGTTGACTCTTGTTGAGTAAACACCTATTGGTATTTTCAGGATTTCGAGTTTTTTAAGCCTAAATTAACCGGTCGGTCCCCTTAAGGGCTGCTTCATTTGTCAAGTTTTTGGATTTGAGATCGGCACGTATAGTCCGATCCCAGGTCTTCCTCGGTCCACCCCTTGGTGTAGCTCCCTCCACAATCACAGACCTGCATTTTTTCACCCAATTTTATTCATCCATTCTCTCCACATGTCCATACCATCCCAGTCTACTTGTACGCATCTCCTCGCTAATACTCTTTATACCTAAACGTCTCCTCAGCTCATCATTTGTTATTCTATCCTGCAGCCTGGCCCCACACATCCATCTCACCATTCTCATCTCATTACGTTCCATTCTGTTAACATCCTCTACTTTAACGGCCCATGTTTCTGAGGCATACATCATTGCACTTCTAACACATGAGGCATACACCTTTCCCTTCAGGGGGAGAGACATTCTTTTCATGGTCAGAATTGGCAGCAGTTCTCTGAACTTCCCCCAGCCACATCTAATTCTAGCGACAGTGGCAGCCTCGGCCCCACCACCGGCAGAGATGGTATCTCCTAGGTAACAAAACTTGTCCACCAGCTCCAATGGCTCATTTCCAAAATTCACAGCCGCAGGATCATCATTTAACACAAGCTCGCCTTTGCATACTACGCACTCAAATTTCTCAATTTCTGACTTATCCTTTGGCAGGGGTCCTTTTATTCTACTACAGCGCTTACTCCCATGGTGTACCCAACATCGACAGATTCTACATCAAATCGAGTTAACGCCCACACCCTTTCCACAAACTGCGCATGGGTATGCACCGCTCTTTTCCACATTGCCTCCTCTCAATCTACAATGCATAACATTGATTTTGTTATTGTTGACTCTTAAACCCTTGCTCGCCATGCCCTCTCTCCATCTTCTGAATTTGGCCTTAGCATCTTGCATATTGTCAGCTATTAGGATTAAATAGTCTGCATAAAATAGTTCCTAAAGGAGTCTGGATCTAAAAACTCTAGACAGTGCCTCCAGGACCATAATAAAGAGGAGGGGGCTTAACACTGAATCCTGATGAACTCAAACACGGACTGTAAACTCCTCACTCAGTACACCTTTCACCCTCACCGCAGTTCGCGAATCTTCATATATCTTCATTATCACACGCACCAGCCACTCTTCCACACCAAGTTCCTCATAGCCCACTGCACAACATCTCTAGGCACCCTGTCAAAGGCCTTCTCCAGGTCTACAAACAAAGTAAAGATCCCTTCCTTTTAGTAAGTATCTTTCCTGTATCTGCTTGACTATGAAGATAGCATCGGTTGTACCACGTCCTGGCATAAAACCAAACTGCATATCATCAATGGAGATACTTTGCCTGATCAAACCTTCAAAGACTTTCACAGACCTTCATGATTTGGTCAAGCATTTTCAGGCCCCTATATCTAGTGCATCCCTTTTTCCTGTGTATATATTTACTATTATACTTTTGTGCCAATCCTCGGGGATTTTCTCATCTATAATAATGGTGTTTATCAATTCAGTGACTAAGCTGACACCAGTCCCCCCTGAGGCTTTTATCATCTCAGCGACAATGTCAGAGCACCCTGTAGTTTTACCGTCCTTCATTTTATTGATTGCGTCGCTCACTACAGCTGGTGCTATCAAAGGAGGGGGTCCAGATATTGGTTTTTCGATACTAAGCTGTTCCTTATCCCATTCAAACTCTACATTTAGCAATCGTTCATAGTGTGCCTTCCATGCTTCTCTGATTTCATTTTCTGCATACACAATCTTCCCTTTATCGTTTCTAACACACTGTTCATCTATAATATCCTAACTGTCATTTTTAACTCGCCTAGCTAGGTTAAAGATCCCATTGGGATTGTCAGTGTTACACACTTGTTCAAGGACCAGGTTTAGCTGCCTGGTATTCCTCCTTGCTGCCTCCCTTCTTCCGTGCTTTGAAGCATCTCCTTTTCTCTTTCACAGCATGTTCTACCTCATCGTTCCATCACCAGGAGGTCTTATTCCTGGGGGGACCCTTTGTTTTCCCACAGACTTTGTCAGTGGCAGCGAGAAGGCTATGCTTAAGGAAATTCCATTGACTATTTACATCGCTAGGCCTAGCTTCCTTATTTCTATTAATTTCCTCCAATTCACTATGAAACCTATCCCTAACTTCCTTGTTCTTCAGCAGCCACACTCTCCTTTTGGGCATGTGTACCTTCTTGCGTTTAGAATCTCTGTATAAGCTCATGTTACAAACAAGTAGCTTATGCTGGGGGATACATTCTTCGCTCGGGATGACCTTTACTTCCCGAACGAGTTTCCAGTCTTTCCTGTTAACCAAGAAGTAATCTATCTGGCTACTGGAGACCCCAGAGTTATATGTGACCAGGTGGCTCTGTATTTTCTTGAACATTGTGTTACACACAACCATGTTGAGTGCAACGCAGGACTCCAGTATATATTCGCCTTCCAGATTCCTCCTTCCGCAACCATTTCCTCCATGTACTCCCTCGTATCCATCTGCAGATGCACCCACGTGACCATTCAGGTCCCCTCCCAGGATTGTTATTTCATTCTCCGAGAGGCCTGAAATGACACTGACGGTGTCATTCCAGAAGTCCTCTTTTATCTCTTTCTGTAGGCCAGCCTGTGGGGCATATGCAGATATCACATTCAGAATTCTTTCACCAACTTTCAACTTCAAAACAATCAGCCTTTCACTAACTCTCGTAATCTGAAGCACACTTGCCGCCCACTCTTCAGCCACCAGAACACCCATCCTCCTTTCACTTTATCAGTCTCAACCCCCTTCCAGTAGATCCTATATCTTTTCCTTTTTCCAACAATCCATTGCATCCCATACCCTTTCCAGAGTGTTTCCTGGACACAGCAGACGTCCACTCACCTCCTCTCACACATCTCAGCCACTTCATTTGCACGCAGATTCAAACAACCCACATTCACACTAACAAGTCTGAGACTGTGGGGGGCATTTGTCCATATTTGGGGTGTGGGTAAATCATGCATGTATACTATAGATTGAAGAGTGAGGGCGACAAATAAGATCCTTGTGGGACTCCGTTTGTGAAGTTTCTGATGTTGGATGACTGACCGACTAATGATACATGTGCATATCTGCCTGCTAGTTAGTTGGCCAGCCCCCTTATTGTATTGTTGTGCATGTTTGTGTTGTAGATTTTGTTTGTTGGGTTGTGGCGAGGGATGGCATCAAAGGCTTTACTAATGTCGAGTGTGGCAAGTATTTTATTGTGTGGTGATCTAGCTGAGTTGATGCTGTCAAAAGCTCTTTGTGTAAGATCTGTAAGAAGAGTATAATTTTGTGGAGTGTAGAGGCCTGAAGCCATGTTGTGTTGGAGCTAGGGGTAGATCGTGTGTGGTCAGTTGTAGTACGAGGCATTCTGAGCCTTTGGAGGGGGTGCAAAGGAGTGTGATCGGGCGGTGTGAGGAGGGTAGCGTGGGGCCTTTGTTGGGTTTAGGGAATGTAATGATAACACCATGCTTCCAGATATCTGGTATTGTGTTGTGTGAATAACTGTACAGTGGTGCTCTCGGTAACGCGCTTTCAATCGTACGTGGTCACCTCAAATGCGAAAGCTCTGGTCATACACGGTCATGTGGAGCTCCAATCTACCGTGGAATCGGCTCAGCCCTGTGACGTCAAGCTCAGGTCTGATCGCTCTCCTGCGCTTCCTCTCAGTTTGTTTACATCTGTCAGTCGGTTTATACCTCCATATTCGTTAGCTTATTGTATTTCTATGATGTGTGAAGTGTACTTTATGGTATTTCTGTGATGTGTGATGTGAATATTGTGTCAAAAAAGGGAACTTTGGGACTTTCATTTTTTGGCCATCACAATAATACTAATAAAGGTTAGTAAAGGCTGTCATATTTACCTTGTCCTTATTATATTTTTATGATATGTGATGTATACTTTGTGTCAAAAAGGTGACTTTGGGAATTTTGTTGGGCCGAAAAGGGTAAGAAAAGGGACTTTGAGATTTTGGCAGGTACAAAATTAATTTTCCCCATGAGGTATGTTATTTCGGTAACACTGCGATTGGTTGGGACGAAATGTCCGAGTTAACAAGAGCATGACTGTAGTTTGATATGTTGGGTGGTAAGTGCTTCTAGTCCTTGGTGTTTGAGGTGTATGTTACTTATGTTGTCTGGACCACAAGCAGGTGAGTGCTTGAGATTGTTGATGATGTGCTTTGTCTGGTTGTTCGTGAAAGGTGCATAGTCAGGGTCTGTGGGGAATTGTCTCTTACGTCGGATGACACGTCGGTTGTGGTTTAGGTGGCTGACATGAGAGAAGTGATTAGTGAGAGTGTTTGCTTGTTGTTTGTATGAAGGTATAGAGTCAGTCGGTTGTTGTGGTTGTGTTGCTGTTGGAAAGTAATGCTGCTTAGTGTTTTTGTAAAGTTTTTGGTGGTCTGTTTTGTGATAAAGTATTTGGAGGTAATTATTCCAATTTAGTGTTTGTTGTTCTAGTATTTTGTTGTTAATCTGTGTGTTGAGTGCTTGGATTTGTTATGCGGTGTCTTGTGTGGGGAGTGTTTCAGTGTATCGCGTTGTCTAATGAGGTTTCAAATTTCTGGTGTGAAGTTGGGGTTGTGTATTTTTCTGTTACCTCTTGGAATGTGTTTCTTGTCTGCGTTTTGGATAATTGTGTTGAATGTGTGAACAGCATCGTTGATGTTAGTGATAGGTGTACTGTTTAGAGTTTCAAAGTGTTGTTCTGTCTCATTTGTGAAAGCTTCCCAGTTGGCTCTTTTATAATTAGTGTATTGTATGTGTGTCTGTGGCCAGCTGGGGTGAGTGGTTTTGGTGGTGATGATGATCGGGAGGTGGTCAGAACCTAAGGTTTTGACCACCCTCCAGGATGTTGTGGGGGCAAGTTCTTCGGAGCAAAAGGTAATATCTGAAGATGATGGGAGGAAGAGGGCTTGGTGGGGAATATGGCTATGTTGATGGATGTCGTTAAGGATGAAAAGGTTATCTGATTGGCGTTGTAGGACCCTCTGTCTGTGTCAGGGTTATTGACAAACCAGGCCGACGTCTTGGCATTGAAGTCACCACCCAGTATGATGTGTGGAGTGTTTGTGATCTATTGTCATTGTGGAATGTAGTTGTTGGGTACTGTAGGAGATGTTTGGTGGGGAATGTATGTATTTATGATGGTTATGTTGGATTTATTGCCAGTGCATATTTTGATGGATTTAATTTATGTTGTGTTATCATGTGAGGGGAAGAGGGATTTGGTATACGCACTAGTGTCTATGATGTTTATTGTTTTGTGTACGAAGGTGATGAGTCCACCGCCACTGCCGCCGTCGGCCCGGTCTTGTCTGATGGTGGTGAAGTTATGAAATGTAGGTGTTTGTTGTGTTATGCAGAGTTTTGTTTCTTGTAAGATGGCAATGTGTATGTTGTGTTGTGTGATGAAGTGTGAGAGTTCTTGTTTCTTTGTGCTTATGCCTTTTATATTTAATTGAAGAATGGTGATGTGTGTGCGGTGTATGTTGGGTGCTGCTGCATGGGGGTGAAGAGGAAGAAGATGGGTGAGCTGATGATGGGGATGAGGGTATGGATGGATTAGGTTGGGGTGGGATGTGAGGGGTTGAGGATTTAGATAGTACAGTACTTAAAAGATTGGTGAGTTGAAAAGCAGAGGTGTGGGGGGTGTAGGTGAGGGGTTTGACTGTGAAAGGGAGGGGCATGAGGAACAGGTCCAGGTGTTTGTATAGTGTTCCGTGGAAGCAAGTGTTGTGCAGGTGAAATGAGTCCAGTTCCCACATGAACTGCAATGAACTGAACCCTTTGTGTGGCGACTCGAAGTAATAGGTTTTGAGCATGTTGGACATACGTATTTGTGGGTGAGTCCTGGGTTGCTTTCTATGTCTCCGGCTAGAAGAAGTCTTCGAGAAATGACAGCCGGAAAGTCATTTCTCGGTGTAGAAAAAACAGTGTAATTTGGGTGTGTGGTTTCTAAGAGGTGTGGTACTTGCCCGGGCGACCGAAGCCATTCCCAGGTTCTCATGCCCCCAAGAATGGGGCAGGGGTAAGTTGTTGTTGTTGCTGTTGCTGTTCCCCAGGCTGTCTGGCCGAGCAGCCCCAAGGTCCCGAGCTAGGCCAAGGCCATAGCCGAGCGCCCCCACATAACCCTCCCTGCTCACCACTAATAAAACCCAGGTTACCGAAGCCACTCCAAGGCGGGGAGCTGAGGAGGGTCCGGAAACGCCTGGGAAACCAAAGCCCCACCCAAGGCCCTGTGCCCCTCAACAATTATGAAGGGAATGTTGATGGGCAAAGGAAAAATGTGATGCTTTGGCTCGCAGCTCTGCCAACCTCTAGGGTGGCAGTAGGGAGGTCAATCCACGGAAGAGACGCCATCACTTGAGATCTAGAAAATATATAAGTAAAAGGAAAAGTCTGAGTAAGCAATGGGTATGGCAGTGAATGCTCAGCTCTCACTCTGATAGACCAGCCCATCACCATATGACTAGAACCCAATCCTCTCAGCATCAGCTAGGAAAGGCCCTAGTTATGTAGAGCAGATTAACCAGACCACTGAGCTCCATACGGAACTCTCATAGGTCTGGCCCGAAGGATTGGATCAGATTACTGAAAGGAGCTTAAGGCGACGCAAAAAACGGACGATAGGGGGGAAGGAAAATGACGGAGAATCGGATAAAAGGTCAGTGAATGATTTAGTACCAAAACAAACCGTACGCAGACGGGCAGTATCTGGGCAGTCAAAGACGTGGCGAACAGTTAGAGGGGAATGACAGGAGGAGTAGGTAGGGGGCGGAGTGCGGGGAGTGGACATCAAATAACCGTGAGTCAGCCGGGAATGGCCTATCCTAAGTCTAGTTAGTAAAACTTCCTCACACCTGTGAGACCTGGAAGACGAGGGCCAAGGACGGACAGAAGGTTTGATTGCACGGAGTTTATTATTGCAGGGTAGAGCATCCCAATGAGATTGCCACGTGCAAAGAATAGAAGGCTTGAGTAAGGACAGCCAATCACCTAACGGAAGGTGGGGCTGGCGAGGGATCATTAAAATAGCATTCTTAGCCGCAGCATCAGCCGGCGTCTTCATTGCCACGGACACCGATGTGAGCAGGAATCCAACATAACTGGACCTGGAATCCACGTAGGCTCATCTCGTGGAGAGCGTGTTTTATGGCTAAAACTATTACGTGGGAGGACGAATAAGCACGGAGCGCTTCGAGGGCACTACGAGAGTCACTGTAAATTATAAAGGGCTGTTGAGGGGTGTCACGTATAATGTCAATAGCAGATTGGATAGCTAAAAGTTCAGCAGTAAAGATAGAGGCTTGGGGCGGGAGAGAAAACTGAAGGAGCTTAGTAGAGGACACAGCAGCGAGGCCCACCCCAGAGTCAGTCTTAGACCCGTCAGTGAAGATGGCAAAATGGGGGCCTTTACGACGTATGTGTTCGAGTGCGTGTTGGCAGTGATGGCTAGGGACAAAAGGATATCTCTTAGAGAGGAAGGAGAGGTGAGTGCAAACATTGGGGAGAGAGATAACCCATGGGGGGGGGAAGGGGAGACAACAGGCGGCGAAACAGCAATGTGAAAGTCAAGAGAGTTGAGGAGGATTGTAGCACGAATCGGAAAGGAGGGGGAAGATGGACACGGATCGGGAATGAAGATATCACTGAAAAGGGAATTAGTGGGAGAGTCACTATGTTTAATTTTTAATGCACGGCGCATAGTAACTAAATCGCGATGGAGGGAGAGCGGGGGCTCGCCACTCTCAGCTAAGACGGAGGTATTTGGGGAGGAACGGAAAGCTCCAGTACAGAGACGCATACCCTGCGTATGAACAGGGTCCAACATCTTCAAAACGGAAGCAGAGGCCGACCCATAAATGGGGCAGCCGTAGTCGAGGATGGAAAGAACCACCGCCTTGTAGAGCATCAACATAGTGGTACGTCTGGCACCCCAAGTGGTATGGGATAGTTTTCTGAGGAGGTTGAGAGCATGAAGGCCTTTACCTTTAGTATACTGAACATGGTCTCTCCAGTTGAGATGTTGGTCAAAGATTACGCCTAAGAATTTAACACTGGGATAGAAAGAAATCGGATAGGGTCCCATTCGAAGCGATATTGACTGGCCACGGAGCCAGCGTTTGTCTCGATAGAAGACTATTGCCTTAGTTTTCTCAGCCGAAAACTGAAAGCCAACTGAAGATGCCCAGGCGATCACCCGTTGGATGGAGATGTTGAGTATACGTTGAGCATGTCTGAGGGTACGGGCAGTGCAATAGATGGTAAAATCATCAACGTACAGGCTGCCATGGACTTCCGGCAGCAATTGTTGAATGACTTTATTTATGGCCGCGGCAAAAAGTTTGCTGCTGAGAACGCTGCCCTGGGGAACACCATTGACGAGTGGAAAGACATTAGAAAGAATTCCCTCCACTTGAGTCTGGAATGTTCGATCAGAAAGAAAGTTGGAAATAAAAAAAGGTAGATGGCCACGGGCACCACTATCATGAAGTAGGTTGCAGGATGGGACGCCGCCACGTGGTATCATATGCCTTCTGGATGTCAAAGAAAACGGCGACGGTGATGGACTTACTTTCAAAGCCACGCTTGATATGAGATTCTAATAACGTAAGCGAGTCCAGAGTAGATCGATCTTTCTGAGAGCCAAATTGGGTCGGAGTGAGAATAGTGTTTTGACGGAGGAACCAAGTGAGTCTAGTATTGACCAATTTCTCCATTAATTTACAAAGACAACTGGTGAGGGATATTGGTCTATAACTCGAGGGCAAACTCGGGTCTTTTCCAGGTTTTGCAATTGGGACGACAATAGCATGTTTCCATGAGGTAGGAAATTGATGACGGATCCACACCTGATTATAAAATTGCAAGAGGTAGGATTTAGCAAGGGGGGCTAAGTTAGTGAGTAAGGCAAAACTTATGTTATCTTGGCCAGGAGCGGAGTTAGGACAATTGGAGAGTGCATGTTCAAATTCATCCATAGTAAAGCATGCATTATAATCAAAGGTGTCTGGTGAAGAGAAGTTGAGGGGGATCGACTCCATTTCAAGTTTATGGCGGCGGAAATTATCGTCTAACCTCTCATTACTGCTGACATGGGCAAGATGTTGACCCAAGAGGTTCGATATCTCAAGGGGATCGTGAACAGTACAGCCACCGTGTACCAAAGCATGGTGCGGAGGGGCAATGTGAAGGCTGTTAATATTCCTGAATTTATGCCAAACGCATGATATCGGGGTAGACGGGGAAATGGTGGAGACATAAGTTTTCCAGGATTCGGATCTACTACGGATGACTTCTCGACGGAATTTAGCTGATAGTCGATTGTAGTGAGGTTTGATGGTACATATATCCATCAATAACGAGATGGAATGGCATAGAAGATCATCACGTAAAGGTAAGCGTGAACATAAAGAATTGTAACGTTTATTGAGACTATCGAGGCGGCGGCCTAATTCATGTTTACTTTTAGCAAGAGTGGATAAGGTGCTGTCCCACCAGGGGACTCGACGACGTAGGGGGGAAGAAGTCGTCTGGGGTATAGACTTAGTAGCTGCATTAGTAAAAAAATTAACGAGGAATGAATGCGTTTCATCAGGATCCCTTAAGGGATTAAAAGGTGGGATTTGTCTGGTGTGGAGGACATATGCGTCCCAGTCAGCTTTGTGGAAGTTATAGCGAGGGAGCGAAGGACATGGACGGAATTGCAAGTAAGACAGGATGACAGGAAAGTGATCGCTTGAGAACGTATCAACACAGACCCGCCACTCGAACTTATCAACAATTGCTGTGGAGCACAGGGTGACATCAACAGAGGAATAAGTATGATGGGAAGCAGAAAAGTAAGTATGTGAGTCGGCCTCATTAAGGCAGCAAAGGTCACGGTTCAAAAGCAAATGTTCAATCTGCGAACCGGCTGTATCAGGATTGGAGGAAGTAGGGTCCCATATAGGGCTATGGGCATTAAAGTCACCCAACAGTAAGATGGGAGAGGGTAGTGTAGAGAAAAACTGAGAAAGCAAGGAAAGGTCATAATTGTAAGCAGGTTGGTTATAGATATTGCAAATGGTAACAGAGTCACCATCGGGGATATGAAGAGTAAGGATAGAGTGCTGTAGGAAACTTGTACGAATGGGAAACAAGTCAAAAGTTACTCGATGATGGACATAAATTGCTGTGCCATATTCTCCATCAGGGGATAGAGAACAGCACGCAAGGTGGTAGTTGGTGATGGATTTATTATAATTTCCAATGTGTTGTAAACAAATACACATTGGATTATAGACACGGAGTAAACGCTGGATCTCACCTAGATGGACTCTAGATGAGAGACCATTACAATTCCATTGTAGTATATAGGGATTGAACAGGTTAAGTGAGAGACGTCAGGTTACGTAAATTAACAGCACTGTTCGGCTGTTGGAGATGAAGAGGAACGGGTCTGGGGGGAGGGTCATGAGAAGGCAGGGAGTTTCGACGTGGACGGTGGGGGGACACATTAGAGGACAGGTCATGGAGGATAGTAGCTATCTTGGAGTGTGAAAGATCTGAACGTGACTTTAAGTGAAAAGCGCATAAGCACGAAGAGTTATGAGAGGCGGTGTTATCAGGGGTTGGTAAACGTCGGTCACGGAGAAAGGAGCGTATCAACGCAGCAACAGTGGATTTAGTGCGGGTAGGCGTCCGGCGATACTCCCGCACAAAGCAGTCATGACAGCCTCAGTGGGGTGCATGGGAGACCGAGGCGGTAACATTGATAGGTGCGTGAGGTCGAGGACGAGTAGGCGGGGGGGACGCAGGCGTAGAGGGGGTGTGGAGTGAGGGAGGCTGGGACGGAGAACCCATATCAGAGCGGAAGATGCGAGAGCGAGGAGGGACACGTTGAGGTTTGGGAGGCATAGGTCGGGCTGTGAGGGTCTTACGTTTTACGGAGGGAGATTGTCGATCTGAGGAGGGAGAATGTAGAGCATCAGATCGGCGTTTACTGGTGGAGGGGGTAGAATCCATGACATCGTCAACATCGGTAGAGGGAGCCGGGGCAAGAGGCAAGGATTGAATATCAGTTACTGGTGAAGGGGACGCGGATGCTTTTGGGGTGGAGGCTTCATGAACAGGGGGAGGGGTATTCAGTGCATGAAATCGGTTGGAGAGGGGAACAGTGGCTGGACTAGAAAGGGGTGAATCCAACACAGCATCACTGTCCTCACGTCGTCGACTACCGGGAGAAACGTCAGTTGTAGGTGCAAGAAGTCTAGCACTGTAAGTCATATCTCTAGAGGGATCTTTAACATCTCTTACTCTCAGTTCTTGCTTAGCTTCTCTGACAGACATGCCTGACCGACTAATGAGAAGCTTTAACTCAGCATTGTACATGTAGAACACACATTGCTTTGAGCGAGCATGGTGTTCAAGGCCACAGTTAACACACTTTGGAGTGCCACAATTCCAACGGGTAGCATGTTTGACGGAGCTACAGAAGGCACACACCCGAACCTTCTTACACCTACCAGCTGAGTGACCAAAGGTGGAACAGTTTGTACATTGTAACGGTTTGGGGACATAAGGTCGTACTTCACGCCTTTGTCCTTCGATCCTGACGTCTCGTGGGAGGGAACGTCCACTAAACTTAATGCGAGCTATGCGGAGAGGATGAGAAGGAGTTGATTTGTTTGAGATACTATACAAATCAACGTCGTGCACATTTGGATAACGCAAGCGCAACGACGACAGGAGGGTCGACTTATCAGGAAGTCCGTCATGGTCATAAGTTGAGGGTAGAACAACAGTACCGAGGATGTAATTGAGGTCGTTATGTTTCGTGACAGTAACAGGGATATCGTCCAAGGTAGTAAGAGATAGGTATGTCTCAGATTGGGCACGAGTAGTGGTTTCCACAATCCAATCATTATTACCAGTCTCACGGAACGATAAGTCCGAAGTTGCATGCGCCGAGAGGAGGAGGTTCTCTAACTTAGCCCCCGAGATGTAGGAAGCCGGTCGTATGACGAGGAAACGCGGCCAGTCATCATCGCCAAAAATTGAATCGAAGTGCCGGAGGGTGGCATTGGGGACAAACTGACGCCGAGATTTCCGCCGATGTTGGGGGCCGGAATGAGGCATGTGAGGCTCCAGAGTTGCAACGAGTGAGGTGGAAGTAGTGGCTGAACTAACAATCGGCTGAAATGGTGGAGAAACAGTGTCGATGGGAGGTGAAGGGTCACCAACACTGGTGTCACTCTGCAGGTGGTCAGTGGAAACTGTAAGTCGGTTAACGGGTAGTGCTGAGGAGCAGGGCGTGTCAAGAGAACCCGGCACGCCAAGGTCTATGGTTTGAACAGGAGACTCAACACAAGGAGGGTCTCTCTTATCTTGGGAGAGGGGAGGGACATTTAAATCATGAGCGGCAGGTGTAGTTGGGCTCTGTGGAGAGTCGATATGAACAGGGGCCATTGTAGGGTCCACAGATGGAGGATGGGAATCCTTAGTCGTAGAAGCAGGTAATTTAGTATCAGAGCGTGAGAGAGCATCAGACTCGGAACAACTCGGAGGGGAGGCGTCCAAGGTGGTAGACTCAGAGGGCAGAGGAAGGTCAGATGAAGAGTCCAGGGGAATGCAAAGGTCAAGTACCGGGGGCGCCAAAGCTGGATCCAGGGGAGGAGGTTTGCATGGCTGATCCATGATGACCCTAGTTGTTTTTACTATTCTATTTTCATTTTATCGGAAATCAAAAAAGAAAGAAAAACATAACCGAGGGGAAAAAAAGAAAGAAAAAGAAAAAGAAAATAGAAACAAAACAATAAATAAAGAACATACCAGAAGGGCCAACAGAGAACCCTCCGTCGTGAGTCAGGGAGCCCCAGCCTCTATACCGGTGGCGCAAACAGGGGCAGGTCTCCAGGGGGCTCATCCTCATACCCTACCCCCCTAGACGAGGGGGGATAGCACCAAAACGCACAGAAAGGCCAAGCTTAGGCAAAACCGCTATACTGGGACCGAGGGCAAAGTTAATTGCAATCATCCCCAATCTGTGCGTAATGGAGGGCAGCCGGACAGAAGCCAGGAAACCCACCAGGAAGGGAAAACGGACCCCTGGAACCGAGACCGGTCCCCACTGATGGGCGACCCCAGGGGCATCAACGCGGGCAACCACGTCGCCGCTCCCGGGACCAGCCCCCTCGGGCGGTGAGCTAGACCGCCACGGCCCCTGTAAACGGAGAGGAGCCAGTACTCCAGACTCAGCGAGGGAAGGCTCTCGAGCCTAGCCGGCACAATTTAGTTAAAATAGGGAGGAAATCCTCCGCAAAATTAAAACAAAAATGGGAACCCGAAAAACGTCGTCACCGGGAGGTTCCGCTTACCCCAATGACGACGGGGGGGCACTTTGTCCACGACGCCGATTGAATCCCTGCCCTAAAGAGAGTGACACCAATGACCCCGTTTCAAGCCCCGCCACCACGACAAGGTGGCTCCCCATTGGCGGGGAGGAAAGGCCCTAGAAAGCCGCCTTTGGCGAGGGGATAGCTCCCCTATTTCAACTCCTTTCTGGGTTGGGCACCCAAGACTGCTCCTCAATGGTCGGCGGCTTGCTGTCCCCCACCGGTCGGCGATCTTGTCCCCGGTCGAGAGAGAGTCGGCAGTCCCACAGCGTAGACGCCGCCACTTCAGACCCATATCACGGGGTTGTGTTAGATGGCATTGTTATCCATATCTTTCTGTATTGCAGGGAGTTGCAGTAGGTGATATTATCCTTTTCATTTCTCAGACCACATTACAAGGGGTCATGCCACGAGATATTTTATCAATCATTTGCTAAATTTCAGAAGGTCAATGTAGGTGACATATTTATTTATTTTATTATATTATTATTATTATTATTATTATTTATTGTTTTTTGTCATTTTGTTTTTGACAGATTAGTTTATCGTTTTTCACAGTTAGCAGTCTCATGGCCCCCTTAGGGGTGTATGGGACTCGTTAGCCTTGGTCGGCAACCTATCTAGGGCAGACAACCTTATAAAAATCTGGGTGGATGGGACTTGTCAGCCTTGGTCAGCAACCTGTCTAGGGGAGAAAACCTGATACAAATCCATACTGCTTATCTAAGTGTAAGGCAGGTTAGTGGATGGACTAGCCGAACACCCATGTAGAAAAATAGTACTAACAAGATACATAGAGGACCTCGGAGTCAAACGGATCCTAAATTGAGTGGTCAATCCTGTAAGTTCTTCAGTAAACTGGCTCGAGTTGTCCCTCTTACAGGGAATAGGTTTGCTTGGGGGCCTTCTGTGTATGGCCACCCTCATTAACCCTTGTCTAGCGGGGTGTTTTGGGCTCATTTGGGCATATTCAGGCCCTCCTGCATGATAAATCAAGCATCTGCATGAACAAAAAATTATTTAGCAAAAAACTAGGCACTAAAAGCTTCAAAATGAGACCAGAACGAGCTACGTAGCACTCGTGGTTCTCTTGCAGTGGTGCCACGAACATGGAAGTTTAGCATATATCGGTATATTTTTCCCAGCTATGCTCACTACAGGCTACACTGTCGGCCTCTCGAGAACACAGGGAACATGAGTTAGTGGGCGGCGGTAAGCCCTGGGAGTCGGCTGTCTGGCCCGCTGCTCTCCCGGCCATTTGCACTCGATTTTAACCCTTTAAAAGCCTTAATAATGCTCCTAACTTGCTGCAAATTGGTGCACGACTTAAGTCGAGTGCCGCTCTTTAAGGGTTAAGGGGAGTAAGGCGTCCGGCTATAGATAGATAAATTGATGGCCCTCTCCCTGGTCACAGAACTCTCACCAGTCATTATACTGTAGTCTGTTTATTTTCAGCTGACAGTAAATTATGCCCTCATATTGATTGCTTAGCTATTACAAGAGGTGTGTATTGACATATGTTGTAAATTATACAGTAAACTTGGTAATTATATAATGTAGAGACATAGTACAGCTCGGTCCCGTATTAAGCGAGTTCAAACAGTGCGAATTTCGATTAGTGCAAGCAATGAATATATTAAACACAAAATTATACGATCTTTTATTACGAGTCGGTTGGCAATATGGGTTAAATCCGGGGAGTTTTCTATTAGTGCGGCCAAAATTTGTACAGTGCGATAAATTTCCCGCCTGACTCGTGGCATCACTGGTGTTTGAGCAGCTTGGGCATGGAGGGAGGCTGGTCAGTCAGAAATTTTTTACCCCATACTGTGTTACGCTATCTCGCATTCTTGGGTTTGTGATCATATCAAGTGTAGAATTTAAGGTAAGAAAAGGTCTAATTTACCATTGATATGCTATATTTATCATTAACATTTGTTCTTGGTATGTTTGTGTCAGTATAAATAACGATATAAGGAAAGATATGTGTGCTATATGGAGGACCGATCGACCAATTACGTTGTTTCCCAGAGGATATGTTGTTCACATAGTACGACTTCACATAGTGCGACGCACTGTATCGACCCATTTCTCGCACTATGCGGGACCGAGCTGTAGTTTCTGCAGTATCGAGAAATCAGCTGCCAAAGAATTCAATTTACCTTCAGAAATAAAATTGACTATATGTAGTCAATATGGTCACTGTTGTCATTCCAGTAATTATCCTAGTCAGCTTTACCTTTTTAACTGGGGACTGTTACCCCTAGACCACCTGTGTAGAAGGGCTGGAATTACTACAGGTAGTTCCCTTTTCCATATCTCAGGGTCGTGGGTTGGGCGTGGTGCTGGGGTGTCTGCTGGGCATGTTTCCACTGCTCTTCCTGCCTAACCACATCAATGACGAGAAGAAGGCCAAGCTGGCTGATTCATCACCAAAACCACCGCCATCCAGCTAGGTGACGTAACAGCCACCAATACCTTATATTATAATTTATTTTAATTTTTAACCTTCTCTTCCCAGTGACATGAACTATTCTAACCCAACCCCAGATCATTCTAGTAAGCTTAGGAAGGACCTCTTTTTTTTCAAAAGGCTTTCATTAATCATTGGCTATAATAAATATTTCCTAAGCTGCATAAAATTTTATAATGTTAGCCAGAATAATATGTGAAAGATGTCCTCATACAGAAGGGGTTTATAGGTCTCTGACTCCGAATTGCAACCTGTCTCGGCCGAGTCCCTTTACCCACACCATGATACACTTAAATAATTATATTATCACACTTGGTTTTATTTGATCTAAGAACTTAATTACGTGGATGGAATCCATAGATTGTGTAATAATTCCATGCTGCAATACCAGATGAAATTGCAGTAAGGTAAATCTACTTGCATTGTTCTAATTAGTTGTACAGTTGGCCACAAAAGTTGTTCCTCGTTGTGATCTTTTGTATGAAAGTATAATAGTATGAATGAATTGCGAGTGTGGTTTCTTTTAATTATTTGGTTGACTAATCAGATGAGTTAACCACTGCATAAGAAACTACACTCGTAATTCAATCGTGCGCATTACATTTCCCTGTATAAAATCAGAGAGGATCGGAACTTACGTGGCCAACTGTAGGCCTATATTTGAGTATTTCTTAATTCAGAATGTTGTGATATTGAGCTCATAAACTTATATATTACAGCATTCCACTTTAAAAAGATGCAAGTAAAGCTTTAGGCATAGAAAACCGAATGGCATTTAGAATAAAATATTTTCCCCCACAAATACAATCCTACTTTACACCAAACCACAACATTTACCTCTCTTGTCTCGCTATGTACTGTATACTGTATTTATATATTTGTTATTAGTGTGAATATTGTTTTTAGATTATGAGGTGCTTTACTAACTCCTGTTTTTACTTCCAAGCACTGTTATATGTTATAACAACATAGCTACAGGTGTTAAGGGGGTGACCTGTTATTTTTCTCTCCTTTTTTCTCTTTTTCTGGCTTGTATCCATTCGGCCCCATTCAACCAACTGTTTCAAGACGCTTATCCCCATCCAGGTGTCGATTTCTTCCTGGCGAGCGAAAGCGAGCCAGCATTATATGGAGAAATCCTGCTTTGCCGGAAAAAATGTTCTATCGAAAAATGTAAAAGTTTAGCTTGCTGTCAAAAACGTTTAAACAAAATATGCTGTCTTGCTACCGCTCGCCAGGAAAAAATTGACACCTTGATGGGGATAAACGCCTTAAGACAGTAGACTGAATGTGGCCGAATGGATACAACCCAGAGAGAGAGAAGAAAAAAAAACGAGGTGGGCCCCCTTAAAGAAACCAATGCAGCTATCTGTTCTTTTCCTTATTATATGTGAGTGTTATTAGAGAAGATGGACTAGCCTAATTGTACACAGTGCTCCAATTAGTACACAGTCAATAACACACTAGCCTATGCCCACAAGAATTATTTGTTAGATTAATCAAATTAATATCAAGTGTGTGATAGTTATGGTACATTTTAAGACTACATTTTTTAATCTAACTTGACTCTTGATATGTAGGTACTTCTAACCCGTATTGTGTACTACTTGTACCACCGCATACAATTCTTTAGTTTGCCCTATGTTTGTTGATTATGTAGCATTAAACATATGAGATGCATTAATATGATTTCATATTTGAATAATCTATTAAGTTTTGTCACCTGAGATAGACAGTTTCACTTGCTCATTAATTTTCTCCTTCCTTCTGTACCTACCAAGACTTTAATATTTACTGTACTAAGAAATGTTGTATGTGATTAAAGTTTAACTCCCTATCGCCGGGGGACATCATGTGACGCAAAGGCCAAAGGCCTTTTCTACCTTGTGGCATCTGGAGAGGGAGAGACTGTCGCACAGTTTTAGTGTGGATCTGTTCACAGTTGAGGGAGGTATTACCTGATACTGTCTTGTGACTTTCACCCCCATCATTATCCACTGTGCATCATTAAGCAATTTCAACTCACAAAACAAGACAGAACTTCTATTTACAACTCACCACTACGAGAATATGAAGAAAGCTGCAGAGGAGTTTTGGGTGTCTATTTGAAGCATGGATAGCATGCTTTATAAATTACTTAGCCTTTTCCCTATTTATTTCCTTTAGAAAGAAAAGGTAGGACGAATCACATAATTTTCCCTGGCGTTTATGGGTTAAGGAGAGTTCTACCCCCCCAAATATTCTTAAATTGTTTCATCCAATGTAACTGAAACTTTTACATTAACAGCTATAATTCAGGATAATGTTTCTCCTTGCCCTGTTACAATTTGCATAAACAGAACTCGTCACTTTAGCAACAAACTGGGTGAAGTGGAGTAAGATGTAAATACTAGAAAAGCTCAAGAATGGGAGTATGACCAGCCTCCCTCATTTTGAATTTAGTTAATAGTCTATTTACTATATCCAGGCAAAAAATCTGGACTTCTAACCTCTTGCAGATCAAAAAGGACAAGAACAAAATTATTGTAGATTTCCTCATCAATTTCCAAGTTGCTCAAGATTCCCATATAGTAGAAGTGTCAGCTTGTTTGCTGAAGTCCATTTTTTGAGTTCTAAAGAAGTTAGTAAAGATTTCTTGCCTCATTATAGTTAATATACTATGTATGTTAGTTTTTATCCTCAGCCCATTGATTTCCCATTATTACATGTGTATATTTGTAATCTTCGAATTGTTTTTATTTCTATTTATAAGTACAGTGCTAATTTTATCGTATATACTAATATGCATATGTGTTTTAGTGTGTTGTATTTCTTTTTACTCTGGTTTTCAGGTGTTTTCTGACTATTCCCATTCCTATGACTTATTTATTTCAATATTGTGTGTTTGTTGTATATTATGTGTTTAGGAAATGTCTGTTATAGTTGCTGTAGTGTAGTATAATTGTCACTATATGTTTAACTTATTCCCTCTTCAGTAGACCCAACATCTAAAGCACAACATTCTTATCCTCTTCAATCCTACAGTTCGATATAGTCGCTTCTCATACTTAGATTGTCGAAGCTTTGTTTAGCAGTTAATTTACATGCAGCTATTTATTGGCATTTGTGTAGCAGAATACTGTACTGCTATTATGATTGAGCATTCTTTTAAGACAAATTTAATGAAGCACAATATTTGAAATAGAATAATTTGCAATGGATAAGTTTAATAAACAATGTTTATGGTGACCATAATAATTTACAGGACTGTATATACTGGAAATAAGCTGTATGGAGAAAGTCACCCTCCCTCCCCACCCCCACCCCTTCCACACGCTTTAAGATATTGTTTTTGGCACTTGGCATGTATCCTCAATGCTTATTATAATTATAACGAACATTGTAATATCCAAAGCAATCAGACCGAAGTCTTTAAGGGGACCGACCGGTTAATTTAGGCTTAAAAAACTCGAAATCCTGAAAACACCAATAGGTGTTTACTCAACAAGAGTCAACATCCCTTCATAAGCCAGTGAAATGTTATTAGTGAAAACCCATTGGAAATAGTATTTTTTTATGTTTTCCAAACTTTTCCTGTAATTCTAAAAACGTTATATAGCGAACTTTGAAATTAACATGCTCAGTAACTACTGGTCGTACGAGGAGCATACCTATATAAATCGAAAGAGCGTAAGCTACTCTACAACCTACCATACGCTTTATCTTCTACTTTGCCATGTTCCCGCATAAAATATTGTAAATCTAAAAAACAAAAGTAAAAATGTTCACCTAATGACCTTAGACTTTCACCTGTTTTTCTCAGAACCTATATTGCCGCACTATCGGATGTTATTTTACAGTTATTATTGGACCTATAGGAATGGTGTATATACCATTGGAAAGGTAATTAAAAACACTAAAAGGCCTATAAACCAAATTTACTCTAATAATTTAAAAAATTTCACAATATGTCGTCAAAGTTGTAATTTTTGTATAAATATATTCGCCTGAATCCGTCATCACCTAAATCGAACAAATACACAAAATATATAAAATTTGTTTTATAGAAACTATAGATACACCTTTTGTGAGTTGTTTGATCACATAAAACATGTGCTATGGGGATTTCTGTAGGAGTTTATCATTTTCTGCAGTACTATGATTTTCAATTTTTTTTTACCTAAATTGCAAGAAAAAAGCAAATTTTTTTTTTTTTTTTTTTTTTTTATCTAGTTTTATGGTCATATACACCTGTGCCAAATTTCATTTAAATTGATAGTAAGACCTGGAAGTAGCGTAATTATCCGGTCGGTCCCCTTAAGGATTCTAAAAATTACTAAAAGGATCTTACGTGAGCTAAATACAGTTGGGCCTCCTGTAACGCAGCTGATTCAGACCAACCACATGGCATATTACAGAAACAATGTGTTTATATGTTAAAAAGGGTACCTGCTCGTTCTTGCCATTTTGCACAAGTCCCTGTTTTGACCCTTTTGCCCATCCAAACTTTACTACAAATAATCACCCCTTACTGACACCCAATATACTAATCGATCTTACTCGATCAGTGTGTCCACATGTGGTGATGGGAGG
The DNA here is from genome assembly GCA_032716605.1 of Paralithodes platypus. Lineage (NCBI taxonomy): Eukaryota > Metazoa > Arthropoda > Malacostraca > Decapoda > Lithodidae > Paralithodes > Paralithodes platypus. Next base: position 41,900,592 of record CM064516.1, on the reverse strand, counting down.
GAGAGAGGCCAACCATCTCTAGAGTATACACTGCAAGAAACACATGTCCATTGACCTTGAAAGGGGAAAATCAGTACAGTAATGACGGGCGGGAGAGAGCCGGCCATCTCTAGATAAAATCTTTAGGAAATCACACGCACACATACGCAAGCACGCACTGTAAATTATCGATTGTGTGGACATTACATCACTCCCGTTACCCCCCTCCCTGCACACATCTGCCCAACTGTATACGGTACCGGTAATTGTTTACCACAATAACAAATGTTGGCAATGTAGTCTAGGTTTCTCAGGATAATTGTGGGATTACATGCTTTCATTAATATCATTGGGTGGTGTTTGGTGTTGGAGTGAAATTAATTAATTAGATTATCAATAGGTTCAGGAATATTTCTTAGCGAGGTCGGTCCTAAGTGATCTGTGCCCAATAAAATATTCCTTCCTTTCGCTTAATCATTAGGCTATTCATGGTGCAGTTGGGTACAGTACATGATTAGATTAATATCCAGTATTCGATAAATGGATATGAATCGTGATCATGTGCTGTACTAATAATGTCTTGATGGTGTATTGGTTAGAGTGTTTAAGATATGTACTGTATACACGTGGTAACCCAGGTTCAAATTTATCTTATGTTGGCCAAAATTATATTTTAAAAAGTCAACATGCTTAAGGTCCCTTATATTAGTGTGTGAAGATGTTGCCACACTAGGAATACTGGTAGTTCATGCCAAAGGACCAAGCTATAAGATGACTAGGAGCATATTTTTGCTTGCAGGATGTAAATTGAATCCTACTAAGGTGTTTTGTTTTGTACAGTAACTCGTATCATGCCGAAGCTTATATGTAGTAAAGGAATGTTATATACTAACATATATTAAGTAAACAGTGTGATAGCTATATTCTCTTATATGAAGTATTGAAGGAGGTTCATATACAGTATGCAAACATAATTATACAATCTAAAGATATAGAAAAGAAAAGAAAAACTAATAGTATTGTGATACAGACCAAAATGCATTTCTGAACTAAGTAGACTGAAAGCAAATCTGCCATGGCCATCCATTAGCAGATGCTTCCCAGGAGATAACAACACATTGGAGATGTTGAAGATAATTTGAATATACTGGCTACCTCTGAAATATCCATCCATTACTCCTTCATTTGATGATGCTGATCTTGGCTCTTCCATAGATGTTGCTTGTATATTATTGTTGAGACAGAACTTCTATTACAGATAGAGAAACTTAACATGTTCAGTATGGGTCGTGTCTTTTGCATTTTGTTTTGGCTATCAGTAGATTATATTATTCAGTTTTATTAAGTTCAAGTTTAAGAGTGAGAGTGGTAGAAAGAGTTACTTGCTTGTGGAGTCCTATGGAGAGATAGACAGACAAATAAGGAAGTACAGTATGTGAACATTGTGGTGTGTATGTGCTGGAGAGTGTAAAGAGGAACACCGAGTTGGTTCGGTCTTGTGGAGTGAATGGTGAGTGATAGAAATTAGATTGACTAAAATAGTGTATGAGAGTGAAGTGGAGGGATGAGTTGAGAGGAATATGATTGAGAATGGTGTTGGGTCAAAGGAGGGTCAATAACTTACAGATGACAGAGGTGCATGGAGATAATTTAATTGTGGCCACCCCCTTGGGGATCAAGGTGTCTGGCAAAAGATAGATAGACGAGGGATATGTGGTGGTTAAATGGTTAAATAACATAGTTTGTAACTTGTTCCTAAGCTGAATAAAATAATTTAATAGTAAACCAGAATAAAAATAAGATATGACCCATACTGAATGGGTTAAAGTTAAATGGTTAATTAAGTATTATTGGTGTTTTTTTATACATAAATTATACCAGTTTTATAATATAATATAACTGGTAAATAATATGGCCATTAGTGCTTATATTATTCAATTATGTTGCTATGCTTTAGTGTAAATTCAAGAAGACTACTATAGACAATGTCATTGTATTACTGTATATGAGTAGGAAACTAAGTGAACATTGAACCAATATATGTACTGTACTGTACTGTAAAATTAACAAATAATTTAATTAGTTTACAGATATGTTTGTAGATGTGTCTATAGTGGACTTGGATTTACCTCAAAATTTATTAATGCAATATGGATATTATATACAGGGTTATTTTAGTTTTAGAATGATGTACAGAGTTTTATTTATTCTTACTAATGCCCATAAGTAAATTTGTAAGTTATGTTTTGGTAGAGAAATACAGAGCCTTACCTCCAGTGTTATGTGTGGTATTTTTTAAAATTTAAGTCCGGGTCCGAAGTTTTCTATTTTATCAGTCATAATGGAATGTCTGCATCGTATACTAGTCCTACCTGCCAATATTTGTCATTCCTGCGGGAGATACGTTTAACAAATATAGTTAATAGAAAATAGAACGGTACCATATACAAGGCTCTGTGTCCAAATTTTTAAATTTTATCGCTCATAATGGAATGTCTGTCGTATATTGACAATATGTATCCTGTGGGAGATTTGTATTAATAAATATAGAACATAGAAAATAGAACACTGTCCTATACAAGGCTCCATACGGGCAGAACGCTACCCTATATAAGGCTCTGTGCGGGCTGAATTCTACCCTATAGATGGCTTCACGGATGCGGAAAGTTCCATTGTTTTCGTGAAATTTTAAATAGACCAATAAATTTGTTTGCGCCTGTTACGTCACGTCATGTGCTGGCTTTCTGCCAATAAGGAAGCTACAACTCATCTCAAGATGCTCACAGCTCAAGATATTCAAAATCTTTCAGTTGAGTTACAACCATGGAAGAGTGTACAGGTTGCGATCCAACTCATTACCATTACCTCTAAATAAGGTACCATTAGTAGGTTAGGGCCTTGGGTGGGGCGTTGGTTTCCCGGGCGTTTCCGCACCCTCCTCAGCTCCCCGCCTTAGAGTGGCTTCGGTCACCTGGGCTTTATTAGTGGTAAGCAGGGAGGGTTTTGTGGGGCCGCTCAGTTATGGCCTTGGCCTTGCTCAGGACCTTGGGGCTGCTCGGCCAGACAGCCCGGGGAACAGCAACAACAACAAACAACTAGGTTAGGTTAGCTTAGGTTAGGTTATTTTGGTGGTGTAATGGTTCAGATGCTTATGTTCAGGGTGTGGTGTCCCGAGTTCGAATCCCGGGAGGACCATATGCTCTCATTTGTTTATTCAAGGACATTGGGGTTTCTAATGAATGAATAATGTTAAGAACAGGGTTTTCATTAATTTCTATAGGTTCAGGAGCTAATTTCTAGCGAGGCCGGTCCTTAGTGATCTTGGCCTCATTCATTGTTCTTTCCTCTCACTAAAACATTAGGCTTTCCATAATGCAGTTAGGTCTGAGTACATGATTAGATTGTTATCTAAAATTCAAAAATGGATATTAATCGCGATCGTGTACTCAACCTTTAACTGTGTTGGTGGTGTAATAGTTTAGATACTTGTGCTCTGGGTGTGGTGTCCTGAGTTCGAATCCCAGGAGGACCATATGCTTTCATTAGTTTATTCAAGCACGTTGGGGTTTGTAATCGATGATTAATGTTAAGAATGGAGTTTTCCTTAATTTCTATAGGTTTAGGAGCTAATGTCTAGAGAGGCTGGTCCTTAGTGATCTTGGCCCCATTCATTGTTCTTTCCTCTCACTAAAACATTACACTTTCCATAATGCAGTTGGGTCTGAGTACACGATTAGATTGATATCCAAAATTCGAAAATGGATATTAATCGTGATCGTGTACTCGACCTTTAACCCATCAGACCCGGCTATGTATTCCATACCGAAACCCGGGGGTTTTGGCCGAAAAACGTCTACGCCTAGGCTACCGTATCTTTATTTTGACTTCTTCCGCATTCCCGCGCATCCCCAAGCGCTCCCCACTAGTGGAGTGTGTCTTTAGATTGTTGGATGAGGGGTTTTAATGTATTTCCCAGAAGTTCACATACTTAAACACACTAACAAACCATTAAACCAATAAATAAACAGAAAATTACTGCAAAAATCGGACCCGGACTTAAACTAAAAATTTACCTTATGTCTATTCATAGATCGGTTTTATCATATCCATTACTGTATGCCATTTGGACCACCTCATTGCATATCCTTCATGATAGTTCCAAGCAACTAAAAGGTTTATATACCGTATATACAGTATATACACTTTTTTTTATGAGGAAAAGTGAGATGAAGACTGGTTCGAAGCTTGGGAAGAGCGTGTATTTAGAAAGAAAGGGAAGGTTATGAAGAAAATTAAAACAACAAAGTAAAGTATATGGCAGTGAATGAGTGAATAATAGTTTAATTATATATTATAGCAACATTCAAGACATTTAGATTTAGTGTAATAGTAAGGTTATTTGTTGTTCTACAGCATTTTAGAATCATAAAAATAATCCACAATTTAACTTTACTTTTTTCTGTAGCTTTATAGTGAAATGCAGTACATTCTTTATTACACCAGAATAATGCTTGACTGTAAAAGTTTTGTTCAGGTTAATTTATGAAGGTATTTCTGTTTAAACTACAGTATAAAGGAAACTTGCATCATAGTGAAGTGTTACAAGAGCTTGACCTTGACTCAACTACTGTACTGTATTTTGATGGTAAGTTTTTTTTTGTTTACATATTTTGTAATGTGTAATTCTGAAGATTGCTTTATTAATGCTACTGAGAGTGGCTGCTGCGAGCTATTTGTTGTGGCAAACTATTATCCATTCTCACCGTATGGAGAAGATGGCTCGAGATAATAGAGGCACTCATGTTAAGCACCATGTCCAATATTTAGTGTGTCATGGAAAATGGGGCATCATGCCCATCCAAAATTTTGACTACGCCAATCAGGCTCATCCTAAATCCTTGCCATTTTTTAAGTTTAATTTTGAATGGCCTCGATGAACTGTAGGATGCCCTTAATAAGTATGTGTGCCACTTTTCAAGCCATTATCATAGGACTCTATCACTGTCCGCTACTGGGATCACTCTTGTTGAGTGAAGAAAAGAAGTTCAGTAGCCCAGTGGTTCCTCTCTACATAACTGTTACTTTGATTTATGTTATATTTTATCATCAAAGAGGGCTTTATTAAGTGCTAATAATGATATAATATATGCAGTGCTATAGCTGCTTTACTTAACATTTTATTTATTCTTATTTAATTATAGAATACCTTATACTACTAAGCTATTTACTATTTAATGTACACCAGCTTTTGAAATACTTACTATAGTGTTTATGAATTTTGTCTACATAATCTTGATTTGTGAGGCAGCTAGTTGACCTTTGATAAGTTTCATCTCTTTGCTAATGCCAATTTAGCCAGAATAGATATGATATATACAGAAGCCTCTCATTTGGCTGTAACTTGATAACCTCAAATAGTTTCTATCCTAATTCTTCTATTTTGTTTTGGTTATATCTGAGTGTCTTTTAACCTCAGTGGAGTGAACATCAATTGAATTTGATATAAAATTAAAGAAATAAGCAGACTGAAACCAGAGAACAAACAGAACATTCAATTATAAATATTTGGGCATTTTTATACATATTTTACCCTATCTCGAGTCGGCCACCCCCAGCAATGGGGTATGTGCCTGCGTATATACATACAAGAGAAATACCCACTTCTGAATTATTGTCCATACATACATACATAACATTTTAACCAGCAATCACTGGGGCACTTGTATTAACCTGGTATATAATTTTTTTTAATACAGGTGTCCCAGTGATTACTGGGTAAATAATAGATTAATCTATCTTTGTCTTGGATGAGTTATTCAAGAGATACTGTTTACAATCTAATTATATCTAGTTCAGATTGATTGACTTTATTGTAAGGAAGAAGTTTCTTTTTGACTACTTGTTCAATATAGCAGACATTTTAGATTTAACCATTAAGTCTCTCTGAGATTTATATACACTCGAGGATCTGAGACCCAGGAACACTATTCTATAACTTTTAGGATATTGCACACCATAAAAGCACTTTTGAACGAGTACTATAAAGCTCACACAAACCTGCAAGTTAATAGATATTTTTGGCTTCCCCTCTACTGTAATATGTTCCCCTCCCCCCTTCATATAGTTTAGAAATATAGTAGCACTTTCAATCTATTTAATCTACTCTCTACTCACCCCCACATTGTACACTCGTTGGCCTGTGGGCTTATTAAGGCTTGTATATTTGCCTTGGAGAGTTTTGGAATTTAGAATGAGTATATAATCCGAGATGGAAACTAGTAAAGGTCTGGAAGTTGAATACAGGTTTTATAATTTAGCTGGTAGAGTTTTTAGCATGACTGATAAAAATAATGTTGAAATAGATAGAAAATATGACTTTTAGAGCTAATATAGTATATGGAACACAAAGCCTATTAAAATTATATATATAGTCTTTAGATATTAAAGTAGTAATCTTAGTAATGTAATAAAGATGAATAGCTATGATTTATAGAAATAATAATAGTTTTATGGAATTCTGAAAGAATATAAACCTAGATTAGTGTGGGTTGTTAGAAAACTTCCTAAAGAGATTTGTAGCCAAGATTTTTGTAAATATTCTAGGTTGACTCCAGGTACTAAGATTGCATTTGCTACCATCCAATTAGGCCATCTAGATCTTATTGTTTAGCATAGAAAATGTATACAAATAATATATAGTAGGTAGCCTACTTAATAGAATACCTTAGCAATAATTATACGGCCGTGAATATATGACTTAACCGTCACTTAAAACATATCAAAGATTAGCATATTAAAATTCTCATATTCTATGTTACTGATTCGGAGTGTGTCAAGATATTAGATACTGTACCATTATTCAATGTATTGCTAGTTTCATTCATGAATGGATAACACATATGTTAGTTAATATCTTTTGTATCATAACCTAATTAATGTTTGAAGGTTAAAATGGTCTTAATTTATAGGGTATCCCCCAGCTACGGGGTATGTGCCTGTGTATATACATACAATTGTTTGGTATGTTATTTTGGTTTGGAAGGCTTTTATGGAAGGTAGGAAGTGTGCCAGTAATAGGTGCTAGTGCAGTCCATTAGTTAAAGGATAATATAATATACCTCCTCTAGTTTGGTCCATTAGTTAGAAAATATATGTAGACCTATGTAATTGTAGCAGGTCATGGTAAAGGTAGCAATGTTCACCAGTTAGGGAGTACACCAATACTTGACTACCAAATTCATAGAAATACTTAGATAATATTTTAACCCCGTTTGTCTGAAGTTCATTAACCAGTAAGACCAATAAAATGATTTGGCATTATAGATTTGTATATACAGTACAGTATATAAAGGTGCTTACATGAATTTTAAGCACTCCATGTTTTATGACTGGAAGTATAAATAATGTGATTGATTTTCAAGCATCACAACAAACTACACTTCTAATTCAATCATATTTTTTCTTTCCATTCATAGAATCACAGGATGAGCACAAGTTACCCTTTCGCGCACTGTAGGACGCAATTGCGTCCTTACAGGGATACTTTAAACTTTTGTGACCATCAGGGGTGTTTAGAAACCTTTAGTTTAATTACTTCAACCTCTGCAGTTGTCTTTGAGCGAGTTGTGGGCAGAAAACTTATTTTGGAGAGGTAATTATGAGATTAAGATAATTCTATTTATGAATACTAAACGGCAACTCCCGTACCTGAAAGGGTTAATGTGGGCAACTACACCGTCATGTTCTTTATAAATTAGACACTTCTATGAAACTGTATCAAATACAAGTGAGATACAATAATATGTTAGTATGGTTCAAAACCTTCAGAGGTATGTTAAATGTCATTTAGAGATAAGTTTCAAGGGAAGAATGAACAACACTGCCACAACACAACCATGCCAGCATTAGTCAGCCTGTGTGTACCCTATTAACAACTACTGTCCCAGCGACGTACGTTGGCTGACAATCAAAAAGTCACTCGTCAGTACCAGCGACGGACGACGTTTGTCCATAAAATGCAGTCCTTTTAACAGCCCGTATCGATTGGTGCCTGGTGCCACGACTTGTGAGCACTGCTCTGAAACCTTGGCAACACTTCTCAGCTTATATCCAAGCTTTCACAGGCTAGGAGAGTCAGTATTCCTCCATCTTATGAGGTGGAAGGGTGTTCTCTCTTGATTGTGAAGCCATTTTGGCCAAATTGATTGGTACTGCAGGCTACATTTATGGTAATACCCTCTGGTACAGTAGGGGTTTACTGGTAACTTAAGTGCAGAGTCAATGATCTGAAGAGTTCATTCAGTTCTTTGGTACCTTAAAAGTTAACTTTAGACAGGCATTTGTTTACAGTTGGATATCGGTCACAAAATCCACGTCAAAATTTGTTTTCATGGAAATCCTGGGTTGTCAATAAGGTAATTAGGTAATTGAGTTCTTTAGCCTATGTATTGTGTTGTCCCTGTTTTGGTTTGTTTATTTTGCAAGTTTCACATTATTATTGGGCCTATAGTATCTTGGCTATATGATGAACCATCTTAACTCAATTCAACACACCACACCCCAACCTAATCCATTCTCACCCTCATCTGCACCACAATCCCCACCCCCACCCCCACCCCCACCTCACCCATCCCAACCCTACCCACCCTATCCTCGTGCAGCAGCACCCAACATACATCGTGCACATAACATTAACATTCTCCAATTAAACATAGATGGCATCAACACAAAGAAACACGAACTCTCACACTTCATCAAACAACACAACATACACATTGCCATCCTACAAGAAACAAAACTCCGCACAACACAAAAAACACCTACATTTCATGATTTCACCACCATTAACCCTCCCGCCCCGGCTACGCATTACATAAATATTCCCCGAAATCCGGGTGTTTTGGCCGAAAAACGTCTAGGCTAGGCTACCGTATCATTGTTATGCTGACTGCTTCCCGCATTCCCGCGCATCCCCAAGCGTAGCTGTGTTATTTACCTGTGGAATGGCGTTAAGTAGAGCTCTCTAAGTCAAGTGCTTGATTTGTGATGATGATTTCATTGGAGATAACTTTATGGCCAAAACAGCCACTTTACACTACTTTTCGATACTTAACAACAACATACAGGCACACACGAACAAGCGACGCTCTCCTTCTTGTGGCCGGAGATGCGGGGCGTCGGTCCAGCCGGCTGTTGTTTACATGCGTCGGACCGACGCCTCGCACACGAAGCTCACAGGCTTTCAAGCAATGGTACAATGTTGTACCACCCGGGTTCCTGGGGTCAAAACATAATGGTACACACGTGTACCATCCGAGTTTGAAGGGTTAAACAAGACCGAGCCGTCGTCGGCGGCGGTGGACTAATCACCCTGGTACACAAAGAAATATCATACATAGTCACCAGTGTACATACCAAATCCCTCCTCCCCCCAAATGATAACACAACAGAAATACAATCAATTAAAATACGCACTGGCAACAACTCCAACATAACCATCACAAACACATACATCCCTCCCCAAACATCCCCTACAGTACCAAATGAATACAGACCACAATTACAACAGATCACAAACACCCCACACATCATCCTGGGTGGTGACTTCAACGCAAAGACGTCGGCCTGGTTTGTCGACAACCCCGACACAGACAGAGGGCTGGTACTACAGCACCAAACAGATAACCTCATCATCCTTAACGACATCCATCAACATACCCATATTCCCCACCAAGCCCTCTATAACCCATCATCTCCAGACATCACCACCTGCTCCCCAGAACTCGCCCCCACAATATCCTGGAGGGTGGTTAGAACCTTAGGCTCTGACCACCTTCCGATCATTTTCACCACCAAAACCAGACTCACCCCAGCTAGCCAGAAATACACTTACACCAATTATAAAAAAGCTAACTGGGAAGCATTCACAAATGAGACAGAACAACACCTCACAACTCTAAACAGCGTACCCATCATTAACATCAACACTGCTGTACACATACTAAATAAAACTATCCAAAACGCTGACAAGAAACACATTCCAAGAGTTAACAGAAAAAGACAACCCCACCTTCACACCAGAAATTCAAAACCTCATCAGACAACGCGACATACTGAAACACTCCCCAGCACCCCACACACAAGACATCACACAACAAATCCAAGCACTCAACACCCAGACTAACAACAAAATACAAGAATAACAAAAGCTAAATTGGAATAACTTCCTACAAACACTTCATCACAAAACAAACCCCAAAAAACTCTACAAAACACTAAACAGCATCACACTTTCCAACAGCAACACAACACAATCACATGCTGCAATCACAACAACAGACTCTACTCCATCATGTAAACAACAAGCAAACACTCATCAATCACTTCTCACATGTCAGCCACCTAAAAACCCACAAAGACGACCGACGTGCCATCCGACGTAAGAGACAATTCCCCACAGACCCTGACTATACACCCTTCACCAATCCCCGGACAAAGCACATCATCAACAATCTCAAGCACTCACCCGCCTGTGGCCTAGACAACATAGCAACATACACCTCAGACACGTGGGACCACAAGGCATACAAGCACTCACTAACATATCAAACTACAGTTATTCACACAACACAATACCAGACATCTGGAAGCATGGTATCATCATCACATTCCCCAAACCCAACAAAGACCCCACGCTACCCTCCTCACACCGCCCCATCACACTCCTTTGCACCCCCTCCAAAGTCATGGAACGCCTTGTACTACAACTAATTACACCCGACCTACCCCTAGCTCCAACACAACATGGCTTCAGGCCACTGCACTCCACAAACACTCTTCTCACAGACCTTACACAAAGAGCTTTTGATGGCATCAACTCAGCTAGACCACCACACAGATCACTACTAGCCACACTCGACATTAGTAAAGCCTTCGATGCCATCCCCCGCCACAACCTAACAAACAAAATTCACAACAGAAGCATTCACAACAACACAAAAAGGTGCCTGGCCAACTTCCTAGCAGGCAGATGTGCACACATATCTTTTGCCGGTCAGTCATCTAGCATCAGAAACTTTCCAAACGGAGTCCCACAAGGATCCGTCCTGTCGCCCGCACTTTTCAATCTGTAAATGCACGATATAACTACACCCAATACACCCCAAATAAACTTAGCCTCCTATGCAGACGACATAACACTCACATGCACATACCATGACCCAAACACAGCAACAGATCTCCTTCAACCCCATCTCAACACACTACATGGCTGGTGCACTACAAACAGACTTAATCTAGCCCCAGCCAAATCCACCGGCACCGCAACCCTGCTCACAAGCTGAACAGAATACGAATACATCCCTCAACTCGCCATAAACAAAACACCCGTAACACATACACACTCACCCAAAATCCTAGGAGTAACATATGATACTCATATGACTTTCAAACAGCACACCACAAACACGAAAAAGAAACTGACACCCAGACTTAACGCCCTCAGGTCTTGCTCACACAAAATTTGGACACAACAAAGAAACCACCACCACATTTTATAAACAATACTTAAGATCAGTGATGGAATACGCAAGCCCAGCCTGGGCTTCTAACCTAGCTGAAACACATCATAAGACCTATTCAAAACAAAGCCCTAAAAATCATTACAGGCTGCACAGCTACTACACCCACAGATCACCTACATCAAGAAACTAAAATCCTCAAAGTCAAAGACCATCTGGACATAAGAGGCACTCAATTCCTGGCAGCAGCCTCCACAAACCAAAACCACCCACTACACTACATGGCAACACACCCACAGACACCAAGAAATATCAAAACAACACCCAGCACACGGTATCACACACAAATACAGTACTGTCCTCTCTCCCTCCCTGCCCACCCCAAACCAACTTCCAGAAGCACATCCATACTCATATCTCTCGCCGATCCATCCACTCACTCATAGACAACACGTAGCTGCAAGCACGACCTCCCAAAATCCATCCTTCCGAATCCTCCCTTCCTCTCGAGGACAGAGTCCACCTGGCCAGGCTGAGATGCGGACACCATCCAGCTCCTCTGAGCTATCAGAAGGGACTGGATGACTCCGTCGTCGACACCTGCCCGGGATGTAACACAGCACCCCATACCATTAAACACATCATAGATGACTGCATTTCACACAACCACTTATGCCAACAACACAATCTACACTCAATGAGAGCTCTGTGGGAAAGCCCGGTCGTGGCTATGGCCTTCCTCAGGGACTCGGGGCTGTTCGGCCAGGAAGCTAAGGGAACAACAACAACAACATCAACAACCATCTTAGCTTTGATATATAGCAGGGGTACTGGAAACTGTTTATGCTTGTCAGTCTTTGAAGAACTGCTCTGGTTTACAGGGCAACACTGTATTATACTGACTGGATGGTAGACTGATGCCTTATCACAGATGGCATATACTATGCAGTCCTTAAGGACTCAGGGCTAGTTCGGCCAGGCAGCCTAGGGAATGACAACAAGGTGGTTTGTGATGAATTATTGTACATTTGCCCTCGATATTTCTTGGATATAGAGTTCAAAGTTTGTTGGAACATAAATGAGGACAATAGTGCTATAGCAGGATATAATAGGTGTCCCTGGTTTTCTTATGAGCTACAATATATATGTAAAGGAAATATTGAAAGCAACTGTGCATTAATATAACTAGTTCACCCCCACACCATGAGGGTTGCTGTGAATGCATAATTAGATACAGTGTTAACCAAAGAATTATCTGAAATTGAGAATTAAGTAACACTAAAAAAATCACACACAATGGAGTTAACATTAATTTTATGAACTTATATATTGGCAGATAGGGCGTTTTTTAACCATTGACTTCATATATACAGGTAATTGCCTTCTGTACCCAGGGAAGCTTTGCATAAGGTGAAAACATTAAGTACTTTGCAGTCCAGCATTTCAACTATGGTAAATGAACCCCGTATCCTTGTTTTTTACTGTGATTTTGAATTGTAGACAAGTTTTAGTGCTGACACTAAATACGTGAATACCCAGCTATAATATAACAATTCTATGTATAGAGAAGATAAGGTCTCAGTAAACTCGTAATATTGATATCAACCCATATTACTTTACATTTTACATGAAAATATGATGTTGAAGAATTACTGCCACATCTGCAGCTAGGTTACTGTTTATGCATCATGCCCATTTTTTGTTATGGTGAACATGTTTTATTTATTTTACCCTTATATTTATATTCTTTTAGCCCATTTCCACTTTTACACCCTCCAGCCTTATGAGGGCTTCTGCCCAGTAGGCTGATAACAACTAGTTTTTGTTATTATGCCCATTGCTGCCTCTATGTGGTAGTGATTCATGGATGGATGCTTTTCCAAAGGCTGCATTCTTGAATATGATTCCCATTAAAGGAGCCAGTGTGATGCAACCTTTTATAGTTTATAATGCACAAGTTTTGTGAGGCCCATGATCAGCCTTAGTCCCTCATTGTGAAGACAGTATCTTGAGCAGTATTTTAAGAACAGTAGAATAGCTACAAATGTTAGATACAACTATTTTTAAGCACTAGAGAAAGATTTTAGCCTTGTGATGAGATTATAAATTAGATGATATAGATAAACTATGCTAGAAAAACTTAGCCTTGAGTATAAGTTAAACCATGATTGTAAAACTTAGCCTTATGATGAGACTACAACTTAAAGGGGTATCACACGAGAGCTTTTATTGTCAGTTTTATATAACCACCATTACTGGTATCTTTTGCATTGGTTTAGGAAACTACTGAAGAATGGTTCATTTTGGTGATATCATTCTTTTGAAAATTTTAACACTAAAGTTACAAGACCAGAATTTACTATAAAGTTGAGGGAAAAGCCCCTGTGTGATACCGACTTTAGCTTACACAGTATAGTTATGCTATGCTAGAGAACCTTAGCCTTGTAATGAGATTGCAACTTAGCTTGTGAAGTTAACCACTTCAATTAGATAACCGTTTCCTTATATTATTAATGCTACTGCTAGATGATATTACCCAGATTAAGAAGGACGTATATATCAATTAACCCTTAATCTCTGATAATTCCATTCAAAGTTAAATAGAATCGGCTGAAGGTACAGTAGTTACAATAAAAGCAGTTGGCATCATCTGATTGAAAAGGTTTAGTCATGCTAGAAAAAGTTAGCCTTGTGATGAGATTGCAACATACCTTATATAGTTAAACCATGCTCAATATAATCCTCAGTTAATTAGCAAATTGTTAAGTTAATAATTGCAGAATTAAAGTGAAGTGTTATTAGCACAAGAGAGGAATTGCTGATTACCAGATCCTTGGTGAAAATGTGCACCGATATGTTTAAATCAGATTGAAAAAGATCCATAGTTACATTGAAGTAATGAAACGCTGAACACATTAATAGCCAACAAATTATAGATAGTTAATAAAACAGATAAACTTTTTGGTTATTTTGATAGTGACAAAGAAAAGTATAATAATGGTAATGACATGTGGTGTTAGGTAATACTGTATAAATGTATAACAAGAAGCAAACGGCTAAACCTGCATTATTATGTTAATCTATATTTTATTAATTAAATTAGAGTAGAATCATCATTTGCGATCATATACTTTGAGAAGTTTCATTCTAAAGAGCTGAACATGTATTGTTTTCCTAACATTATGTACACAAACAACTTGTTTGTGTTAATATTATCTGTGCATATTAAATCTGGGTCTACTTTTCAATGAAGCTGACAATCTTACCTCAATCTTTATATCATATACAGATATGTATTCAATGTAGGTATACAGTATCGCACTCGAATTGAAGTGTCGGCTATTGATGTTATGAATGTTTTGATGTTAACTTAGCATTATAGCTTTAAATCAAGAATGTTTAAGTGTTATCAAATGTTTGCTCATTCTGTTAAGCTTTTTTATTTTGTGTACTACTACCAAGAGTTAATTAAATATTTACCTTAACTACTTCACACTATGCAGGGACATGAAGAAACAATATATGGTTCCCGTACACCGTGGTTAGTTGATTTTATATGAGTAGAATAGTTGATCCATTCTTATTGAACAGTCAAAATCAGTAGTTTGCCGACATTACTCATAAACCGTGTCCTAAATTACTATTACTTTTCCTTGACATTCCTTGTGTGTATCTAATAGGCCTTGACTAGTACTCTTTGTACTGTAGAAGCATAAAGTGAATGTCCCTCTCTAGATTTCATACAGATTTCCAAGGTAGTTTTGCTTAAAGCTGTGGTTTGTTTAGATTTTGGTTTATAGAGATTGGCAGACTATTGATTTTGGCTGTATGTCTTGATTAACAATATTTGTCAAAATATTAGTGTTTATAATAATTTAGTAATTTACGCTATCTGTATTTTTGTCACATTTTATGAATATTACATTATATTCTTTGGTGTATTACAATCTAAAGAACATGTTTGTGTAGAAGAACTGACATCATTTTAAGCAATTCAGACTTAGTTTATTCTGGCATTGCATCTCTTTTATAATTATCTGTATATCTTATTGAAAATTTCTTTCATTTGTGGTAAATTAATATTTTTAGAGAACCAGGCGGAAATTACCTATATTTGTCGACGGTTTCAACCATCTAGAATTGGAATTAAATACTTTATTGGTTTGTATGGATTTTTTGGCATAATTAGAAGTAATTCAAACCAGTTTATCAGCCAACAAACAATAAAATAAATATATCAAGTACAATACACTTTTCTTCCATCTGTGTTTGTTGAGCACTTAAGTTGTGTTGCTGCTGCTGGGGGTAACCCTTTCACTATGAGACTTTTCTGAAGCTGAATAGAATTGTTAGGCAGTATCTGAGTAAAGGAATTTGTTTGAAAATATTGATACTTGCCATGGATTAAATATAGACAGTACTGTAATTGTATTTAGCCTTTTACTTTGAACAGCAATGTAGCCTATAAATTATGCAGTAGCTGAAATCCATATTTATTCAGCAACCCACCAATTAACTTAAAAATAAACCTAATTAATGAAATCAATGAAACTAATATAATACCAAAGTTCATCAGTTTGATGAACCACCATGAGAAGGTATGGTGGTGAGATAGTGATCGAATGGGTATGGAAAATGTGCAAACTAGCATGGGAGAAGGTGAGTGCACCTGATGACTGGAAGACAGGCATAATAGTCCCCCTATATAAGGGTAAAGGGGAAAGAAGAGTGTGTGGCAACCACCGAGGAATATGTCTTCTAAGCGTAGTAGGGAAGGTATACAGTAGGGTAGTGATTGAGAGAGTGAGAGCAAGAATGGAGAAATGGATAGGTGACGAGCAGGGCGGTTTTAGGATGGGAAGAGGTTGTGTAGATCAGATTTTTACCCTGAAATGTGTTGTGGAGAAATATCTGGAGAAGTAACAAACGCTGTATGTTGCCTGGACTTGGAGAAGGCCTATGATAGAGTGGATAGAGAAGGTATGTGGAAAGTACTTAGAATATACGGAGTAGATGGCAAGTTGCTGAAAGCGGTGAAGAGCATGTATGAGGGTGCAAAGGCGGCAGTATGTGTGGAGAATGAGCAGAGTGAGTTTTTTTATCTGAAAGTTGGGTTGAAACAGGGGTGTGTGATGTCCCCATGGTTGTTTACTGTATATATGGATGGAGTCATGAAAGAAATACAAAGAAGAGCAGTGGATGTTGGTGTATCGCTGATAAGGGAGGGAAACGAATGGAAGCTGTTTGCTGATGATACAGTTCTGATGAGCGATAATGAATGGGAGTTGCAGGGTCTGATAAATATGTTTGAAACAGTGTGCGAAAACGGAATCTGAAGGTTAAATGCGGGGAAGAGCAAGGTTATGGTCTTCGAAAGGGGTGAAGCCACAGAGTGTGAGGTGAAGTTGAACGGTCAGGCTATGGAGATTGTCAGCTCATTTAAGTAACTGGGCAGTGTGCTGAGTAATGATGGGAGTATGGATGAAGAAGTGCAGGTGAGGGTGCAACAGGGGAAGAGGGTTGTAGGAATGCTGAGAGCAGTAACAAGAAATAGGGTGGTCAGCATGGAAGTGAAGAAGTCCTTGCATGACAGTGTGATAATCCCGACACTGACCTACGGAAGCGAAGCATGGACGTTGGTGGAGAAACTCAGACCAAGAGTGAGAGGGATGGAAATGAGTTACTTGAGAAGTGTGTGCGGAGTAGCATGGATGAAGGCGGTGCTGGTTGGGAGGAGGGGCGTCGACTGACTGGGGACAGAGGTGCATGGGGGTGTTTTGTTCGTGGCCACCCCTTCGGGGACCACGGCGTCAGGCAATAGATAGATAGAAAGGATTAAATGTATAGCCTTTCTGCCTTGAGAGATGTTTCTAGGCTGATAAATATTGTCCTTGTTATACAGAAAGTAAGGTAAGATATCATATTGAAAGGGTTAATTTAATTTAAAATTTGAAAGTGTATGAAACCATGTATGTAATATAACTTGCAGCATTTTATTTTTACAATAACGCTTCTATTTGTCGAGTGTGTGTGGATGGCTATTTGTATGATATTGCCTCGATTATGTCAATACCTGTAGTGGAACAATTTATCTGCCTATTTTTTGGAGCTAAATGTCCACAGGATTATGTGAATGTGTATTTTAAGCTTGAAATTTCAAACTATATAATTATATCATTTTATCCTTACTTGGGGACCCTAGCCCACTTATTCTTAA
Source organism: Paralithodes platypus (assembly GCA_032716605.1). Classification (NCBI taxonomy): domain Eukaryota; kingdom Metazoa; phylum Arthropoda; class Malacostraca; order Decapoda; family Lithodidae; genus Paralithodes; species Paralithodes platypus. The sequence goes on along the minus strand of CM064516.1, from coordinate 41,882,877 downwards.
GGTAACTATTGAACTGTATAATTCTTACACAAGCATGTGTTGCCTTACTTTCTTATCTTTCTAGACTGAAGTGGAGTTTGAGCACTATGAAAGATATATGGAACTTGACCTGTGAAAACTGACTGGAGAATAATGTTGAGTTTGATTCCAGAAGTTTAGCTTTAATTCTTAAGGGGGGTCACCGTTTTGTTTTTATCTTTCTCTCCTTTTCTCTCTTTCCCTGGCTTGTATCCATTCGGCCCCATTCAGCCAACTGTTTTAAGACGTTTATCCCCATCTAGGTGTCGATTTCTTCCTGGCGAGCGATAGCAAGCCAGCATTGTATGGAGAAATCTGGCTTCACCGGAGACAATTTTATATTGAAAAATTTATAAATTTAGCTTGCTGTCAAAACAAAAACAAATATATGCTGGCTCGCTACTGCTCGCCAGGAAAATATTGACACCTGGATGGGGGTAAACGTCTTAAAACAGTAGGCTGAATGGGGCCGAATGGATACAAGCCAAAGAGAGAGGAAGAGCAAGAGAAAAAAAGTGAGGTGGGCTCCCTTAATAGCACCAGTAGTTTGTAGTAGCGACACCATTGCACAGCCAGTACATGTTGAATGATGTAGGGTATACCCTCAGAAATGTCATAAGTTGCCCATTTTTTCTTACATTAGGGATTTGTTGAAGATCAGTTCTATGCCTTAGTCACCTGATGGCCACGCTCCGTACTGCATGGTTCCCTGCAGTATCCCTGTTAAGTTCCCTATCCCTCAAATCTTTCCTCAGGGCCTCATCCTAGGGTTGCCTTAATCCACCAACTCCCATCCTTCCCTCCAGTTTGAGAAACATAATTTGTTCCCGTACACTATACAGGTACTTCGGCAGAAAATCTTACTCTGAATTGTTAACAGATTCTCCTACTTTTTATATTTATCCCATTGTCCACTTCCTTTCATCTTGCTCTCTCATCAATGAAATCTGATTAGTTAGCCCCAACTCACACTGATATGCAGGTATATCTATTCCCACTGAATCCTTAGCTCCGGCTAAGGCCAGCCCTATGAGAGTCTCATAATGTGACTCAGTGGTCTGGTTAACCCTTAAGCTGCGGGCTTATTTCCGCTATAATAGGGCTCATTCAGGCACTCTTGATTACTTAAGCAAGTACCTGAATGAAATGAAATTTTTACAGCAAAATAACTATAAGAAAATAGCTTCAAAATGACACCAGAACGAGCTTCTTAGCGCGTGGGGTTCACCCACAGCGCTACCAGAGACATTGGCAATATTCGCTAATAATTAGCAATGTCGCACTACATTTGCCTTTGGCAGCGCTGCATATATATCGCCAGAAATGGGGTGAAAGTCTCAGTGCCCTGGCAGACATGCTGAAGAGCGGACGGGAGTTTGCCGCGCTCTCGCTCACTCGCACTCGTCTCCAAAGGCTTAAATGGGCTTTATATTGCGGTAAATTGCCATGGCGTTCCAGAACGGGTCCCGCAACGAAAGAGTTAAACTACTGTACCATATTGTATGCCACCCCCATGGCTGGGAGTGGCCGACTCGAGACAGAGCCCGAACAGGGACAACACAACACAACATAAACAAACAAAAATATATATACAGTACAGTATTTATTAGTGACCCCTCCATCATTGACGAACATGCCTATTACATAAGGCATCCTCTTCAAACACTAATCCGCCGTAGTTTGAATCTACCGCGCAGAGCATTTAAAAACTGAGGAGCCTTCATCATGAGCGCACGCGACCTCACTCATGGCTTCAGTCATTATGAATTGGGTTCTCACTACAAAAAAACTTTGTAAACAATAAAAACAAAAACAAAATAAGAATAACTATCTAATAAGCTTTCCATCATATCGTGGATGTACTTGTGTGGATCTCTGACCAGACGCTGATTCAGGCGTCATTCTTCCTTCTCTGCTCTGCGCTCAGCCTGCCCGGACGTGTCTCCCCACGTTCCGCTGGTTCCGCATTTGTTGCGTCCCTAGTGAGTTTTTTCTCATTTGTTTACTCCGGGATGTATCGAGTAAGGTTAGGATATGCGTAGCAGGAGTGTCCTGGGCTGGTTGCCCGCAGTGCAGTGTATTTTGGGTCGTGTGTTTGGGGCATCTATTTCGGATGTACCCTCGTGGTCCTGTTGTGGACTTGTGATCGTTTCACAGTTGAGTTAGCTTGTGATGCAGGCGGCTCTCATTACGCGTTAATTATTGCTGCCTTTTATCTTTCTGATGAGGTAAGCTTTGCTTACTGACGTTCCCAGCGTATTTTTCTTCACTTAGTGAAGTTTTTTCTGGGTCCCGAGTCAGTCTTCCCTTTGCCGGAAGTATTTGCTACAGTGGTGTGTTGGCGGTGGTTCCTGTTGTTATATTTCCAGTGTTTTGTGTATATTTCAACATTTATGATGCCGTCTACTTAGGCCTAGCCAGCCGCTCGTAGCTTTGCCACATGTACAAGTGTTATTGTTTATTTTTATAAATATGCCCTACTGTGTCATGTGTATCCGGGTTTTAGTTGTGTATTGGCTAATTCCTCGGACTATGTTTGTTTCCTGGTTTAGTTGTGTATTGGCTAATTCCACGGATTATTGTGTGGACTTAGGCTAGTCGTGCGTGGCTTTCCTTCGTGTCCGTTGTTCGTTCAGATGGTGTCTGAACGGGGTGGGTTTCCTTCCGGCGGGTTTTTTCTCGGTTTCACCATGAAAAAAACCCAGCCGAGAGCCGTGTTGGGCCACACGTGGTTTCAACACAGGCTTGTGTCCCCGGCGATGAGGTGTCTGTGGCTCTCCAGGACTGCGTCTCCTGTGTTGGTGCCTGTTTTCAGGCTCCCTTTGATTCCCGGCGGAATGGCTGTACCCATCAAAAAACATTGTTCATGCGAACATATGTTATGAAGTTTTTCTACCCGGTTTTACAAACCACAAGAAAAAACCTAGCTGTTGTTAAGGGCTTTCCTCCCCGGCGATCTTTTACAAAGAAGTGGGGACAGGAACTTATGGGGTTAACGTTTTGACATCTCACCCGGCGGGTGTACCTTGGTAGGGTGGGATGAACAACTAAGTCATTCAGTTAGTTAACCGATCCATTTTAAGTGATACGTTATGTATCGCCGCCTTTACACTTACGGCGATTGAAGGTTCAATTGGGGGTTAACATCGTTTTTACACCCGGCGGGTGCTCCTAGGTGGAGGTAATAAGGAATTTACAATTCAATTTCGATTTAACCACTTATTTTAGGGATACGTATAGGTATCGCCGCCTTCATACTTACGGCGATCTTTTTGTGACAATTCGTTAGAAATCAGATCTCGTATCAGCCTGCCCTATGTTATTCTACTAAAATATTTCAAGGGCCGGCGTCTTTATGGGGGGTTGTTTTTGTTCCAAAATTGAATCTTGAGACAGTCACCACCAGAAAGACTATAAACGCCATGCTGGACCGTTATATTTTTGTCAGAGGGTATTCTTCACTTTCTTAAAAAGATATGTTTAGATATTCTGAGCCCCGCCGCGTAGCGAGCTGTGATCGTTGTGTCATTACATCTCGTTACCCGGTGGGTTATTAACACTTGTGTGCGAACATGTTGGGTTAACCTTATGAGCATTAATTCCTGGAAATTTTAGTTTTTTTCCAGAGCTGGGCTCCGGCGGACCAATACAGACCCGGCGGTAGTTTTCCCCACCAGTCTCTGTCATGGCGACCTTGGCCCCAGTCTTTGCTTTATGCACTACCCCTACCTGTGCCGGTATCCCTATTTTTGCGCATACTCTTTGCATAAAGTGTGTTAAATGTCTAGACCGTTCAAGGGGTCTGTGGGTCATGCGTAATTGTTCTTTTTGCTCCCAATTAGCTGTAAAGGTCCTATGCGACAATGATAAGACCGCGGCGGTCGCGTTAAGAGAAGTGAGGCAACAGATGTCTGCATACACTACGATTGTTGCTCATAAGTCACTTCAATGTGACAACGTCCCTCTTTGGGATAGATTGCTCTTTGAACACCCTCCCCCTAAACGTTCCTCTCGAGTCACTTGTCATAAGCCGGCGGAGACTGGTCAGGGTTCTGTGTCTTCTGCTGCTACTCCGAAGCGTCCAAGAGAGCCTACACCCCCGGCGTCCGCCTCCTCGTCTAGGGCGAGATCTCGGTCTAGGTCACCTCTCAGACGCCAGTCATCTAGTCTTGCCTCTTCACCATCGAGTAAGAAGAGTAGGACGGAAAGTTCCACCAGTGGTCACGGCGATGAATCCTCCAAATCAAAGAGTAGTTCACGGTCACACCGTAGCCATAAATCTTCCAAAAAGGATTCCCATAAACGAAAGACCTCCCTACATTCACCAGCTTCTAGTGCCTCTCATCGTACCTCTACCCCAGACAGAGTTTGTGTTAGGTCTCAAGGGTCCAGTGCGGTGCCTGTCCCTAAAGAGGATTTACCCATTAATATTTTAACCCTGGAAATGGAGAGTTCAGGGGGATCAGTGATTGAGAATGTTTCAGACTCCCAAGAGAGTGTAGGCCAGGGCCTCGGTGTTTGGCGATTTGCTCAGCCAGGGTCTGACCACCCACTTCCGACTCAAACGAGTCACACAGTAGCTGACGTCCACAGGGACGCGGCGATCCCATCCTCTATTCCTGACTTATCTTGGCAGCAAGGTACCCCAGCTTCGGCGGGGTCTTCTCAGGAGGATCAGGAGGAGAAAGACGAGGTTTCAATAATTTCGGAGATGGAAGGGCAAGAGTCAGGTTCAGGCTTAGACGCCGCGCAGGATATTAATGATTCACCAGTAAGTTCATCATCAACTCAATTTGTCACTGCGCAGGAAATTGATGGGCTACTTAGTCATGCTTTATCTAAATTTTTTGGCCAACAACAGGAAACTCCCACAGTGGACTTGGGGGCTCCCACGACAAGTTCTACGGTACGGCCTCTGATGGCTTCTATTGCTTTATCTAAGATCCCTAACCCCCCACTCTGTCACCATCAGTGGTTACTAGGCCTGCTACGGCGGCATTGACCACTTCGAATGTAAGGGTTATAACGGATGTCAATCCACCCCTTCTAGACAAGGCGCCTCTCAGAAAGGTAGCTATGCCCTTGCTTTATGGACCAGACGAGTCATGGGTCCTTTTGACCCCCACTAAACCAGAGCTCGCCCAACCTACCTTGTCAGGGGAACTCCCAGTACCGCGTGAGTGGGTCATCCAGGGCAATAAATCAAAGAAATTAAGGGCCTTGGATATTTTGGGAAATGTACTAGATGTTAACATCAAGGCTATACCTAGTTATTATCACCAAGACTATTTTGTGTATGCTACTAAGCCAGCTTTACCCCCTGCCTCAGCTTCAAAATTATTTTCAGACTGGTCTAAGCTGGATGGGTTTAATGACATTAAGACTCTGTCAGCTCTCACTCCTGAACTTGATTTACAAACCGTCACAGACGAAGCAGCTAATCCAGTCTTGAAGGTGGGGCAGTTGGGTCCAGGACCTTGGGTAGATTGGGAGATAGAGGCTCAAAGCTTTGCAACCACATTTACTTCCAAATCTTCCCACCAGATCCCCCAAGATACTCATTCGTGGTTCTCCATGCCGGTATGTTCTGCCGGCGGAGTCCCGTCAGCTTTGTTTTCTTTCCTAGCTGCCCCTAAGATTAATCTTTGTGAGCTAAAAGACCCTTTCACTACCCCTACCCCAACTCACCTAGACCGAGAATTTAGGTTAAGGGGGAAAGCTTTTCGCCTGTTTTCTCAGTACATAGTGTCTCAACAGGTAGCTAAGTCTTTACTTCGGTCCACTCAGGCAATCGCAGACGCGGATGCCAGAAGATCGGTTGAATTATCCCGGCGACTGCTACTCCAGTCGTCAATCCAATCTCTAGGTGACATACGCACCGCCTTGCTTGAGGCGGTACGAGCAAGACAAGATCTCAGAATGTCTTTAGTTCGCGAACTGCCTGATCGCATTGCGAATCAGGTGGTCATGTCACCAGTGCTTACTCCCTCGTTAATGTCCCCTGAAGTGTGGCGAACGGTATTCAATATGGCGCAGGCCTTTAAACAAAGTCCCACCCCTTCTAAGAAACCTGCCTTTAACTTCCCCAAACCCAGGCCAACCGCTAAAGCTCAGCCAGGGGGATCTAAGCCCTTTCTTCCGCCTAAGTCCTCCCACTCCCCCCAAGGTCAGTACAGGCATAGACAGAGTAAGTTTTCAGGTCAGAGAGGACGCGGCCATAATAAGCCAGGTCAGGGCCAGTCTTCGGCCAACACCAGCCAGCCGGCGAAGCGTCCAGCACCACCAACCCCACCATCAAAAAACTAAAGTCTCTCTCACTCCCGGTGCCAACCTTTAGGCCGGAGGACCCGAGGGTAGTACAGCCGGCGAACCCTTGTCTGCTAACTGGGTCGTTCCGAACGTGTCACCAAGCATGGCCATTAAACACTTGGGCACGGATGGTGGCACGCAAAGGCATCACTTGGCAGTGGCTCCGGCGACCTCGCTTACGTCAGCCGACAACGGCGAATTTTGTTTCTTTAGAGGTGGAGTCACTGGTCCAGGAAATGATTGCCAAGAATGTCATCATCCCGGTCCCCCCAAATTACCCTGTATTCACGTCCAAACTATTTTTGGTTCCCAAAAGGGACAGTGTTCAGATGAGACCGGTCGTAGACCTGTCTTATCTGAACCTTCACATTCACAACGAGTCTTTCAGAATGTTAACAGTACACCAAATCAGGCTAACACTTCCGCCGGGAGGTTGGATGTGTTCACTAGACCTGACAGACGCCTATTGGCACGTATCGGTCAACAAAAGATTTCAAAGGTTTTTGGCCTTACGGATCAGGCACCAAAATTTTGTTTTTCAAAGGATGCCGTTCGGTTTGAACCTAGCACCTCGATTATTCACGAAATTAGTCCGGCAAGCCCTGATGCCATTGTTAAAACAAGGGATCAGAGTGTTGTGGTACCTAGACGACTGGCTGGTGGTGGCAGAGACACAACAATTATGCATCAAACATGTCAACATAATTTTAAATCATGTCAAAACTCTAGGGTTCAAGGTAAATCTGGTAAAGTCAAACCTTGTTCCCTCACGAGTAATTCAGTGGATAGGGCTGGTCTGGGACACGGCCGCTCTCACTCTGAGTCAGAGTGTGGACAATCGCAACAGGTTTCGCAGGAAACTGTTCATGTTTCTTCACAGTCTGACTACGACGCGGAGGGTCTGGGAGTCTCTGGTCGGCTCTCTCAACTGGATTCAACTAACTGTCATGTTGGGCTGGTTGAAAGTAAAACGCTTAATATTGGAAGGCAACAAATATTTCCCACTCTTACCGGCGGGAAAATTATGGGCCCATCCCTAAATTAATCCACACCTTACTAGCGGTCTGGGCAAAGAGGGAAACGTTGCACTCAATAATGTCATGGACCTCTCCTCCACCAACGGTATGGGTAGACACGGATGCGTCAGGCACAATAGGGTGGGGATTTCAGTCAAATCAGGGGCACCAGGGTCAGGGGCTTTGGTCCCACTTAGAAATCTCTCACATCAATGTCAAAGAATTACTAGTCCCCTTGTATTTCCTTCAGGCTCACGGCCCTGCGTTACGGGGCAAGTCGGTGGCCTTCAGAATGGACAATCTGAACGCAGTTCACTGTATTCAGAAACAAGGATCAACGAGGTCAAGGAGGTTGCTAAACGTGTCGGAAGAGATTTTTACTCTAGCCAACAGACTAGACATTTATCTTCACGCATCTTATCTCCCAGGCGTAGCGAACGTCTGGGCAGACGCTCTGTCCCGAAGACAGAGCACGACAGTAGAATGGGAGCTCAAGCAACCCATTTTCAACCTAATGATTGCAGAGCTCTCCCATCCACAAGTGGATCTGTTTGCGTCCGAGGAGACTCACAAACTCCCTCTATACCTCACCCGCCGGACGAAAACGCCGGCAGGGGTGCCAGACGCCCTAGTGACAGACTGGAACAGATGGAGCTCCATCTATCTGTTTCCGCCGCCAGATGCGTCACTAATGTGCCACGTAGTGAACAAACTACGAGATTATCGAGGCTTAGTCTCACTAATCGCGCCCCTGTGGCCGGCGCAGTTGTGGTACCAGCAATTGAAAACGTGGTGCCCGCACCCGGTGTCGCTCCCGGTCGGGTATTTCCACTTAGACACGATTGGCAACCTAGCGACCTCGCTGACTTTTGCATTATGGACATTCAGGAGGCCAAGTGGCTAGCACCATACGGTAGAGATGTGACCAATAAATTATTAAATCAATATACTCAGTCTACGAAACGACAGTATCACTCACATTGGCAAGCCTTTACTTCTTGGATCATTAGAACAGAACAGACTGTGCCATCAGTAGCTTTAGTGTTCAATTATTTAAATTATCTGTTTGAGCAGAAACATTTATCTGTGGTAACGTTAAAAAATCACTTAACTGCGATTAGAGTGCCCTTTTTAGACCTTACAGGTCTCTCCATACCGGTGGCGGAGGAAACAGGTTTTATGAGAGCTTGTTTTAAACTCCGCCCACCTCCCCGTCAGCTCATGCCCACTTGGTCTCTGGACAAAGCTTTGTCTTTACTTCACTCTCGTCTGTACCAAAATACTGCAGACTTTGCATTACTCTTAAAAAAGGCTGTTTTCCTTTTGGCTTTGGCCACCGGGAACAGAGTGTCTGAGCTGGCGGCGATGAGTAACACACCTAATTGCCTTAGGTTTGGAAGACTTAATGAATGTATTTACATTGCACCTTCCCCAGGATTTGTAGCCAAGAATGAGCATAGTGCACACGTGTTTTCTGAGTTCACGGTGCCGGCGTTAAAAAGGGGAAAGGTGCATCATAATCTTTGTCCAGTGCAAGCTCTAACCAAATATTTGAGAGTAGCTCCTCTCAACCCCCAAGGTGCTTTATGGGTAGCAAGTACGGGTAAACGCTTACTGAAACGGCGATTAGCCTCTCTTCTGGTCGAAGTCATTAAAGAGAGTAATCCCGGCGTTGTGGGTCGGGCCCACGATTTACGCAAATGGGCAGCCTCTTTACGTTTCCTGAAATTTTTTTCAGTAGAAGATATTGCGTCCACTCAGTTGTGGGCGTCTAATCATACGTTTTTGTCTAGATACTTGTCAGTTGCTCTAGATAAACCTTCCTTACCATGTATAGCTTTAAGGCAGAGGGTCTAGGTGGCCCTGCAGTCACTTTTGTTTACTTTCAAGGGAAAGGGGGGGGGGGGGTTGCAGTCAGTTGACATAGGACACCCTAGACCCCGCCGGAGTGTGAGAGCTGTGATACAATTTATGGTTAATGTGATATGAAAATTTCTCAGCGAGAAATTGTGCTAAGTACAAATGTTAGTACAAAACAACGGGGTTGTTATAGTAGTTTTAGCTGCGAAAGCAATTTAATATTAAAACAGTGAAGATCCTTTGCAATTTATCTCCACGATTATTTTGGGGTTTATTATGTGCACATATAAACTGATAACTTGTTATTTTTGTCACCACTCGTTGAGTGGGGTGCCTTTGTAACTACAGATCTGTGTACAGAATCTTCAGGGTTACCTATTTTTTGTCAGGCAGGCTTCTTTGAAGCACGCACCTGCCTGAACCCCTTTCTTGTATATTCCCGGCCTATGCCGTATTAAATATATTTTTCAAAAGTAAGAATACTATGTGGTTGTTTTTATTATCTGCTTTTCTAGAGTTATGATATGATTACGAATGTCCCCCTCCAGTCTTAGAAATCAGGCATGTTCGTCAATGATGGAGGGGCCACTAATAAATTATAGGTTTGACTCCTGTAAGGAGATAAAGAAAACCTAATATTTAGTAGTGGCCCCGTAATCATTGACGACTGGGGCCCTCCCGACCGTCCCCTTCCCATTCGTTGATGTATTGAGGATTTCGGTTTACTTGATATGTCAGTGAAGGAAGAATGACGCCTGAATCAGCGTCTGGTCAGAGATCCACACAAGTACATCCACGATATGATGGAAAGCTTATTAGATAGTTATTCTTATTTTCTTTTTGTTTTTATTGTTTACGAAGTTTTTTCGTAGTGAGAACCCAATTCATAATGACTGAAGCCATGAGTGAGGTCGTGTGCGCTCATGATGAAGGCTCCTCAGTTTTTAAATGCTCTGCGCGGTAGATTCAAACTACGGCGGATTAGTGTTTGAAGAGGATGCCTTATGTAATAGGCATGTTCGTCAATGATTACGGGGCCACTACTAAATATTAGGTTTTCTTTATCTCCTTACAGGAGTCAAACCTATAATATATACCGGTATATATAATTAGACCAAGGATCATTATGGGGCCTCCAGCACTCCCACGGCCCCAGACCTCCCGGAGAGGTTCCGGTCTCAGCAGGCAGACACGCAGTGGAGCACTCCACAATGCCCGCCCACCTACCATATTAAAATAAAAAATTAGAAACATAATCTAAACTATGGAACATGCATTATTTTGTAAATCTTAACCTATTAATATGAGGCAGGTGAGATTGAAGCAGTAGTTATCACCCTTTATTATTATGATAATGAGAATGTATAAGGGGTCACGGGCAGCAGTTAGAGTAAACGGGGGCCTGAGCGAAGAGTTCCCAGTGAAGGTTGGAGTTAACCAAGGTTCAGTTCTGAACCCATTACTGTTTGTTTTAGTCCTGGAGGCTCTCAAGGGAATTTAGGACAGGACTCCCATGGGAGATGTTATATGCAGATCTAGTTCTTATTGCAGATAGTGCGCAGGAAGCAGAGGCGAAGTTCAAAGATGGAGGGAAGGTATGGCAAATAAGGGTCTATGAGTTAACATAGATAAAACAAAGGTCATGATTAGTGGAGTAGGGCGTGGAACTATGGAAAGAAGCGGCGACTATCCGTGCGCAGTATGTGGGAACGGGGTGGGAAGTAATTAAATTCAAAGTTGCGTCTGTAGTGACTGGGTACACAAGAGATATAGTGGAGCTAGAGGACCTTTGACAAAAATCATAGACTTTGAATGTGCAGTGTGCAAGGGAGATCTTGTATTAAATGACCCGCCTGTCAGTGTTGATTTCGACAGTGTAACGCTGGAGTATGTGAATAAGTTCTGCTACCTGGGCGATACGGTTTCCGCCGAAGGTGGCGCTGAATTAGAAGTGGCTGGGGAAAGTTTAGAGAACTGGTGCCACTCCTGACCATGAGAGGGCTCCCACCCCACCTTAAAGGGAAAATGTATACCTCGTGTGTTAGGAGCGCGATGACCTATGCCTCAGAGACGTGGCCGGTTAAAGCGGAGGATGTCAATAGAATGGAACGGAATGAGAAGAGAATGGTGAGATGGATGTGTGGGGTTAATCTTAAGGACAGGGTATCGAGCGAGGAATTTTGAAGGCGTCTGGGCATTAGGAGTGTCAGTGAAGTAATGCGCATGAGCCGACTTGGTTGGTTTGGACATGTGGAGAGAATGGATGATCAGAACTGGGTGAAGAAATGCCGGACTGTGAACGTGGGGGGAGCTGTGCGTAGGGGTGGACCTAGAATGACGTGGCCTCGGGTACTCCGGTCCGATCTCAGTAGTAGTTTATCGAGAGGCCTTCCTTAGGGTTAAGTGCCCCATTAATTACTATTTCCATTCACATATATTGTTACGAACTGGCACTCGGGTACACAAGGGCTCTCAATCAGGACTCGAATACGGCTCGCTGCCACAACGGAAACACACGATCCCAACCCCTGAGTACTGCCAGCCGAACAAAAAACACCAATACCCTCCAGAGTTCAATCTGCTATAACGGGGTATACAAGAACTCGGTACTAGTGTTCAACAACAGACTAATAAAGAGACAGGAATTATCTAGTCTGGTCAACAATCAAACAATGAAGTAAGAAACAACAACACCAAAGAATAGTGTTGGCCGAAGCCGAAGTAATCCACCCTTGACTATGAACTTAAGAAGTCCACCACCCTCTACTTCGGATCGGCACTATTACGTTACGTTAATTAATAGTCCTTAAGCATCGAGCAAGGAATCTTCTGAAAAAAGTTAGATGCTTCTCGGATGCTCGTAAGAAGTACGTATCGGATTTTGAACAGTAATTCAATAAGCAAAAACACTGGCAATTAAATACTATTAAAGGCTTAAATTGGCATAAGAATAATTAAAAGAATATGCAATAGTAAATGGCAAACATTAAAAAGAAGTACTCCGCAAATGCAACGGCAATAGCCTACTCGGATTGTGCTCGTGGGCCACTAATCACTAAAGTAGCCAAGCTTGCAACACATGAAATCAATAGTGCATAAACAATAACATACATAAGGAAAGCTTCAATACTATTCTGTATCTACTAATCGAGTAAAGTCTAGCTGGGGTACTGTAGGCAAAAGGTAGCAGTGACTGAGCAAAAACGGCTCGTAGCCTAGCGAAGTCCTCACGACTGTTTAAAGTATTACGTTAAAACTAACAAGTGCACTTTGAGAAATCCAGATCCCTTGTATCTGGTTTTCTCCCGGCTCCTTGACAAAGTAAAAACAAACTGTTAATAAAATACAGGGTGGTTAGGCTCTTGCCCTCACGCACTGTAAATTATTAACTCAACACAGTCCGCCGCGAAGACAACCTAGGCTTCACTGAACCGAAACGAGTATGCAGGTTTATCGCTTAACCACTGCATCAAACAACAACTCGTGAGAGGTGTGGAAATTCCCGGCGCGACCGAAGCCGCTCCAAGGACCCGTGCCCCCAAGGAGGGGGCAGGGGCTGTTCGGCCAGGCAGCTTAGGGAACAACAACAACAACAACAACAACAACTCGTAACACAGAAAAGCCTTACCCCAGTCTAGCATTACCTAGACTAGCAGAAAACAGGAATAATAATAATAACACACAGGGAAATGCATATACAAGTGCAACAAACATAAATCAATCCTATTCTAAGTCAACCCTTCCAAAATAGGCTATCTAATAGGCAAGTATCTCGTGAGAACTCAAGCGATAATACGTTGGCTGACTAGCTCTGCACCAACGGGACCATGGAAGTTAAACAGGGTAGGGAAAAGAGGAGATAAGAATGTAAGGTAGTAGAGAAAGTTCCCATCAGTCAGAAGAATATATATAGTTAGCAAGGGAAATGAGAAGTCGCTCTGCCTAATGAGTTCTGATGAAAAAATGGCTAGACTTCCCTTTTATACCCGGCCCTCTAGTGAACCCAACGTGAACTACTAAGGACCGCCCACTGACAACCATTACGTAATTTCTCTCTCTCCTCTGGGATACACAAAGGCTCCCCCTAGCACTGAGGGAGGGAGGAATGCGAGTGGTTAGGCCCACCTCCCGCCTGGCGCACCCACTGACCCCCAACTGTGGCTGTTTCTCTTCCCATCATTACAAATAAGTTTTACACACCATACTTATAACTAATGATATAAAATAGAACTCGTTGACTCAGATGAAAACAAAATACATATTCATAATACTTATAGTACAACGGCTCACATGAACTAAGTTAGGAAACTCTACATAGACTACAGCCAAAGTTCCTGCCCTGACGATCCTAGCGAGAGTGGGGCATGACTAGGCGTTCTGTACAGCATGCTCACACGTGGACATGCGTCACACCTCCCCCAAGATTTTACTCGCTCAACCCTGAGCTAAAATCTGACAAACACAGAACCCCATCAAGCCCCTCACACCCAGCGACCGCATGGCACTAAAACAAAGCTGAGTTTATCACCAAAACACATCTTATTATTAAAAAAGAAAATTCACATTTTATAACTCCTCCCAACAATAGCAAAAAGACACAATATCATGCTCCCAGAGCGAGCTTACAGCAGCTCAGCCGTTTGATAGTTCGTGGACTACTCAAACTCTATAGGCTATGACAAACTTATACGATTACCTATATCAAAAGAAAGAGTCTCTATATGATTTTTATATTTTAATATGTTTTTCCCGGCTGCACTATAAGGGCAGCCTATTTTCCTCCACTCAAACCCACACACCTGTGATAGCCTACGACTGATCATCCACCCTTGATAAACAATCCGCGATCACATTGTCACATCCAGCAATATGACGGATGTCCAGGTTATACTCCTGCAACATCAAAGACCACCTGGTCAGTCTCATATTGCGATTGTGAAATTGATTCAGGAATCTCAAAGGGTGATGATCAGTGTAGATAACCACGACTGGGCCATAGGCTGGAACATACACCTCGAAGTGCCTGAGCGACAGCACAATCGCCAGTAATTCCTTTTCTATTGTAGAATAGTTCTTTTGTGCAGCATTGAACTTCTTAGAAAAGAAACTTACTGGGTGTTCCACACCTTCATTGTCTGTCTGTAGCAAGACGGCACCAGCCCCTACACCACTAGCATCTGTTGCCAGCTGAAAAGGCCTGTTAAAGTCTGGGGCCCTGAGTATCGGGTGAGTACATAGCAAATGTTTCACCAAAGTGAAAGCCTTTTCACACTCAGGTGCCCACAAAAACTTTTTGTCTTTAGATAACAAATCTGTGAGAGGTGCCAACACCGTTGAGTAACCTTTTATGAAGCGTCTGTAGTAGCCTATCATACCCAAGAATCTCATAATCTGCTTCTTGGTTGTTGGGTGCGGAAATTTATTGATAGCCTGTACCTTGTTCTGAGGAGGGCACACCTGTCCCCTTCCCACTACAAACCCAAGGTACTGCACAGTGGCTTTTACGAAGTCACACTTTGCCAAATTTACTACCAGACCTGCTTCACTAAGTTTCCGGAACAAGGTCTCAAGGTGCTCACAATGGCTCTCAAAGTCGTCATCATAAATGATTACATCGTCCAAATATACGGTGCAATTTGGAATGTCCTTTACAATTTCATTCATCAGGTTCTGAAACGTTGCTGGTGCATTCTTAAGTCCGTAAGGCATAACATTGCACCGGTAGGTACTCCCGTCCACAACAAAACCACATACCTCTTTAGCACGCTCGGACAAAGGTACTTGCCAGTAACCTTTTACTAAATCTACTTTAGACAAAAAACGAGCATTACCAATTTTTGTCAACACTATCATCAACCCGAGGAAGAGGATATGGGTTAGTTGGAGTCAAACCGTTTAACCTACGGAAATCAATACAAAAGCGTACCTTGCCATCTGGCTTAGGCTGCAGTGTTACGGGGGAAGTCCACTTAACTGTGCCTTTCTCTATCAACCCTCTACCGAGCATATACTCCAACTCATCCCTCAGAGCTGGTAGTTTTATGGGGGGCACATGGTACGGGATTGACTTAAAGGGTATATGGTCCCCCACGTCAACATCATGCATAGCCTGAGTAGTGAGGCCTGGGTGTTCAGCAAATACAGTGGGGTATGAACCGAACAACTGACGGATATCATCAAACTGCGGCTCAGGCAAATGAGCTATAGCCTCGTCAGCCCTTAGGCTCGAGTTCCCCGCCCACTGATCCGCTGAAACATGTTGATCCCAGCTATCCTCCTCCGAAGCTTGACTGTCCCCCTCTCCTTCTCCACCACGGCCGCAACAAGCCAACACAGGGACAGTGAGAGGCTCAGAGGGGCGCCTCACATACTCTTTAATAAGGTTCACGTGACATAACTGGTTCTTTTTCCTCCTGTCTGGAGTGGCAACAAGGTAATCTAAGTCTGACATTTTTTCTACAATTTTATAAGGTCCAGTGTACTTCGCAGAGAGGGGGTTACCAACCAAAGGCAACAAAATGAATACCTCTTGTCCTACAGTGAACTTCCGGAGCCTCACTTTGCGATCATACCTGTCCTTCATCAAAGCTTGTGATTCTGTCAAATTTCTACCTGCCATCTCCAGACTCTTAAGCATGCGCTCATGGCTTTCAAGCACATACTTTAATAATGGACAAGGCTGCACAGTCCCCTCCCAAATTTCTTTCAGCATGTTAAGGGGGCCCCTGACACGGTGTCCAAAAATCAGCTCGTTTGGACTAAATCCCAGGCTCTCACCAGGTACCTCCCGAGCAGCAAACAGCACATAAGGCAATCCAAGATCCCAATCCATACCGTTGTCAGCACAATAACACCTGAGCATGCTTTTAAGTGTAGCATGCCACCGCTCAAGCACCCCTTGACTCTCAGGGTGATACGCTGACAATACTACTGCTCGTATCCCATGCTGTTGCATTGTTTGCTTGAACATGTTGGAGGTGAAATTAGATCCCTGATCAGACTGAATCTCCTCCGGGTACCCGTACCTTGAGAAGTACCACAACAAGTTACTGACTACCGTCTTAGCCATTCCATTTTTCATAGGGTATGCATCGGGGTATCTAGTGGCAACATCCATTATGGTTAACAAAAATTTATTTCCAGCCTTAGTGGGAGGGAGTGGACCAACCATGTCAACAATAATTTTACTAAAGGGTGGCCCAATCACAGGAATAGGGTGTAACGGAGCCTTAGGAATAACTTGGTTCGGTTTCCCGACACGTTGACAAATATCACATGAGTTTATCCATGACTGCACATGAGACTTCATCCCCGGCCACCAAAACAATTTCCCCAAAGCCGCCACCGTTTTCTTGGCACCCAAATGTCCTGATAATGGAGAATCATGAGCCAACCTAAGCAAACTTTCCCTGCAGCCCTCTGGCACGACCAGCTGGTCAACTGTACCTGATCCGCCCTCCCAGTTCCTTTTAGGATCTTGATATCGGTGGTATAAAATTCCATTAACGAAAAAAAAATCCCCTGCCTTTGCATCCCTATCTTCTTCTAACTCCACAGCCCCATTGGTACACTGCAAAACCTCTGGATCCTCTAATTGCAACTTTCGAATGTCTGTGGGAGCCAACATGTCTAACTGCTTGGTCAACAACTCATGCCCTCCCCCAACATCCAACTTAGACATCCGGTTTTCTCGCTGCAGGTAACGGTGCTGTCTCTGAGTCTCTGCCTCCTCCACTACTTTATCAACTGTGTTAGGCACTGGAGTTACAACAGACTCGGTCAAAGGTCCTGCTATTGGGTCTTTTGGGAGAGCCACTGGTTCTAAACTCTTCAAACTTTTCCCAGCCTTCCGCTTCTCCTTAATTCCCTTCCTCCGCTGTTCTGTGGCCTGGGAAATAGGCTGTGATACCTTAAATGCTTGGGAACGAGTTACCACACATGCCATCTGTTGGCGTTGACAACTCACTACCCACTCTTGTTCCTCCCTACTCACGTCGGCCGGCCTCTCGGCAACGACTAAGGGTGGAACTTCTAAAGTAGGCACCGCAAAGTCGTTGCCGAGAAGAAGGTCGACGCCCTCCACTGGCAATTTCTCAACGATCCCAACATCTAAGTCCTTAATCACACCATCAACTTCCAGCTCCACACGAACCAACGGGTATGACCTGGTCGCATTAATACCCTGAACAACAACCACCCGTGCCGCATTAATTGGTCGCCCCGTGAAATTCTTCAAAAGTGTCTGTGAAGCTCCAGTATCACGCAAAACTTCCACCTTATGCTGGCAACCCGCCCAACTTACCCTACCGGTCCCTCTATGGGCGCAAAAGACATCACGGACAGGGGACGAGCCTTCCTGAGTCTTATACATAGCCTGTGACCCTGCCGCTGGCAAACTACCCTGGGTAAATCCAGACGACATTTCAGCCACACCTATGCTGCGCACCAAAGACACGGCTGCAGCTGGCGGCTTACCAGGACAAGATTTTGCATAATGCCCCTTCTTTCTACAATGAAAACATTCCACTTCCCCTATCGGTCTCTTCTGATAAGGGGCGGAGTTCTGACCCTTCTGTAATGGGACGGCTGTAGTCTTTGGTTCAGTCCTGGTATCTTGGCTTTTAAACTGAGGTTTATATCTATAGTGATTGTCCTGAGCTCGAGGGTTTGGAGTATCGCGCCCCTTGGGAACTGCATCAACACGCTTTAAAGATTCACATCCCCTGATTAGCGACAACCTGAGGTCAGCCATCTCAGCTGCCTCTTGAAGAGTTCTTGGGTTCTTTTCTTTAATATTTAAAGTCATTTCTGCACCAGTACACTTATAAAACTGCTCAAGCAGAAACAGCTCAGTCAACTGTTCTGCCGTCTCAGCTTTCTCAGAACGTGTCCAGTTTTTAAGTGCATCTTTTAAGTCCCGGGCATGTTCAAGAAAGGTCGCCTCCCTAGTCTTTGTAACACCCCGAAACTTCAATCGATATGTTTCCGGTTGCAACTCGTATGCCCGTAGGACAGCTCTCTTCAATTCTGGGTAGTCAATGCAAGACTCTAAAGGCAGTGCATCATAAGCCTTCAGACCCTTACCCGTAAGTCTTGAGGAGACTAGAGCTGCCCACTTCTCTTCAGGCCAATTATGCTCCCTACACTTCTTCTCAAAACGATTAAAAAATTCTGTGACTTCAGTTTCACTAAATACCGGCACCAATTTGACTAAGTGGGCCAAGGACTGTTCTCTTACTTGGCCCTCACGGCCCATCCGAGTCCCTGTCGACTCTGCACGAGTCTTATCTAAATCTAATTTAGCACAATATTTCTCCGAGTCGTACCTAAGCTCAGCCTCATGCCTCCTGGTCTCATCCTCTTGCCTCCTAACCTCAATCTCATGCCTCCTAGTCTCATTCTCCTGCTTCCTAGCCTCAATCTTAGCAAGCTCAAGTCTAAATACCATATCTGGAGACAGGCAGGAAGAGGGAGCTGCCACTACTGAAGGAGGGGGGGCAAAAACTGGGGAACCACCATGTGCACCACCCGAGGGCACTCCAATCTGCCAATTCTCATCCCTCTGTGGGAGAGTGCTAACCTCCGGTAACTGAGTGGACGGCACTGCGGGAGTCGAGTGAGAGGGGATCTGGGGAGGAACCCCCCCAAACGCCCTCTCCTCCGAAACCCCATGTCGCCCACGCAACACCCAGGAAATCAGCTCCCCCTTGGACATCCCTGCTACATTGGAAATGCCCAAAACCTTGGCTATCAGGTGCAAGCCACAAACATCCACCCCAGTCAGCCTCTCCTCCGTCACGTGGTACCGCTTACTCACAAAAACTCTAGCATCCTCCTCACTGGTTACTAACGGCACACCTTCAAATGACATCTCTCGCTCATCGTCAGTGCTAATGCACGACATACTGAAGTCCACAAAAAAATTCTCGAGACAAAAGTGTTAAACTTCCTATGCAAGCACTAATTACTAAATTAACTGGAGTCTCTTAAATGCTTTACTAATTGCCATACAAAAAAAATATTCTTCAATATGCATGCTAAAATACAAACAAACAAATGTTGTACAACTCTGCAAAAATTTATACTGTTCACAAAATCCTAAGCAAGGTCGCCATTTGTTACGAACTGGCACTCGGGTACGCAAGGGCTCTCAATCAGGACTCGAATACGGCTCGCTGCCACAACGGAAACACACGATCCCAACCCCTGAGTACTGCCGGCCGAACAAAAAACACCAATACCCTCCAGAGTTCAATCTGCTATAACGGGGTATACAAGAACTCGGTACTAGTGTTCAACAACAGACTAATAAAGAGACAGGAATTATCTAGTCTGGTCAACAATCAAACAATGAAGTAAGAAACAACAACACCAAAGAATAGTGTTGGCCGAAGCCGAAGTAATCCACCCTTGACTATGAACTTAAGAAGTCCACCACCCTCTACTTCGGATCGGCACTATTACGTTACGTTAATTAATAGTCCTTAAGCATCGAGCAAGGAATCTTCTGAAAAAAGTTAGATGCTTCTCGGATGCTCGTAAGAAGTACGTATCGGATTTTGAACAGTAATTCAATAAGCAAAAACACTGGCAATTAAATACTATTAAAGGCTTAAATTGGCATAAGAATAATTAAAAGAATATGCAATAGTAAATGGCAAACATTAAAAAGAAGTACTCCGCAAATGCAACGGCAATAGCCTACTCGGATTGTGCTCATGGGCCACTAATCACTAAAGTAGCCAAGCTTGCAACACATGAAATCAATAGTGCATAAACAATAACATACATAAGGAAAGCTTCAATACTATTCTGTATCTACTAATCGAGTAAAGTCTAGCTGGGGTACTGTAGGCAAAAAGGTAGCAGTGACTGAGCAAAAATGGCTCGTAGCCTAGCGAAGTCCTCACGACTGTTTAAAGTATTACGTTAAAACTAACAAGTGCACTTTGAGAAATCCAGATCCCTTGTATCTGGTTTTCTCCCGGCTCCTTGACAAAGTAAAAACAAACTGTTAATAAAATACAGGGTGGTTAGGCTCTTGCCCTCACGCACTGTAAATTATTAACTCAACACAGTCAGCCGCGAAGACAACCTAGGCTTCACTGAACCGAAACGAGTATGCAGGTTTATCGCTTAACCACTGCATCAAACAACAACTCGTAACACAGAAAAGCCTTACCCCAGTCTAGCATTACCTAGACTAGCAGAAAACAGGAATAATAATAATAACACACAGGGAAATGCATATACAAGTGCAACAAACATAAATCAATCCTATTCTAAGTCAACCCTTCCAAAATAGGCTATCTAATAGGCAAGTATCTCGTGAGAACTCAAGCGATAATACGTTGGCTGACTAGCTCTGCACCAACGGGACCATGGAAGTTAAACAGGGTAGGGAAAAGAGGAGATAAGAATGTAAGGTAGTAGAGAAAGTTCCCATCAGTCAGAAGAATATATATAGTTAGCAAGGGAAATGAGAAGTCGCTCTGCCTAATGAGTTCTGATGAAAAAATGGCTAGACTTCCCTTTTATACCCGGCCCTCTAGTGAGCCCAACGTGAACTACTAAGGCCCGCCCACTGACAACCATTACGTAATTTCTCTCTCTCCTCTGGGATACACAAAGGCTCCCCTAGCACTGAGGGAGGGAGGAATGCGAGTGAGTTAGGCCCACCTCCCGCCTGGCGCACCCACTGACCCCCAACTGTGGCTGTTTCTCTTCCCATCATTACAAATAAGTTTTACACACAATACTTATAACTAATGATATAAAATAGAACTCGTTGACTCAGATGAAAACAAAATACATATTCATAATACTTATAGTACAACGGCTCACATGAACTAAGTTAGGAAACTCTACATAGACTACAGCCAAAGTTCCTGCCCTGACGATCCTAGCGAGAGTGGGGCATGACTAGGCGTTCTGTACAGCATGCTCACACGTGGACATGCGTCACAATATGCATAACCTCCGATAGCACAGTTGGAATGTTTGTACATTCTAAGATTGGTATTCAGGATTCGAAACTGCATAATAAATCGTAGGCTTGTGCAGCATTCTTTAACTGTCTTCGTGGTGCAATGCATAAGTGTGTTGATTTTCGGTGTGAGCATCCTGGGTTCGAATCCCCGGACTGCCACATGTGTTTGTTAATTTCATTTATCGAGTTTAGGAGTAAAGTTGGTTACTGGAGAGAACATAATAATAAAGAACTTGACAACAGAGGCAGCCCTTGACAGGGCCGCCTGGAAAGCTGCCATTTAGGACGTGAGACTGTAACCACATTCTCTGTGGACAAAACGGTCTTTAAACTTGTATGTATATGTATGTATTATATAGTTGCCAGCTATACTGTAATGAGTACCTTGTTACTGCTTCTATCGCACTTCTCTTAAATTATGAGGTTCAAACGTGAGGAAAGTGGGTCACCTGAAACTTTGATGCTATACTTTACTAAGAATATAATTTCCAAAGATTAAATGTTTCCACTGAAAGAACAAATCTCTACATGTATGAAGTTTTTTGCGAGCGAAAAAGAGAGCATTCCTAAAACTATACAGTATTGTACTGAGAAATGTGGTGAGGAGGAGGTTGATTCTGTAAATGATCTGAGAGTTTTTTTTAGATAAGTATGAGAAAATGGAGAGTGAAATAAATAGATGTGTGGTGCTGAGGTGCAGAATTTGGAATTGTTTGAATACTTTTATGAAGGTGAAAGTGAAAAAATCATTATCGTATAGCATTTTGCTCCAAAGGTTTTGTCTTTGGGCTTGGTGGTGCTAGACTTTCATTATTCAATTCAATTCAATTGAGAGTATTCAATTCAATTCAATTGAGAGTATTCAATTCAATTAGTCAGTTTATCTCTTATTATTGGCTTTTCCATGTAGCAGTATCAGATCTGTTTTTATTCTTAAATTTCACAATTTCTCATGAAGGCTGTTTGCAGATGATTTAATCTGAGTACTGTATAATTATACAGTACTACTTGACCTGGATCTTGGGTATCAGCTGTGAATCACTTGTGCCACTTTTCACTTTACCACCACTCTGGGAAACACATTGCTTGTCTTTATGCCTACTGGCACCTTGCATAATACTCTCACTATCAACTTTTATTTCCAGTTCTTATCAACAGAATGTTATTGATGTATGTATCATGGCCAATCCTGATTATATCTTGAAAATTACTTTAAATGCTTCACTGATCATGTTTACTAATGCAACTTGAATTTTTAATAACAATTATACTACTTATATTTCAGATATGTGTAATATTCTTCATATGTCATCATAATACCAAAATGTAAAAAAAAAAATAATAATTTGAATTTCATTCATTATTATGTAGTGAATATTACGGTATTCTAATACAGTACAATGTGTGTTTTATTGACATGAATCATAATTTATAAACTGTAGTCCATTTTTTCTTAACTGGCAGGAAATGGTCTATCATCTATTACAAAGAATTTTTGGTGAAATATATTGTTAATTACAAAAATTTGCATTAGTATGATGCACAAAAATAATACAGTATTAGTTTAATATTTTTCCATTAAGTATCAAGAAATCTGTTGCTAATGGGTTAAGCTTTCCGCCAGATGAAAAGAATAGAGTATAGTGGTTGTATACCAGAACCAATATGTACAATAGTATTTACTGAGGTACAGTACTATGTAGAGTCAATAGAAATAATTTATGATGTACGATACTTTTTCTTTTTTAATTCAATAAAATTAAACTGCATATATATTATCATTACCTCAAATAGGATTACCGGTACAGAATTTTACTGGTGTATTTCAGTAAACTTCTATGTGTGTTATTACTGTATATTCAAATAGATTATAGTTCAATTATTAAAGGTTTGTTATGTTCATGTTGTCATAATCACATCTCCACTTTTCCATTGCTCCCCAAAAAAATGAGGCTTACATGTGTTAAGGGGGAAGGGTTTATTTTTTGGTTGATTATTTCATATATTTATTATTACTGTAGTTTCCTCCCTAGACCTCCTTCAAACTTAAAAAAGCATCCATTAGATCCCCTTTCTAGATTAATTTGTACATTTTTCGGTAGAAAAATGTCGGCAAAAGGTCTTAACCCTCTCACCACGGAAGGGCTCTTGAACGCCCATAAAAAAGCATATAACAGGTACCCGGAAGGCCTCTTGAACGCCCAGTGGTTGAAAGCCTGTGAGCTTCGTGTGCGAGGTGTCGGTCCGACGCATGTAAACAACAGCCGGCTGGACCGACGCCCCGCATCTCCGGCCACAAGAAGAGCGTCGCTTTCGTGTGTGCCTGTATGTTGTTGTTAAGTATCGAAAGTGGTGTAAAGTGGCTGTTTTGGCCATAAAGTTATCTCCAATGAAATCATCATCACAGCTCAACCAGTTGACTTAGAGAGCTCTACTTAATGCCATTCTACAGGTAAATAACACAGCTACGCTTGGGGATGCGCGGGAATGCGGGAAGCAGTCTGATTAACGAATATACGGTAGCCTAGCCTAGACGTTTTTCGGCCAAAACACCCGGGTTTCGAGGAATATATATATAATACATAGCCGGGGCTGGAGGGTTAAAATTGACAAACTAATGGCGCAAACATCTTAAAATCTGAAAACTAATGGGGCTAAGCATAAGTGAGAAAAGGAGCCTGAAAAACGGCCTATCTCCCTATAAGATTATGATAGGCTGCCGGGGGAGTAGGCTCTCTCGGGCGTTTAAACGTCTCCACAGACGATACAGAATCCTGGCTAGTCTCTGTCGGCTTAAAACCCCTTACTCTAGAGGTACGTTTAGGGGGAGGGTGCTCTGACAGCAACTTATCCCAAAGTGGGACGTTGTCACATTGAAGTGACTTATGTGCGACAATGGTAGTGTAGGCCGACATTTGTTGTCTGACCTCTCTCAACGCTACCGCCGCGGTCTTGTCATTGTCACACAGGACTTTATTGGTTAATTGGGAGCAAAAAGAACAATTACGTGTAACCCAGAGACCCCTTGAACGGTCTAGACATCTAACACACCTTATGCAAAGGGTATGTGCAAAAATTGGGATACCCGCGCAAGTAGGGGTAATGCACAGGGCAAAAACTGGGGTGACATTAGCCATGACAGAGACTGGTGAGAGGAACTACCGCCGGGTCTGTATTGGTCCGCCGGAGCTCAGCTCTGGAAAAATAAAGAAAATTTCCAGGAATTAATGCTCATAAGGTTAACCCAAGTGTTCGCATACAAGTGTTAATAACCCGCCGGGTAACGGGATGCAAAGACACAGCTAACACATCTCGCCACGCGGCTGGGTATAAAGAGGCTAAACAAGTCTTCTTAGCTAAGAACATGAAGAATACCCTCTGATATAATGGTCCAGTATGGCACTAATAGTCTGTAGGAGGTGGTGACTGTCTCAAGATTCAATTTTGTAACAAAGCCCCCCCTCATAAAGACGCCGGCCCTTGAAATATTTTAGTAGAATAGCCCAGGGCAGGAATATACGAGATCTGATTTTTTAACGAATTGTCCCAAACGATCGTCGTAAAAATAGAAGGCGGCGATACTGAAAGTATCACCCAATTAAGGTTAATCGAAATTGAATTTGTTTATAAATTCCTTAGTTCCTATACTTAGGGACACCCGCCGGGTGTGGAAATCGATTTGGTTAAACCTCACTGATCCTTCAAATGCCGTAAGAGTAAAGGCGGCGATACACAGAGTATCACTCACATGGATTGGTTAACTATAAGAGACCTAAGTCGTTTTATCCCACCCTGCTAAGGTGCACCCGCCGGGTGAGAAGTCTAAAAGTTAACCCCACAAGTTCCTGACCCCACTACTTTGTAAAAGATCGCCGGGGAGGAACGCCTAAACAACAGCTAGGTTTTCCCCGTGGTTTGACGTAAACCAGGTAGAAAAACCTATAAAAAACGAGTGTTCTCACGAACGTCGTTTCTTTATATATAACTAAATATATATGTAAGGATGGGTACAGCCATCCCGCCGGGAAATATAAAGGAGGCCTGAAACCAGGCACCCACAGATACGCAGTCCTGGAGAGCCACAGACACCTCCCCTCGCCGGGGAACCAGCCAGTGTTAACAACCACGTGTGGCCTAACACTGCTCATCGGTCAGGTTTTTTCACGGTGAAACCGAGAAAAACCCGCCGGAAGGCAAACCCCACCCTGAACAGACACCATCTGAAACAATACGACACGAGGAGAGACACGCACGACTAACCAAGGTCACAACATAATCCGTGGAATTAGCCAATACACAACTAAACCAGGAAACAAATATAGTCCGAGGAATTAGCCAATACACAACTAAAACCCGGATACACATGACACAGTAGGGCATATTTATAAAATAAATAATAACACTAGACATGTGGCAAAGCTACGAGCGGCTGGCTAGGCCTAGGTAGACGGCATGAAAATAGTTGAAATATAAACACACACTGGAATATCACAACAGGAACCACCGCCAACACACCACCGAAGCGATAACTTCCCAACCCCGGGAAGCCTGACACGGACCCAGAAAAAACTTCACTAAGTGAAGAAAAATACGCTGGGAACGTCAGCAAACACACAGCTTACCTCATCAGAAGGATAAAAGGCAGCAATAATTAACGCGTAATGAAAGCCGCCTGCATCACCAACTAAACCAAACTGTGAAAAGTTCACGTGTCCACAACAGGACCACGAGGGTACATCCGAAATAGATGCCCCATACATACGACCCAAAATACATTGCACTGCGGGCAACCAGCCCAGGACACTCCTGCTACGCCTATCCTAACCTTACTCGATACATCCCAGAGTAAACAAATGAGAAAAAACTCACTAGGGACGCCACGAATGCGGAACCAGCGGAGCCTGAAAGGAACGTCCGGGCAGGCTGAGCGCAGAGCAAAGAAGGAGGAATGACGCCTGAATCAGCGTCTGGTCAGAAATCCACACAAGTACATCCACGATATGATGGAAAGCTTATTGGATAGTTATTCTTATTTTCTTTTTGTTTTTATTTTTTTACGAAGTTTTTTCGTAGTGAGAACCCAATTCATAATGACTGAAGCCATGAGTGAGGTCGCGTGCGCTCATGATGAAGGCTCCTCAGTTTTTAAATGCTCTGCGCGGTAGATTCAAACTACGGCGGATTAGTGTTTGAAGAGGATGCCTTATGTAATAGGCATGTTCGTCAATGATTACGGGGCCACTACTAAATATTAGGTTTTCCTAATCTCCTTACAGGAGTCAAACCTATAATGATACAACATTTGTTTTTCTTTGTAGTATATAATAAGTACAGTATTTTCATTTGGCTGCACTTCCCCTTGCAGGGGTAAACCAAGATTAGACTGTCCTAACAAGAAACTCCATTGCAGCACTATCCAGATTGCGCTCGGGTCACCACTCCGGCCTAAACTACTATAGACACAAAAAAAACTGATCCCCATCCCAAATGCCTAAATGCCAGTACCCCAAAGAAGATAAAGAACACATACTTAAACATTTTCCCCCCCCCCCCCCCCCCCCCCTCACTGCTCTGCCTACTTCGTTAATCTCAATTTTGAACATGTTTTTGCTGACGGAGGTGGCAGGAGAGGAGTGTGGGCCTGCCTGCCCACCCTTTCTGCCGCCCCCAACTAATTGTGGTGCGCACTTTCATTTCTCATACTTTCTGTTTTTGTTGTTTTTTCCCTTCTTCCCCTCTCTGCCCCCTCCTTTGGGGGCACCATGACTGTCATGAGATGATGACCATACTCGCTCTTTAGTTTAGATGGAGTGTGTTGTGGGACGACAATACCTTTACCCTTCGAACTGTGGTACCCTACGTGTTCGAGCGAGGGGCAACTTTTATGTCAAACCCTGACCCTTGTGCTGTGTCTGAGATCGGCGGAATGACAGCCTTTTTAGGTGCATTGGGAGAGTACTTGAGCGGGCGTCCCATACAGTACATAAAGACCCGACAAGAGCCGATCTTTTCAAAATATTTGAATTTTTGATAAATCGTCCATGATCGAGTAACATCGTGTAAATCAATCGGCTCTACTCGAGTTGATCTGGAACTGGACGGGGTGCCCGCCGACAGGTCCGTGAAGTCGGCCAATAATTAGTGTATGCACTATTTTTCAGCCGACTGTTTTTGATGGTCGGGGAAAAAAAACGTTAAATTTTGGACGTGCTGCTGACGTATGTCGATCGGTTTTCGGACGTGCAGCAATCGTTTTTGACGTACAATAATCGGGAAATAATCGGGCAAAATGTTCGAACAAGACTATAGTAAGCTCAACACGACCATGACATGACAAACGCCCGACTAAAAACAGACAACCCAGTATGCCATACGTCCACAAGATGTTTGGAATCACGTCCACTACACGTCAAGCAGCCGACATCAGGTTGACTCACACGCCAGCGAACAGATAAATGCGACCAAATGTTCATGCTCACACGTGTATCGCGTCAGCACAATACTGTCTGGATATGCTGCAAGAGGCTAACAGGACGTCAGCCACAGGTCAGACACGTCATGTACACGTTCGTTATCCCGACAAGCATTCGATTAGCTGGTCACGGTACGTCAACCGCGACCAACAGTCTGGCCAATCGTACGGTGTGGCAGCGCTACAGGCCCAGCCTACAAAAGACTGCCGACCGAGCTGCCACCACCAATATCTCCAGCACCCCCGCACGGACCACACACCAGACATCACCCACCCACCACCACCACCACCACCACCACCACCATGCCCAAGGGACGCAAGCTGCTAAAGAAGCCTGCCAAGCCCCAGGAATAAAAGTCATGTGCGTTCTCAGATGGATTACTGTTCACCTCTGTGGGGTGGAAGTGGAGTGGTTGCATTGAGGCAGTTGGACAAAATTCAAAATAAAGCTATTAGATTAATCAATAACCCTGCAATCACACAGGACCTTCCTACATTATCCATACGAAGAAACGTTGCATCCCTTGCATTATTCTACAGATATTTTCACAGCAATTGTTTCCGAGGAACTTGCTTCAATTGTGCCGCCTCTCCACATCTTTCCGCGTAGAACTAGGGCAGCTGAGAGCGCCCATGAATTTACACTTTCTCCTCCACAATGCAGAACTTCTGCTTATCAGAATTAATTTATCCCCAGAGCTACTACTCTTTGGAATTCACTTCCCTCGAATTGCTTTCCACAAACTTACAATCTGCAAATGTTTAAATCCAGTTGTTACAAACATTTTATGAATGGAGGATGCCTTTAGGCACATGGACCTTTTTGTTTTATCTGTGTTTTTCCTTCCTCCGTTCATTGTCTCTTTAAAAAAAAAAAAAAAAAAAAAAAATCGGAGGACCTCTTTGCATCAGAGGCCCTTGATGAGGTGGATGTTGGTGTCAATGATGAAGCCCTTAATGACGATATTGACTCGGATGACAACAGTGATACGCAGATCAGTGGGCAACGATTTACACCCTCACCTGAGCCCATTGAAATTGTCGAGGAGTCTTCATCCGCTGCACAACGATGCAGCACCACACGCCCCGCCACAATCATCCCATCTATCCTGCCAACACGCATCGCGCATCCAGTTGTGGACACGCAACAGGGCAGCGATGAGGAGGGATCCACAGATGGCTCTTCCCAATCACAGCCCAGCCGCCCATCGCAAGAAGCTGACGCCCACGCACCATCCAAGAAGCCAAAAAAGAGGAAGCGAACCTATTACGTCATACCGGACGACAAGGAGGCTGGAGTTGCAGAGTGGTATAGGGAGCAAGAGTTCCTATACAACAAGAAGATGAGGGCATTCCGGGACAGAGAGAGGAAGGACAGGGCGTACCGTGAAAAATATGAAGACCTGGGCATAACAGGTGAGATAAAGTGTTTTATTATTATAGGTTTTAACTATTCTTATTATTATATATTAATTATATATTATATTATATTATATTATATATATATATATATATTAAATATATTATATAGTATAATATATATACATATAAATATATATATATATATATATATATATATATATATATATATACTATATTATATATTATATATATATATATATATATTATATATATATATATATATAGTGTTTTATTATTAATTATTTATATATGTATTATTATTATTATAATTATATACTAATTCTATATTTTATTTTATTTGTATTATATATTATATATTATATATTTTATTATAGCCTGTATATATATATATATTATATATAGTGTGATATAAACCGTTCTATGAATAGTGACTGTACTGACTGAACTCCGTGGCCAGGTGTCAGGTGTCTAGGTGGCACCTTTGATGTACCTTAAAAGGTCACAGAGCGGGGTACCAGGTGAGGTACCTGGTCAGGTCACAGCCAAGGGTTGCCGAAAAGTGGGTGGTGATTGTATTTATATCCCTGGTTACTATAATTCAAAAATTAATATTGTTTTCCCTATATTTTCAGTTGACGAGCTACACAAGTGGCTGGAGAGCATGAGGACCAGGTATTCAAAACTCATCGTCCTCAAGTCCGGCCAGGAGACCAAGTCCCACACTGAGAGAGAGCATTGGATCCGGGACACCTTTCATTTTTTGAGGCCACACATTGTCAGGTGTGCGACGAGGAGGAGCAAGGTATGTGCCAAAACTTAAAATTATATATTTATATTATACCTGTACATTTATTCTATTCGCCATTAGTTCTCCTAGTCTTTATGTAAAATGTACGTCTGTTGAAGTTCTATACAGTTTTCTCATACTTTCTCAGTGTTTCATGCAAGCGATCCTGACCATGTATGGCAAAATGTCAGTTATAATTAATAATACTAGAGTCACTTTGATCAATAATGTAATCAATAAGAATAGAGATAAGGAAAAGTGTCGTCCACAGTGAAACATATTTATTAAAACCACATAAGAACATTGACATTATCAAGCAAGTCCAGGGTAAAACATATTTATTAAAACCACATAAGCACATTGACATTATCAAGCAAGTCCAGGGTCAAACATATTTATTAAAACCACATAAGAACATTGACATTATCAAGCAAGTCCACGGTTAAACATAGTTATTAAAACAACAGAAGAACATTGACATTATCAAGCAAGTATTGATAAAGGTATTAAACATTATTAATTCTAATACATATATATCCCATTCCCAATACAGCTCTACAAGGGTGGTCCAGTGAGCCAGGACAGCCAGCCCAGCCAGGCGACACAGGATGAGGAGGCAGTGGACGACCTGGTGGAGCTGGCCACGCCACCTGCAGCGGCCGCGGCACCAAGGGCAGCCACTGTCGACCCACCTCCAGCCACCGTGGACCCAGCGGTAGGAACGACCCAAGCCGAAAGGGACCTGTTGAATAAGGTAAATATACATATTGTTACACTCATTTATATTTGCCCAGCACCTTTCACTTGAGTAGTATTTATAAGAAATACATTTACTTTTACCCCACTACATTACATTAACTTCTATTAATTTAGTAGAGTAAAATTTAAGCATATATCCCAAATATTCTTTACAATAGATTGTATCTCTATGTACCCTTTCCCATGGAGTGCAGGTGTGACATTCCTTGGCTAGTTCAAAGGTCACCACTATATTTCTATGGCGCTGCTGAGGTCTCCCCTCTCCCCCAACCCCCTATTACCATTTACCAGTTTACATACACTGACAGACAGTGTTGACTGAATTTATTATGGTATTACATCGTTTTATTTGCAAACCTTTAAACACAATATATTTAACACACAGCTGCGTGAGGCGGAATCCCGGCAGCTCAACATCCACGCCGCTTGGAGGGGGGCACACCAGGAAAGAAACACTGCTCATGACAGAGGTCCGCCTCTTTCACCAACTCCTGACAGCCTCGTTCAAGGCTGTGGAGCGACGCCATGTGGAGCATTATATGTTCGAGGGCTCAAGTTGGTGACAGGGATGAATGCCTATGCCCTGGGGACAGGCTCCATTCCCAGCGTGGTCATTAATGAGCCACAACCGCCGCTACAACCCCCGCCAGCTCTTCCCCAGCCCTACGAGCCCAGGCCACTTCCAGGACTTCCCACTACAAGCTGCCCAGCGCACCCGGTACCCCTATTGGCTGGAAGTCAAGGTATAGGATGTATCACATACAGTGTACTCTTAATATGAACACATGTACTAAAAACAAACACAAAATGCAGATTTAATATATACAGTACACCCCACGTACAAGCTCATATGTGTACGTATATTTATATACAGTATATTCACACATACAATTGAACACGGGTGGGTGCATATAAGGTGTACATTAACCCTCCAGCCCCCGGGGCTATAGCTTACGACTGTGCTCCGGTACCGGGTGTTTTGACGATCTTTGGCCTATGTTAACTACTCTGTAAGTCAATGAATATGTCATGTAATGTTGTGAATAAAAAAGAATAATGTTCCACAAACCTTCCTCTGTCGAATGGCGTTGAGTAGAGGTCTCTAGCCCCTCTGGTTGCATAATGGTGAGCGCGGGAAGACGAGTGCTTTTCGGCGGCAAATTCTTCCCGCGTTCGGACGCGTCGCCCGGCCATGGCTACGACGCACCTAGCCGCTCGCCGCGCCAAAGTATTTATCTCCCTTAGACGATTTTAGTGTTTGATATTGAGAATGTGATGTTTATTTGATATTTTCTAGTTATTTTGAGGCCAATTATATAAAATATGTTTATTAGGGTATCACTGTCACTGATATTGCTAATTTTCACTCGATACCGTACATTTTATTAGTAATTGAGGTAGCTTATTGTTGTATTAGGCACTGATTATTCGTTATCACAGGTGTTTATTATACTTTGGCCATCAAATATTAGGTCTTGTGTCACTTTCACTTTGACAAATATGCTTTAGAGAGTGTCACTGTCACTGATAATGCTCATTTTCACTCGATACCGTACATTTTATTAGTAATTGAGGTAGGTTATTGTTGTATTAGGCACTGATTATTCGTTATCACAGGTGTTTATTATACTTTGGCCATCAAATATTAGGTCTTGTGTCACTTTCACTTTGACAAATATGCTTTAGAGAGTGTCACTGTCACTGATAATGCTCATTTTCACTCGATACCGTACATTTTATTAGTAATTGAGGTAGGTTATTGTTGTATTAGGCACTGATTATTCGTTATCACAGGTGTTTATTATACTTTGGCCATCAAATATTAGGTCTTGTGTCACTTTCACTTTGACAAATATGCTTTAGAGAGTGTCACTGTCACTGATAATGCTCATTTTCACTCGATACCGTACATTTTATTAGTAATTGAGGTAGGTTATTGTTGTATTAGGCACTGATTATTCGTTATCACAGGTGTTTATTATACTTTGGCCATCAAATATTAGGTCTTGTGTCACTTTCACTTAGTTATATGATTTGTAAACGTTTTATATACAATTTATTGTGTCTTTTTTCACTGATTTCTATATTTCTATAGGTTCTAATCATATGAATGTCACTTGGTATATACATATGTGTCACTTTCACATATTATTATGGTGTAATTGTATTTGTATCAATGTTCTCATAATACATGACTTTTGTATTACAATACATTGGTTTTCTTCCACTTTTTGCCTATATATAATTATAGTGTACATATTGTCATTTTATTTGGCAATTTCAGTATGATTATTAGAACTCCAGCTTGGAGTGGTAATCAAAGAAGCAATCTACAGCACAGAGTGCCACCTTGCACTCCACACACTCCAGGGTTGACTTTTTACCTGACCTCGGCTTCACCCTGCTGTTGTAGCAGACATGGCACCGCTTCTGCTGTGTTCTTCCGGATTCATTCTGAGGCAGGGAACCAAGCCTGTGCCTAGTCAAGTATTGAGCAGACTGCAAGCGGTCAATAACGGCGGGCCCAGGATGTGCCACTGCCCTCTGTGGCATAGCATACTTCTCCAGGAGCTCCGTCAACACCTGCTTTTGGAACCTCCGCAGGCTATTGAACTTCATGGGTGTGTTCACATTCCGAAGCTTGTATATGTTGTAGGCATTCAGAACTGACATGTCCACCATATGCAGAAAGAACTTTTTGTACCATCTGCACGAGGTACGCAGGCAGTCAATGAAGCCTATCTGCATGTCGGACTTGTCCACCAGCCTCATGTTGATGTTGTAGTCCAGGACAGCATCGGGCTTGGTCACCCTGGCCTGGGTGCGGCGATCCACCTTGCCAGTCTCCACCATTTCCCCCTTGTGGATGGTGGTCAGGAGGTTGACCTTCCGCTGGTCGTGCCAGTGGATAGCCAGAATGGGCCCCGACTTCTTCTTGAACACATCACCTTTTTTGGTCTTTGGAGGGAAAGGTGGCATGCCCTTCCTTTTCCCTCGTACTGTGCCTACAGTCCCCGTCTTGCGCTCATGCAGGTACTGTGAGAGAGTGGGGGACGTGTAATAATTGTCCGTGTAGAGGACGTGATTCTTATGAAAGTAGCGGTCCATCATGGCTTGCACCACTGCTCCGCCAAAGCCAATGAGGGGGTCCACAAGCAAGTCCCCTTCCTTCCCGCTGTAGACCAGGAAGTCCAGGACATAGCCAGTTTGGCAGTCGCACAGCACAAAGAATTTTATGCCAAAGCGATGTCTTTTTGAGGGGATGTACTGCCGGAAGCTGAGTTTTCCCCGGAACAGCACAAGAGACTCGTCAATGACGACCTTGCGGAAGGGCTTGAAGTAGGAGGTGAAGCGTTCTCGCATCATCTCATACAACGTCCTAATCTTCCACAGCTTGTCTGGGAGGTGGACGTCAAGGTTGGTGACAAGATGGAGCGCTGCGAGGATATCAAGGTACCGGTCGCGAGACATATATTTCCCGAAGGCAGGGGTGGATATCAGATCATTGGTGATCCAATAGTCAGGCAACCTATGCTTCTTGACATGAGGCATTAGCATGGTGAGTGCCAGGAACACCATGAACTCTTTATGAGTCACTGGGGTCCACTGCCTCATGTGGCCCTTGGTCACCTTTCCCAAAAAGTGGACCTGGAATTGGTGCTGCTTATTTGTCTCTTTGACAACATAGCCTACCACCTCCTCATCAAAGAAGGCCTCAAACAGTTCGTGTGGTGGAGCATTGGGGCCTGCAGGAAAATTGGGGGTAACGCCTGAACCCTCCAGTACCTCATCAAAAGCTGGCACATCAGGGTTGTATGCATCCTCATCAACTACGTCTTGCCACTGAAAAACATAGAATGGGTCTTGTCTACGCTGACGAGGAGCTCCAGCTGGTGGCCCAGCACGCCCACGGCCAACTCGGGAGGCGCGCGCCCTAGGGCGGCGAGGGCGGCGGCCAGGGCGGTGGGCAGCACGACGGGCAGCACGACGCC
This sequence comes from Paralithodes platypus, assembly GCA_032716605.1. Taxonomy (NCBI): domain Eukaryota; kingdom Metazoa; phylum Arthropoda; class Malacostraca; order Decapoda; family Lithodidae; genus Paralithodes; species Paralithodes platypus. The sequence continues at coordinate 41,848,292 of CM064516.1, read as the reverse complement.
GGGCCAAGCGGATGGGTCGAGGGTCGTCGATGTCCATATAGTCATCGTCAGAGTGGTCATCTTGCCCTGACGGTGGACCTATGTAATCATGGCCAGAGTCTTGAGAGAGGTGCCCTTCATCATCAGTGGCCCCCACATAATCTGGCGGGGAACCAGTGATGCGTGGGCGGCGTGCGGGTGGGCGAGGTGGGGAAGGAGTGGCAGGTGAGGCTGTGTCCCCCCGAGGTCCCGGGCTCCTTGGCCTGCGACGAGTGACAGAAAGCAATGTTTCACTGTCACTAGGCCCAGGTATTGGTGATGCGAGCTCAAAGACTTCTTCAGGAAGACATGTTGAAGGCGGGAGAGGTGGGGAGGACCGTGGGGAAAGTTGCGGGGACGTATGGCTGGGGCCGGCCGGGGTGGACGCCGCGGGAGCCTCGAACAAAACTCTCTTACTTTTCTTAATTTTCTTGGTATATTTCCTACCTTTCCCCTTTTCGGCAGCAGTATGTATCCTGTCGGGGGACCTAGGAGGCAAATAGGCCGAAAGTGTGGGGTCCTCAACCCTTGGCAATGGTGGGGGTGGTGGGGAAGAATGCGGGGCATCCGGGTCATCTTGGGTGGCGTGGGTAGATAAGGGAGACAATGGCGGACGAGAAGGGTCACCACGCTGACCCTCACTCACAGCCTCATCCTCACCAAGTAGTTTTGCTTGTTCCCTAGCTGCCGCGGCCGCCTTCTCAAGTATTTTCTGCTTATACAAATGTAGCTTGAAAGGCGATTTACCTGGGGAAGGGCTTGGCGTCGTGTCACTTAAGCGAAATTTGGTGAGTGACCTTGAACTCTCCCACTCGCTCACTCTCTCAAGTTCACTGTCTTTAGGTAAACCAGCTTCCTCAACAACTGGTACATCACCTTCATCACTCTCATCACTGTCATGTTCTCTCGCAAATCCCAGGAATTGCTCTTCTTTATCACTCTCATGGCCATAATCACTCGACTTATAATTACTGGAGTCGTCACTGACTTCATCATCAACATTATGCTTGGCATCAGCTCGCTCATAAAGTCTCAATGTCGTCTCAATACCTCCGGGAGATAACACATTTAGGCGATGGCGTCGGGGTAAGGCGCGACGAACAAGCAAGGGCGTCGTAGAAAGCACGGTATCGGACACAGCGGAATCACTATTTGGCGTACTGTCCATGATGGCGTCGGGGTAGATACTGTTGCTGTGGCGGAGTTTACGCCTGGTGGCGCCACCTACCGTCCCACGATACCGAAAATGTACGCGCGGCATTCGAAAGCACGCATGCAAGCAATGGGCGTTCAAGAGCCCTTCCGGGTTGCGCGGGCCGAGGTTGTTATGGGCGTTCAAGAGCCCATCCGGGTTGGAGGGGTTAAACTATTATAGGTTTGACTCCTGTAAGGAGATAAAGAAAACCTAATATTTAGTAGTGGCCCCATAATCATTGACGAACATGCCTATTACATAAGGCATCCTCTTCAAACACTAATCCGCCGTAGTTTTGAATCTACCGCGCAGAGCATTTAAAAACTGAGGAGCCTTCATCATGAGCGCACGCGACCTCACTCATGGCTTCAGTCATTATGAATTGGGTTCTCACTACGAAAAAACTTCGTAAAAAATAAAAACAAAAAGAAAATAAGAATAACTATCCAATAAGCTTTCCATCATATCGTGGATGTACTTGTGTGGATTTCTGACCAGACGCTGATTCAGGCGTCATTCTTCCTTCACTGACATATCAAGTAAACCAAAATCCTTAATACATCAACGAATGGGAAGGGGACGGTCGGGAGGGCCCCAGTCGTCAATGATTACGGGGCCACTACTAAATATTAGGTTTTCTTTATCTCCTTACAGGAGTCAAACCTATAATTTATTAGTGGCCCCTCCATCATTGACGAACATGCCTGATTTCTAAGACTGGAGGGGGACATTCGTAATCATATCATAACTCTAGAAAAGCAGATAATAAAAACAACCACATAGTATTCTTACTTTGAAAATATATTTAATTAACGGCGTAGCCGAACAAATACAAGAAAAAGGGGGTTCAGGCAGGTGCGTGCTTCAAAGAAGCCTGCCTGACAAAAAATTGGTAACCCTGAAGATTCTGAACACAGATCTGTAGTTACAAAGGCACCCCACTCAACGAGTGGTGACAAAAAATAACAAGTTATAAGTTTACATGTGCACATAATAAACCCCAACATAAACTTGGAGATAAATTGCAAAGGAACTCCAATAATCTAAAACTAAATTGCTTTCGCAGCTAAACTACTCTAACAACACCGTTGTTTTGTACTTAACATTGTACTAGCACAATTTCTCACTGAGAAATTTTCATAACACATTTTAACCTTAAATTGTATCACAGCTCTCATACTCCGGCGGGGTCTAGGGTGTCCTGTGTCAACTGACTGCACCCCCCCCCCCCCTTTCCCATGAAAGTAAACAAAAGTGACTGCAGGGCCGCCTAGACCCTCTGCCTTAAAGCTATACATGGTAAGGAAGGTTTGTCTAGAGCAACTGACAAGTATCTAGACAGAAACGTATGATTAGACGCCCACAACTGCGTGGACGCTATGTCTTCAACTGAAAAAAATTTTCAGGAAACGTAAAGAGGCTGCCCATTTGCGTAAATCGTGGGCCCGACCCACAACGCCGGGATTACTTTCTTTAATGACTTCTACCAGAAGAGAGGCTAATCGCCGTTTAAGTAAGCGTTTACCCGTACTTGCTACCCATAAAGCACCTTGGGGGTTGTGAGGAGCTACTCTCAAATATTTGGTTAGAGCTTGTACTGGACATAAATTATGATGCACCTTTCCCCTTTTTAACGCCGGCACCGTGAACTCAGAAAACACGTGTGCACTATGCTCATTCTTGGCTACAAAACCTGGGGAGGGTGCAATGGAAATACATTCATTAAGTCTACCAAAGCTAAGACAATTAGGTGTGTTGCTCATCGCCGCCAGCTCAGACACTCTGTTTCCGGTGGCTAAAGCCAAAAGGAAAACCGCCTTTTTTAAGATTAATGCAAAGTCTGCAGTATTTTGGTACAGACGAGAGTGAAGCAAAGACAAAGCTTTGTCCAGAGACCAAGTAGGCATGAGCTGACGGGGAGGTGGGCGGAGTTTAAAACATGCTCTCATAAAACCTGTTTCCTCCGCCACCGGTATGGAGAGACCTGTAAGGTCTAAAAAGGGCACTCTAATCGCAGTTAAGTGATTTTTTAATGTTACCACAGATAAACGTTTCTGCTCAAACAGATAATTTAAATAATTAAAAACTAATGCCACTGAGGGTACAGTTTGTTCTGTCCTAACGATCCAAGAAGTAAAGGCTTGCCAATGTGATTGATACTGTCGTTTTGTAGACTGAGTATATTGATTAAGTAATTTATTTGTCACATCTCTACCGTATGGTGTTAGCCACTTGGCCTCCTGAATGTCCATAATGCAAAAGTCAGCGAGGTCGCGAGGTTGCCAATCGCGTCTAAGTGGAAATACCCGACCGGGAGCGATACCGGGTCCGGGCACCACATTTTCAATTGCTGGTACCACAACTGCGCCGGCCACAGTGGCGCGATTAGCGAGACTAAGCCTCGATAATCTCGTAGTTTGTTCACTACGTGGCACATTAGTGACGCATCTGGCGGCGGAAACAGATAGATGGAGCTCCATCTGTTCCAGTCTGTCACTAGGGCGTCTGGCCCCCCTGCCGGCGTTTTCGCCCGGCGGGTGAGGTATAGATGGAGTTTGTGAGTCTCCTCGGACGCAAAAGATCCACTTGTGGATGGGAGAGCTCTGCAATCATTAGGTTGAAAATGGGTTGCTTGAGCTCCCATTCTACTGTCGTGCTCTGTTCTTCGGGATAGAGCGTCTGCCCAGACGTTCGCTACGCCTGGGAGATAAGAAGCGTGCAGATAAATATCTAGACTGTTGGCTAGAGCAAAAATCTCTTCTGACACGTTTAGCAACTTCCTTGACCTCGTTGACCCTTGTTTCTGAATACAGTGGACTGCATTCAGATTGTCCATTCTGAAGGCCACCGACTTGTCCCGTAACGCCGGGCCGTGAGCCTGAAGGAAATACAAGGGGACTAGTAATTCTTTGACATTGATGTGCGAGATTTCTAAGTGGGACCAAAGCCCCTGACCCTGGTGCCCCTGATTTGACTGAAATCCCCAACCTATTGTGCCTGACGCATCCGTGTCTACCCATACCGTTGGTGGAGGAGAGGTCCATGACATTATTGAGTGCAATGTTTCCCTCTTCGCCCAGACCGCTAGCAAGGTGTGGATTAATTTCGGGATGGGCCATAATTTTCCCGCCGGTAAGAGCGGGAAATATTTGTTGCCTTCCAATATTAATCGTTTTACTTTCAACCGGCCCAACTTGACAGTTAGTTGAATCCAGTTGAGAGAGCCGACCAGAGACTCCCAGACCCTCCGTGTCGTAGTCAGACTGTGAAGAAACCTGAACAGTTTCCTGCGAAACCTGTTGCGATTGTCCACACTCTGACTCAGAGTGAGAGCGGCGGTGTCCCAGACCAGCCCTATCCACTGAATTACTCGTGAGGGAACAAGGTTTGACTTTACCAGATTTACCTTGAAGCCTAGAGTTTTGACATGATTCAAAATGATATTGACATGTTTTATGCATAATTGTTGTGCCTCTGCCACCACCAGCCAGTCGTCCAGATACCACAACACTCTGATCCCTTGTTTTAACAATGGCATCAGGGCATGCCGGACTAGTTTTGTGAATAATCGAGGTGCTAGGTTCAAACCGAACGGCATCCTCTGAAAAACAAAATTTTGGTGCCTGATCCGTAAGGCCAAAAACCTTTGAAATCTTTTGTTGACCGATACGTGCCAATAGGCGTCTGTCAGGTCTAGTGAACACATCCAACCTCCCGGCGGAAGTGTTAGCCTGATTTGGTGTACTGTTAACATTCTGAAAGATTCGTTGTGAATGTGAAGATTCAGATAAGACAGGTCTACGACCGGCCTCATCTGAACACTGTCCCTTTTGGGAACCAAAAATAGTTTGGACGTGAATACAGGGTAATTTGGGGGGACCGGGATGATGACATTCTTGGCAATCATTTCCTGGGCTAGTGACTCCACCTCTAAAGAAACAAAATTCGCCGTTGTCGGCTGACGTAATCGAGGTCGCCGGAGCCACTGCCAAGTGATGCCTTTGCGTGCCACCATCCGTGCCCAAGTGTTTAACGGCCATGCTTGGTGACACGTTCGGAATGACCCAGTTAGCAGACAAGGGTTCGCCGGCTGTACTACCCTCGGTTCCTCCGGCCTTAAGGTAGGCGCCGGGAGTGAGAGAGACTTTAGTTTTTTGATGGTGGGGTTGGTGCTGGCCGCTTCGCCGGCTGGCTGGTGTTGGTCGAAGACTGGCCCTGACCTGGTTTATTTTGGCCGCGTCCTCTCTGACCTGAAAACCTATTCTGTCTATGCCTGTACTGACCCTGGGGGGAGTGGGAGGACTTAGGCGGAAGAAATGGTTTAGATCCCCCTGGCTGGGCTTTAGTAGTAGGCCTGGGTTTGGGGAAGTTAAATGCAGGTTTCTTAGAAGGGGTGGGACTGTGCTTAACGGCCTGTGCCATATTGAACACCGTTCGCCATACTTCAGGGGACATTAAAGAAGGGGTAAGTACTGGTGACATCACCACCTGGTTAGCAATGCGCTCAGGTAGCTTGCGAACTAACGACATCCTAAGATCTTGTCGTGCTCGCACCGCCTCAAGCAAGGCGGTGCGTATGTCACCTAAGGATTGGATTGACGACTGAAGAATCAGTCGCCGGGATAACTCAACCGATCTTCGAGCATCCGCGTCTGCGATTGCCTGAGTAGATCGTAGTAAAGACTTAGCCACCTGCTGAGATACTATGTACTGTGAAAACAGGCGAAAAGCTTTTCCTCGTAGCCTAAATTCTCTGTCTAGGTGAGTAGGGGTAGGGGTAGTGAACGGGTCCTTCAGTTCACAAAGATTAATCTTAGGGGCAGCTAGGAATGCAAACAAGCCCGCCGGGACTCCGCCGGCAGAACCCACCGGCATGGAAAACCATGAATGTGAGTCCTGAGGGATCTGGTGGGAAGATTTAGAAGTGAAAGTGGTTGCAAAGTTTTGAGCCTCTACCTCCCAATCCACCCAAGGTCCTGGACCCAACTGTCCCACCTTCAAAACTGGATTAGCTGCGTCGTCTGTGACGGTCCGTAAATCTAGTTCAGGAGTAAGAGCTGACAGAGTCTTAATATCATTAAACCCATCCAGCTTAGACCAGTCTGAAAATAGTTTTAAAGCTGAGGCAGGGGGTAAAGCAGGCTTAGAAGCATACACAAAATAATCTGGTGATAATAACTAGGTATAGCCTTAATGTTTACGTCCAGAACATTACCTAAGGCATCCATGGCCCTTAATTTCTTTGACTTGTTGCCCTGGATAAACCACTCCCGCGGTACCGGGAGTTCCCCTGACAAGGTAGGTTGGGCAAGCTCTGGTTTAGAGGGGTTCAAAAGAACCCATGACTCGTCTGGCCCATAAAGGAGGGGCATAGCTACCTTTCTAAGAGGTGCTTTGTCTAGAGGGGGTGGATTAACATCCGTTATGACCCTGACATTTGAAGTTGTCAATGCCGCCGTGGCAGGCTTAGTGCTCCTTGCAGGTGACAGAGTAGGAGGGTTAGGAATCTTAGATAAATCAATTGACGTCATCAGAGGCCGTACCGTAGAGCTTGTCGAGGGAGCCCCCAAGTCCATTGTGGGGTTTTCTTGTTGCTGACCAAAAAATTTAGATAAAGCATTGAGTAAGCAACCCATCAATTTCTTGTGCTGTAAACAAACTGGTTAGATGAAGAACTTATAGGAGAATCATTATTATCTCTTGCGGCGTCCAAGCCTGAGCCTGACCCTTGTCCTTCCATATCCGAAATTATTGAAACTTCGTCTTTTTCCTCCCGATCCTCCTGAGAAGACCCCGCCGAGGCAGGGGTACCTTGTTTCCAAGATAATCTGGGATAGAGGATGGGGTCGCCGCGTCCCTGTGGACGCCGGCTACTGTGTGACTCGTATGAGCCGGACGTGGGTGGTCAGACCGTGGTTGGGCAAACCGCCAAACACCAAGGCCCTGGCCTACGCTCTCTTGAGAGTCTGAAACATTCTCAATTATTGACCCTCCTGAACTTTCCATTTCCAGGGTTAAAATATTAATTGGCAACTCCTCTTTAGGGACAGGTGCTGCACTGGACTCAGAGCCTAACACAAACTCTGTCAGGTGTAGAGGTACGATGAGATGCACTAGACTTAGGGGAATGTCGAGAGGACTTCCGATGTGAATCCTTTTTTGAGGATTTATGGCTGCGGTGTGACCGCGAACTAGTCTTAGATCTGGAAGAATCTCCGCCGTGACCACTGGTGGAATCTTCCGTCTTACTCTTCTTACTCTCCGGCGAAGAGGCCCGACTAGAAGACTGTTGTCTGAGAGGTGACCTTGACCTAGATCTCGCCTGCGACGAGGAGGCGGATGCCGGGGGTGTAGGCTCTCTCGGGCGTTTAGTTGTAGTCGCAGACGATACAGAACCCTGACTAGTCTCCGTCGGCTTAACACTCGTGACTCTAGAGGAACGTTTAGGGGGAGGGTGTTCTGACAGCAATCTATCCCAAAGTGGGACGTTGTCACATTGAAGTGACTTATGCGCGACAATGGTAGTGTAGGCCGACATTTGTTGTCGAACCTCTCTCAACGCTACCGCCGCGGTCTTATCATTATCACAAAGGACTTTAACAGCTAATTGAGAACAAAAGGAACAATTATGCATCACCCAGAGACCCCTTGAACGGTCTAGACATTTAACACACCTTATGCAAAGGGTGTGTGCAAAAATAGGGATACCAGCACAAGTAGGGGTAATGCACAGGGCAAAACTGGGGCCACGGTAGCCATGACAGAGACTGGTGGGTGAAAACTACCGCCGGGTCTGTATTGGTCCGCCGGAGCTCAGCTCGGGAAAAACAAGAAAATTTCCAGGAATTAATGCTCATAAGGGTAATCCAACATGATCGCACACCAGTGTTAATAACCCGCCGGGCAACGAGATGCAAAGACACAACTAACACATCTCGCTACGCGGCGGGGTGTAAAGTCTAAACAAATCTTTTGCTAAAGAAAGTGAAGAATACCCTCTGATATAATGGTCCAGCATGGCACTTATAGTCTCTCGGAGGAGGTGACTGTCTCAAGATTCAATTTTGTAACAAAGCAACCCCCCAAAAAGACGCCGGCCCTTGAATTATTATAGTAGAATAACCCAGGGCAGGATGATACGAGATCTAATGTTTAACGAATTGTCCCAAAAGATCGCCGTAAGATCGAAGGCGGCGATACCTGATAGTATCACTAAATTAAATAGGTTAAAATGAATTTTGTAAATTCCTTAATTCCTCCACCTAGGAGCACCCGCCGGGTGTGAGAATCGATATATAACCTAATTGAACCTTCAATCGCCGTAAATAGTAAAGGCAGCGAGACACAGAGTATCACTATAATGGATCGGTTAACTAACTGGAAGACCTAAGTCGTTCATCTCACCCTACCCAGGTGCACCCGCCGGGTGAGAAGTTTTAAAAGTTAACCCCATAAGTTCCTGTCCCCGCTTCTTTGTAAAAGATCGCCGGGGAGGAAAGCCTAAACAACAGCTAGGTTTTTACATGTGGTTGTCGTAAAACCAGGTAGAAAAAACTCCTAAAACGTATGTCCACAAGGACGCCGTTTTATATGGATGGGTACAGCCATCCCGCCGGGAATCAAAGGAGGCCTGAAACCAGGCACCCACAGAGACGCAGTCCTGGAGAGCCACAGACACCCCACCCGCCGGGGATACAAGCCAGTGTCAACAACCACGTGTGGCCCAACACTGCTCTCGGCCAGGATTTTTTCACGGTGAAACCGAGAAAAAACCCGCCGGAAGGAAACCCACCCTGGACAGATACCATCTGAACAACACACGACACGAGGAAAGCCACGCACGGCTAACCCAAGGTCACAGCATAATCCGTGGAATTAGCCAATACACAACTAAACCAGGAAACACTTATAGTCCGAGGAATTAGCCAATACACAACTAAAACCCGGATACACATGACACAGTAGGGCATATTTATAAATAATAAATAATAACACTAGTACATGTGGCAAAGCTACGAGCGGCTGGCTAGGCCTAGGCAGACGGCATAAAAACAGTTGAAATATACACACACACTGGAAATATCACAACAGGAACCACCGCCAACACACCACCGAGCAAACAACTTCCAACCCAGGGAAGACTGACTCGGGACCCAGAAAAAAACTTCACTAAGTGAAGAAAAATACGCTGGGAACGTCAGAAAACACAGCTTACCTCATCAGAAAGATAAAAGGCAGCAATAATTAACGCGTATTGAAAGCCGCCTGCATCACAAACTAACTCAACTGTGAAAAAGTTCACATGTCCCACAACGTGACCACGAGGGTACATCCGAAATAGATGCCCCATACACTCGACCCAAAATACACTGCACTGCGGGCAACTAGCCCAGGACACTCCTGCTACGCCTATCCTAACCTTACTCGATACATCCTGGAGTAAACAATGAGAAAAAACTCACTAGGGACGCAACGAATGCGGAACCAGCGGAGCGTGGGGAGGCACGTCCGGGCGGGCTGAGCGCAGAGCAGAGAATGAAGAATGACGCCTGAATCAGCGTCTGGTCAGAAATCCACACAAGTACATCCACGATATGATGGAAAGCTTATTGGATAGTTATTCTTATTTTCTTTTTGTTTTTATTTTTTACGAAGTTTTTTCGTAGTGAGAACCCAATTCATAATGACTGAAGCCATGAGTGAGGTCGCGTGCGCTCATGATGAAGGCTCCTCAGTTTTTAAATGCTCTGCGCGGTAGAGTCAAAACTACGGCGGATTAGTGTTTGAAGAGGATGCCTTATGTAATAGGCATGTTCGTCAATGATGGAGGGGCCACTAATAAATTATGAATTTATAAAATTAACAATTGTTGGAATGGCGCTGTTCTTTTAGCGGTCTGTCCGGGGAGCTCTGATAGGGACTAGTCGGTTGTGGTGGCGTACAGCTCGTTGTGGGGGAGATGCTTCGGCGGGTAGAAAGTGTCGATGTCTTGGTTTGTTCAGCAGTTTAGTGCCAAATTGCTGGAGTTGCTGTTTGTGTAGGTCTGATACGGTGGAGAGGTTAAGTAGAGTGATTTCGTCCTGATAGTGTGTGTAGTTTGGTCCTAGGATTATCCTCAGTGCTCTCTTTTGGATTTTCTCTAGTTTACCTTTCTGTGTTAAATTAAGTGAGGAGGACCAAACAGGTGATGCATAGCAGAGCTTAGGTAGGATGAATGTGTTGTATAAGTGTATCATGTCATTGGTGGGGACTCCTAGTTTCTTTAGTGTACGTAACATATGTAGTCTGAATGATGATGATGAGACAGAATAATTTACAAGTGGATCCCACTGTAGCTTGTCATGAATGATGCGTGTAGATGAATGCTCAGCGATTCGGCCAGAGCAAAAATCTGTTCTGACAACCCCATCAACTCTTGAGACCTCGTTAACCCTTGCTTCTGAATGCAGTGAACTGCAGTCAAGTTGTCCATTCGAAATGCAATTGACTTCCCCTGTAAGGAAGAGCTGTGAGCTTGAAGGAAAAATAATGGGACTAGAAGCTCTTGTTTGTTGGTGAAAAGTTACTTCTTGGGACCAAAGACCTTGAGCTTGGTGACCTAGGTTGGATTGATAACCCCAGCCTATTACCCCTGAAGCGTCTGTGTCTACCCATACCGTAGGTGGAGGAGAAAACATGTCATTATAGAGTGCAATGTTTCCAGTCTTTGCCCAGACCGACAGTAAGTTGTGAATTAACCGAGAAATCGGCCATAGTTTTCCCGCGGTATAGTGGGAAAATGTGTTGCCTTCCATGATTAATCTCTTTACTTTCAACTGGCCCAACTTCACAGTTAATTGGATCCAGTTGAGTGAACCGACCAGGGACTCCCACGTTTTCCTCGTCGTATTCAGACTGTGGAGAAAAAGAAACAGTTTCCTGCAAAATCTGTTGCGATTGTCCACACTCTAAGTAAGAGTCAGATTGGCAGTGTCCCAGACCAGTCCTATATCCACTGAATTTCTCTTTTGGGAACAAGGAGCGACTTTGCCAAGTTGACCTTGAATTCTAGAGTTTGTACATGATGTAATTATAGGTTTGACTCCTGTAAGGAGATAAAGAAAACCTAATATTTAGTAGTGGCCCCGTAATCATTGACGAACATGCCTATTACATAAGGCACCCTCTTCAAACACTCATCCGCCGTAGTTTGAATCTACCGCGCAGAGCATTTAAAAAACTGAGGAGCCTTCATCATGAGCGCACGCGACCTCACTCATGGCCTCAGTCCATAATGAATTGGGTTCTCACTACGAAAAACCTTCGTAAAAAATAAAAACAAAAAGAAATAAGAATAACTATTCAATAAGCTTTCCATCATATCGTGGATGTACTGTGTGTGGATCTTTTGACCAGACGCTACTGCAGGCGTCATTCTTCCTTCACTGACATATCAAGTAAACCAAAATCCTGAATACATCAACGAATGGGAAGGGGATGGTTCGCGGAGGGCCCCAGTCGTCAATGATTTCGGGGCCACCAAATAAATATTAGGTTTTCTTTATCTCCTTACAGGAGTCAAACCTATAATTTATTAGTGGCCCCTCCATCATTGACCGAACATGCCTGCATTTCTAAGACTGGAGGGGGACATTCGTAATCATATCATAACTCTAGAAAAGCAGATAATCAAACAACCACATAGTATTCTTACTTTTTGTAAAAAAGAGATATTCGGGTGCATAAACTTTATACAGCCTAAATCTTCAAAAAGGGGTACAAGCAGGAGCGTGCTTCAAAGAAGCCTGCTTGAAAAAGGGTTTAACTCTGAGACTCAGTACCCAGATCTGCTAGTTAAGAAGGCACCCCACTTAAAGTAAGTGGTGAAAACTAAAAACTTATAAGTTTACATGTGCACATATAAACCCCATTAACTAGTGGATATATGGCTAAGTATATAACCTAACATAAATGAAATTTTTTGTACATTCGTAGAAGTACTGAACTCGTATACTTATGGAGAAGTAATTACTTCAAAAGTAAAAGTCGTACGTTGCAACTACCGAGATTTCTCAAAAATCCTATTGCTTCACAGCCAAAGCTACTTACAACAAGAATTGTTGTAACACTACTATTGGCCTTTAGCACAATTTCCTGCAATGAATACTACAGAGAAATTTTATAATACAATGCCTACAAACAGTATCACAGCCCGTATGTTCCGAACACATACTCCGGAGGGGTCTAGGGTGTCCTATGTCACACTGACTGCACCCTCCCCCCCCTTTTTCTTGAAATTAAACAAAACGTGACCTAAAAGGGCCACCTAGACCCTCTGCCGTAAAGCTATACATGGCAAGGAAGGTTTGTCCAGAGCTACTGAAAGGGATCGAGTCAAAAACTCCTGATTAGAGGCCCACAACTGTGTGGACTTAATAACTTCCCCCGAAAGATTATTAAGGAAACGTAAAGAGGCTGTCCCCTTGCGTAAAATCGTGGGTCTTACGCACTACGCCGGAATACTTCTTTTTAAAGTCCAAGACCAAGAGAGAAGACATTGTACGCTCCATCAAGCGTTCACACCGGACTTGCGACCCATAAAGCACCCTGGTGATTTAGAGGTGCCACTCTTAAATATTTGGTTAGAGCTTGCACTGGGCAAAAAAAGATGGTGCACCTTTCCCCTTTTTTTATAAGCCGGCACCGTGAACTCTGAAAACACGTGTTCACTGTGCTCATTCTTGGCTATGAATCCTGGGGAAGGTGCAATGTGAATACACTCATGAAGCCTATCAAACCTGAGGCAATTAGGTGTGTTGCTCATCGCCGCCAGCTCAGATACTCTGTTCCCGGTAGCCAAAGCCATAAGGAATACTGCTCTTTTGTAAAATCTGCAGTCTTTGGTACATACGGGAACGAGAATAACTACGATGCTTTGTCCAGAGACCATGTAGGCCTGAGCTGACGGGGAGGTGGGCGGAGTTTAAAACCTGCCCTCATAAATCAATTTCAGATAACTGTTTCTGCATGAACAGATACATTAAATAATTAACAACCAACGCCACCGAGTGCACAGTTTGGTTTTGTTCTAAGAATCCAAGACATAAAAGCTTGCCAATGCGATTGAAACTGTCGCTTTGTAGACCCTGGGTATATTGATTCGTGAATATCTTGGTCACGTCGCTACCATATGGTTTCTAGCCACTTGGCCTCCTGAATGTCCATAACGAACAAGTCTGCGAGGTTTCTAGGTTGCCAATTGTGTTCTAAGTGGAACAACCCGACCGGGAGTGACACTGGTGTGCGGGCACCACGTGTACAAATGCTGGTACCACACTGCACCGGCCACAGGGGCGCGATTAGCGAGACTACGCCTCGCTAATCCTGTAGTTTGTTGACTACGTGGCACATTAGAGACGTGTCTGGGCGGCGGGAAAAATAGATAAATGGAACTCAACCTGTTCTCGTCCGTCATCAGAGCGTCAGGTCCGCCCCGCACGGCGTTATCGTCCGGCGGGTGAGGTACAGTGGGATTTGTCAAGTCTTCCTCATGACGCAAACAAATCCACTTGTACACGCAAGAGCGCCCATTCTACTGATGTGCTTTGTCCTCTGAGACAGAGCGTCTGCCCAGACGTTGCTAACGCCTGGGAGATAAGATGCAGAAGATGAATGTTCAGCCTGTTGGCTAGTATAAAAATCTTTTCTGACACGTTTAGCCACTTCCGAGATCTTTATTGACCCTTGTTTTCTGAATACCAGTGAACCACATTTCAAATTGTCCATTCTGAAGGCCACCGACTTGCCCCGTAAAGCAGAGCCGTGAGCCTGAAGGACAGATAAGGGGACTAGTAAGTCTTTGACATTGATGTGGAAGATTTCTAAATGGGACCAAAACCTTTGACCCTGATGCCCGAGGTTTGACTAAAAGCCCCAACCTATCGTGCCTGACGCATCCATGTCCACCCATACCGACGGCGGAGGAGAGGTTCATGACATGATCTGCGTGCAACCTTTCTCTCGTCGCCCAAACCGCTAGTAAGTTGTGTAATAACGTTGGGATAGGCCATACTATCCCCGCCGGTAATAGTGGGAAAAATGTGTTGCCCCTCCAAGATTTAATCGTTAGTCTTACAACCGGCCCAACTTCACAGTTAGCTGAACCCCGTTGAGAGAACCGACTAGAGATTCCCAAAGTCTCTGTGTCGTAGTCAGACTGTGGAGAAACATAAACAGTTTTTGCGAAATCTGTTTTGAGTGTCCACACTCTGACTCAGAGTGAGAGAAGCTGTTGTCCCTGCGACCAGCCCTATCCCCTGAAATACTCGTGGGGGAACAAGGGTTTGACTTTTACTAAGTTGACCTTGAATCCTAGAGATATGAGATGGTTTAACGTAACGTAGACATGACTGAATGCGTAAACTTTTCTGTTTCTGCCACCACCAGTTAGTCGCCCAGATACCACCAGACCCTGATCCCTTGTTTCAACAAGGGCATCAGGGCTTGCGGGGACCTTGCTTGAATGCTTGTGCCAAATTGAAAACAGTCTTCCAAACTGCTGGTGAAATCAAAGAAGGAATTAGAACTGGAGACAGAAACTACTTTGGCTTGCAATACGGTCAAGAAGTTTCTTCACTAAGAACATCCTCAGATCCTGCCTTGCTCGAACTGCCTCTAATAAGGCCGTCCGAATATCTCCTAAAGACTTGGATGGAAGTCTGGAGAAGCAAGCGCCGGGAAAGTTCAATGGCTTTCCTGACTTCCGCGGCTTCTATTGCCTGAGAAGAGCGAAACAGAGACTTTGTTACTTGCTGGGAACCATATATTGCGAAAACAGTTTAAACGCTTTTCCTCTTAACCTAAACTCGCGGTCTAGGTAAGCTGGGGAAGGCGTGCTAAAGGGAGCTTATAATTCGCCCAAATTGATTATTTGGGGGGTGGCAGCCAAGCAGAGGGGACTCCCCCGGCCCCAAAAACGGAAAGAGAGAACGAAGAATGGGCTTCTGGAGGGATTTTGTGGGAAGAATAAGTCATGGTTATAATAACTTGGAATGTCCTTAATATGAACATCCAAAACATTTCCGTAACATTGCTACCCCTGACTCATCAGGCCCGTATAAAAGAGGCATAGCTCCTGTTTTTTGACTGGCGCCTTGTCTAAAGGAGGGGGAGATATGTCTGATATGACTCGCACAGTGGAAGTAGTGAGAGCTGCTGTGCCTGGCACATTGGAAATTGGGTCTGACACAAGCGGATGGTTAGGTATTTTAGCTAAAGCAAAGGATGTAGCCAGAGGTCGCACATTCGTCGACATCGCGGGATCTCCCGTATCAGAAGGATTTTCCGGCGTAGGGCCAAAGAACCTATTAAGTGCATTCACATAGTAGTCCATCAATCTCTTCCGCCGGTACATACCTAGCCGATGACGAACTCCGTGGAGATTCGACAGTACCCTGAGAGTCGCCTAGAAGGTGACTGGACTCTTCAACCTCCATCTCTGAGACCAGAGATCGTTGTTCTTCATCCGTTAAGTCTGGCTTATCATGGGAAGATCCCGCCGAAGCCGGGACCTCCACATGTTGCCATGTTAAAACTGGGATAGAAGATGGTACATCGGCATCCCGGTGGACGTCAGCACTAGTTGAGTCACAAAGGGATGGTGTTCTGTCCTGCCAGGACTGTGAGTATCGCCATACACCCTTGGCTGTGGCTGTCCCCTCGCCTTGCGAGCTTCGGTATACTCTCTGAAAGAGAGCCCTGTAAAGGTTTATGATAATTAAAAGCTCCCATAGCCCATTAACACATTGAAAGCAGAGCTGGTGAGCAAAATCATAAAGTATACTAATTAATTTAATTTATATTTAATTGTATTAAAATAAATTACTATAAATAAACACAATATTATCCTAATATAATCATAGAAAATATATATGGTTATTATTATTCAGTTATTAAATTATTTTCATTAACAAATAAAATAATATAGGGATACCTGATCTTAACGGCATTGAACATACAGCAATGAGAGGTTCAAGTGCCGACACGACAGAGACTGGGGTAAAACTACCCCGCCCCCGGGAACTACCTGATCACCTGGTGCAACACCGGTACTCCGCCCTGGAAAGAGAAATTTCCGGGGATTAATGCTCATAGGGTTACACCCAAAAAAGGGTACAAAATATGTGCCACAAAACCGCCGGTCAACGAACCGTAGCACTCCACCACTACTTTTCGTTTTCCTTTAGTTTCATATTAAAGATTTTCAGATATATTTACCTGTCCAGAAGATTTAAGCATATCTTCTGAATCCTCATAAAGATGAAGCATATCTTTATTAAAGATGAAGTCTTTCAAGTATCCCTTTACACTTGAAACACTAGTAAGATTCAGGCATCTTTTTATCCCATAAAAAGTCTAAGCCTATCTTAATCTCTAATTCGGCTTCTCCCAGAAGCCCTCATAGATCGCCGTCTTGAAGGCCGTGATACCCTATTGTATCAATCAATTGTTTGGCAAATTAGCGCGAATTGCAAATCAGTTAATATAACCCCCCGAACGTACACCCGCCGGGGGTTATATGCAATGTCAAACCAATTGTACCTGCCCCAGACCTTTTTTGTAAAAAGGTCCTCGGGAGGGAAAGACTAGACAAACAAACAACATTGTTTCAATTGTTTATTAAAGATTTCCGCATATCTTTTACCTGTTTCAAAAGAATTAAGCATAACTTCTGAATCCTCATAAAGATGAAGCATATCTTTATTAAAGATGAAGTCTTTCAAGTATCCCTTTACACTTGAAACACTAGTAAGATTCAGGCATCTTTTTATCCCATAAAAAGTCTAAGCCTATCTTAATCTCTAATCCGGCTTCTCCCAGAAGCCCTCATAGATCGCCGTCTTGAAGGCCGTGATACCCTATTGTATCAATCAATTGTTTGGCAAATTATCGCGAATCGCAAATCCGTTAATAGAACCACCCGAAGGTACAACCGCCGGGTTTTATATGCAAGGTCAAACCAATTATACCTGCCCCAGACCTCTTTGTGAATAGGTCGCCGGTAGGGAAAGACCAAACAAAATAACAGTGTGGATCTCCCCACGCCAGGAATAACACAGGAAGCCTGATCCCAGGCTCGACCACAGAAAACGCAGTTTTTCTGATGAGCCCCCAAGCGACCAAACTCGTCGGGGTAACTTACCTATTTTAGCCATCCTGACTAAAACTCGGTTAACAAAAACGGTGTTCTCGGAGCAACGAGAAAAACGCCGGAAAGGTAACCCACACCAAACGAGACATTACAGGAGGGCGTAATGCATAAAGCAATGAATAACACAGGAAGCCTGATCCCAGGCTCGACCACAAAAGAAAACGCAGTTTTCTGATGAGCCCTCAAGCGACCAAACTCGTCGGGGTAACTTACCTATTTTTAGCCATCCTGACTAAAACTCGGTAAACAAAAACGGTGTTCTCGGAGCAACGAGAAAAACGCCGGAAGGTAACCCCCACCAAAGGAGACATTTTAACACATTTTATACAAAGGGTGTGCGCAAAAATAGGGACCTTAACAGGAGGGCGTAATGCATAAAGCAAAAACCGTGGCAAAGGTAGCCATGACAGAGACTGGTGGGAAACTTACTCCCAGGTCCTCCATAGACCCGCCGGGATACACCTCTGGAAAAAAAAATTTCCAGGTTTTAATGCTCATAAGTATAACCCAAACATGGTCGCACACAAGTGTTAAATTACCCGCCGGGTAACGAGACGTAATACTCAACGACCACATCTCGCTACGCGGTGGGTTTTCCTAAGTAAAAGATTTCAGAATATCTTAATTTGTCCAAAAGATTTATGAATACCCTCTGACATAATATATAAAGACCAGCATGGCGTTTATCAGTGATTAAGTCTTTCCGGTGGTGATTGTTTCAAGATTAAATGTTGGCAAAAAAACCCCCTTAAAAAAGACGCCGGCCCCCGAATTATCTCGGAGATCAAAAACTGGGAAGCCTGACAAATATACGAAATCTAACTTCTGCCACGAAGTATCTTTTTAGATCGCCGTATGTTGAAGGCGGCGATACAAAACGTATCCCTCGATTGTCTGGGTAACTAACTGAATTGCAAATTCGTTTTTCCCATCCGTCCAACGAGCACCCCGCCGGGTGTGAATCATAGTTTAAAAAACGTTAACCCCAATTGTGCCCTAAAGCGCCGTAGGGGTTGAAGGAGTCGATACACAATGCATCCCTCAATTGTCTGGTCAACTAAACTGAATTTTGCAAATTCGGTCATCCCACCCTTCCACGTTGCACCCACCGGTGATTTAAAGTTTCAAAGTTAACCCCAATTTGTTCCTATCCCCACTTCTTTGTAACAGATCGCCGGGGAGGAAATACAACTACAGCATAGTTTTTTATATTGGCTTTGCAAAACCGAAAAAACTACAAACAACACGTGTCCGTATGAACACTGTTAGATGGGTACGAGCCAACCCGCCGGGAATCAGAAGGCGCCTGAAACAGGCACCCCAGAGACGCAGTCCTGGGGAGCCAACAGACACCCACTAGGAATCGCCGGGGGAAAACAAGCCTGTTTCTAAACCACGCGTGGCCAAATACGTGGTCAACCGAGCCGGCGGTTATCACGGTGAAACCGAGAAAAACCCGCCGTGAAAAAACCTCACCCCCCGTACCAGATACCATCTGAACTGCAACAACCCCGGAACCGAGGCGTAGCCTAAAACCCACAACTAACTCACAGCCCGTGGCGCCCACACATAGTCCCGTGGAATTAGCACAATACACACCCTAACCCAGAACACATAAATAGTCCGTGGAATTAGCCAATAACCACAACTAAACCAGGACACCACATGACACAGATAGTACATACAGTAAACTTCCGTTAATCCGAAGGGCAGCGGACCCGGCCCCTCGTTCGGATTAGTGGGATTGTTTTTTCGTGGAGTTAATCGTGACTTTACCCCTATGAAACATGCTGTGTATGACGAAAATCCTCATTGAGGCATTAGGCCACCCAAATGACACATGGGATGACCAACACACACATTATCACATATGGGTTCCATGCAACATCACTGTCAAAAGGTCTTACCATTGTCAGGTATGTAGCCTATTACCTACTTCAAAACATTTCAGATTTAATGGTCAAAGGAATCTGCCTGCGCTATAACCAACGCTTCTTCTTCTTCTTCCCGTCTACGCGCGAGGTTTGGTCCTTGCTCTTGAGGCTTAGATGCAGATCCAGATGTGGTTCGGGACAGTAATGCCTTCACTAACAGGCACTGTCCGGAGAGGGGTTCTTGTAATTGTTCACTTTTTGGTGATTTTTCCCTTTGTGATGTTGGTAGGGCTCTGTTGGTATATTAATATTGTAGTGAAAGGCACCCTTGTCTGTTGTCTTGAAAGCACCCCGTTGGGACGTCTGCCGATCACTGAACTATAAATAGTAGCGTATCGGAATCGTCCAAAGGTGACAATTTGTCAATCTCAAGACTGAATAACGTCTCCAAAGGTCGGCTGCGTATTTCACAGCTCCAAGACTGAATGGCGCGTTGCAGCAAAATGCGGTGGGCAAGTCAGTAGCGCATCGGCGCGTCCCAAGGATGCTTTCAAGAGCAAAACAAACTCTCTAGGCAGACGATGTGGAAGAAAGAATAGCAGTGTTGTTTACGTTTATATCAGTTAGCTTCCTTTGACCATTAATCTGAATGTTTTGAAGTAGGTAATAGGCTACAATGACGATGGTAAACTTTTAAAGTTAATTTTATGAACATATGATATGTGTGTGCTCCATTATTGTTTTTTGAGTGGCCTAATGCCTCAAAAAGTGACTTTGGGACTTTCTTGAAATTCGGCCCATCGGTGAATTCGGATTTGCCCTCAAATTGAAAAATTCCGGACTATTGGGAGATTCGAATCATCGGGCCGTCGATTAACGGACTTTACTTGTATTTCAAAATAAATCAATAACACTTGTATATGTGGTAAAGCTACGAGAGGCTGGCTAGGCCTAG
Organism: Paralithodes platypus; assembly: GCA_032716605.1. Lineage (NCBI taxonomy): Eukaryota > Metazoa > Arthropoda > Malacostraca > Decapoda > Lithodidae > Paralithodes > Paralithodes platypus. The sequence goes on along the minus strand of CM064516.1, from coordinate 41,828,061 downwards.
GCAGACGGATAACAGTAACATGTCTGAATATAAACAAAAAGCACTGAATTATATCACAACAGGAACCACCACTGTAGCAAACACTTCCGGCAAAGGGAAGACCTGACTCGGGACCCAGAAAAAACTTCACTAAGTGAAGAAAAATACGCTGGGAACGACAAGCAAAAATACGCTACCTCATCAGAAAGATAAAAGGAAGCAATAACGTGTAATTGAAAGCCGCCCTGCCTCACAAAGCTAGCTCACTGTGAAAAAGCTCCCCTGTCCACAACCGCACCACGACGGCAGATCCGAACTAGATGCCCCAAACACACGACCCAAAATACACTGCACTGTGGGCAACTAGCCCAGGACACTCCTGCTACGCATATCCTAACCTTACTCGATACATCCCCGGAGTAAACAAATGAGAAAAAACTCACTAGGGACGCAACAAATGCGGAACCCGCGGAGCGTGGGGAGACATTTCCGGGCAGGCTGAGCGCAGAGCAGAGAAGGAAGAATGACGCCTGCAGTATCGTCTGGTCAAAAGATCCACACAAGTACCTCCACGATATGATGGAAAGCTTATTGAATAGTTAGTCTTATTTTCTTTTTGGTTTTTTATTTTTTAACAGAAGTTTTTTCGAAGTGAGCACCCAATTCATTATGCCTGTCGCCATGAGTGATGTCGCGTGCGCTCATGATGAAGGCTCCTCAGTTTTTTAAATGCCTCTGCGCTGTAGATTCAAACTCCGGCGGATGAGTTGGTTTGAAGAGGGTGCCTTAATGTAATAGGCATGTTCGTCAAATGATGGAGGGGCCTCTAATAAATCCGTGCTTGACATGGAAATTAAATAAAACTACTCCGGCTGACCGCCACTACTAGCCATCCGTCTAATTACCACAACACCTTTGATACCTTGGGCTAGCAAGGGCCTTAGGGCCTGCCGGACTAATTTTGTAAAAATTCTCGGGTGCCAGGTTCAAACCGAAAAGGCATTCTCTGAAAGACGTAAGTCTCTTGCCTGATCCTCAAGACGAGGAATTTTTGGAACCGTTTTTGTTTATGGGGGACATGCCAATAGACGTCTTTTCAGGTCTACTGAGCACATCCAGCTTTGCGGCGGGAGTGAGAGGCCCTGATTTTGATTCAACTGTAAGCATCCTGAAGGATGAATTGTGAAATATGTGTGTTCAGGACGCGAAAGATCGACTACTGGGTCACATCTTTCAACACTGTCCCTCTTTGGCACTAGACAGAGTCTGGATGTGAAAACAGGGCAAGTTGGATCTACTTGGACAATGATTTGCTTGATTGATCATTTCCTGGACAAGTGACTCCACCTCTAAAGAAACATTGTTGAATTCTAGAGTTTGACGTAGGCGAGGTCGCTGGAAGCCACCTCCAAGTTATGCCTTTGCTTATCATCTGTCCTGGCCCACGCACCGCCGGGGCCAAGCCCGGCGACATGCCTCGGAACGACCCAGTTTCTGTACTGGGTCTGTCCGGTAGGCCAATCCTCGAATCCAACTCGCCTGTGTAGGCCCTGGGAGAGAGAGAGTGTAACTGACTATTTTTTTGGTTGTGGGGCGGCGGAGTGGGGTTAGACGGCTGGCTAGATTTGGCATGCGTCTGTCCTTGAGTAGGCTTTTGGTGTGACTTACCTCTATAGCCCTGACTGTTTCCCCTGCCGAGGTTTTGTGCTGAGTACCTCCCTGCTTGCTGAGGAGGCCTTGGGTCTCGAAAGGACTGTTTAGTTTGCGTAGGTTGGGGCTTCCCGCCGCTCTTAGGTTTTGAGTAAGGTTTCTT
>CM064516.1:41518755-41826169 GCA_032716605.1 Paralithodes platypus | reverse complement strand
TTTGACTCCTGTAAGGAGATAAAGAAAACCTAATATTTAGTAGTGGCCCCGTAATCATTGACGAACATGCCTATTACATAAGGCATCCTCTTCAAACACTAATCCGCCGTAGTTTGAATCTACCGCGCAGAGCATTTAAAAACTGAGGAGCCTTCATCATGAGCGCACGCGACCTCACTCATGGCTTCAGTCATTATGAATTGGGTTCTCACTACGAAAAAACTTCGTAAAAAATAAAAACAAAAAGAAAATAAGAATAACTATCTAATAAGCTTTCCATCATATCGTGGATGTACTTGTGTGGATCTCTGACCAGACGCTGATTCAGGCGTCATTCTTCCTTCACTGACATATCAAGTAAACCAAAATCCTCAATACATCAACGAATGGGAAGGGGACGGTCGGGAGGGCCCCAGTCGTCAATGATTACGGGGCCACTACTAAATATTAGGTTTTCTTTATCTCCTTACAGGAGTCAAACCTATAATTTATTAGTGGCCCCTCCATCATTGACGAACATGCCTGATTTCTAAGACTGGAGGGGGACATTCGTAATCATATCATAACTCTAGAAAAGCAGATAATAAAAACAACCACTTACTTTTGAAAAATATATTTAATACGGCGTAGGCCGGAAATATACAAGAAAAAGGGGTTCAGGCAGGTGCGTGCTTCAAAGAAGCCTGCCTGACAAAAAATGGGTAACCCTGAAGATTCTGTAAACAGATCTGTAGTTACAAAGGCACCCCACTCAACGAGTGGTGACAAATATAACAAGTTATCAGTTTATATGTGCACATAATAAACCCCAATATAATCGTGGAGATAAATTGCAAAAGATCTTCACTGTTTTAATATTAAATTGCTTTCGCAGCTAAAACTACTATAACAACCCCGTTGTTTTGTACTAACATTGTACTAGCACAATTTCTCGCTGAGAAATTTTCATATCACATTAACCATAAATTGTATCACAGCTCTCACACTCCGGCGGGGTCTAGGGTGTCCTATGTCAACTGACTGCACCCCCCCCCCCTTTCTTGAAAGTAAACAAAAGTGACTGCAGGGCCACCTAGAACCTTTGCCTTAAAGCTATACATGGTAAGGAAGGTTTGTCTAGAGCAACTGACAAGTATCTAGACAAAAACGTATGATTAGACGCCCACAACTGAGTGGACGCAATATCTTCTACTGAATTTTTTTTTTTTTCAGGAAACGTAAAGAGGCTGCCCATTTGCGTAAATCGTGGGCCCGACCCACAACGCCGGGATTACTCTCTTTAATGACTTCGACCAGAAGAGAGGCTAATCGCCGTTTCAGTAAGCGTTTACCCGTACTTGCTACCCATAAAGCACCTTGGGGTTGAGAGGAGCTACTCTCAAATATTTGGTTAGAGCTTGCACTGGACATAGATTATGATGCACCTTTCCCCTTTTTAACGCCGGCACCGTGAACTCAGAAAACACGTGTGCACTGTGCTCATTCTTGGCTACAAATTCTGGGGAAGGTGCAATGTAAATACATTCATTAAGTCTACCAAACCTAAGGCAATTAGGTGTGTTACTCATCGCCGCCAGCTCAGACACTCTGTTCCCGGTGGCCAAAGCCAAAAGGAAAACAGCCTTTTTTAAGAGTAATGCAAAGTCTGCAGTATTTTGGTACAGACGAGAGTGAAGTAAAGACAAAGCTTTGTCCAGAGACCAAGTGGGCATGAGCTGACGGGGAGGTGGGCGGAGTTTAAAACAAGCTCTCATCAAACCTGTTTCCTCCGCCACCGGTATGGAGAGACCTGTAAGGTCTAAAAAGGGCACTCTAATCGCAGTTAAGTGATTTTTTAACGTTACCACAGATAAATGTTTCTGCTCAAACAGATAATTTAAATAATTGAACACTAAAGCTACTGATGGCACAGTCTGTTCTGTTCTGATGATCCAAGAAGTAAAGGCTTGCCAATGTGAGTGATACTGTCGTTTCGTAGACTGAGTATATTGATTTAATAATTTATTGGTCACATCTCTACCGTATGGTGCTAGCCACTTGGCCTCCTGAATGTCCATAATGCAAAAGTCAGCGAGGTCGCTAGGTTGCCAATCGTGTCTAAGTGGAAATACCCGACCGGGAGCGACACCGGGTGCGGGCACCACGTTTTCAATTGCTGGTACCACAACTGCGCCGGCCACAGGGGCGCGATTAGTGAGACTAAGCCTCGATAATCTCGTAGTTTGTTCACTACGTGGCACATTAGTGACGCATCTGGCGGCGGAAACAGATAGATGGAGCTCCATCTGTTCCAGTCTGACCCCCCTGCCGGCGTTTTCGTCCGGCGGGTGAGGTATAGAGGGAGTTTGTGAGTCTCCTCGGACGCAAACAGATCCACTTGTGGATGGGAGAGCTCTGCAATCATTAGGTTGAAAATGGGTTGCTTGAGCTCCCATTCTACTGTCGTGCTCTGTCTCCGGGACAGAGCGTCTGCCCAGACGTTCGCTACGCCTGGGAGATAAGATGCGTGAAGATAAATGTCTAGTCTGTTGGCTAGAGTAAAAATCTCTTCCGACACGTTAGCAACCTCCTTGACCTCGTTGATCCTTGTTTCTGAATACAGTGAACTGCGTTCAGATTGTCCATTCTGAAGGCCACCGACTTGCCCCGTAACGCAGGGCCGTGAGCCTGAAGGAAATACAAGGGGACTAGTAATTCTTTGACATTGATGTGAGAGATTTCTAAGTGGGACCAAAGCCCCTGACCCTGGTGCCCCTGATTTGACTGAAATCCCCACCCTATTGTGCCTGACGCATCCGTGTCTACCCATACCGTTGGTGGAGGAGAGGTCCATGACATTATTGAGTGCAACGTTTCCCTCTCTGCCCAGACCGCTAGTAAGGTGTGGATTAATTTCGGGATGGGCCATAATTTTCCCGCCGGTAAGAGTGGGAAATATTTGTTGCCTTCCAATATTAAGCGTTTTACTTTCAACCGGCCCAACATGACAGTTAGTTGAATCCAGTTGAGAGAGCCGACCAGAGACTCCCAGACCCTCCGCGTCGTAGTCAGACTGTGAAGAAACATGAACAGTTTCCTGCGAAACCTGTTGCGATTGTCCACACTCTGACTCAGAGTGAGAGCGGCCGTGTCCCAGACCAGCCCTATCCACTGAATTACTCGTGAGGGAACAAGGTTTGACTTTACCAGATTTACCTTGAACCCTAGAGTTTTGACATGATTTAAAATGATGTTGACATGTTTGATGCATAATTGTTGTGTCTCTGCCACCACCAGCCAGTCGTCTAGGTACCACAACACTCTGATCCCTTGTTTTAACAATGGCATCAGGGCTTGCCGGACTAATTTCGTGAATAATCGAGGTGCTAGGTTCAAACCGAACGGCATCCTTTGATAAACAAAATTTTGGTGCCTGATCCGTAAGGCCAAAAACCTTTGAAATCTTTTGTTGACCGATACGTGCCAATAGGCGTCTGTCAGGTCTAGTGAACACATCCAACCTCCCGGCGGAAGTGTTAGCCTGATTTGGTGTACTGTTAACATTCTGAAAGACTCGTTGTGAATGTGAAGGTTCAGATAAGACAGGTCTACGACCGGTCTCATCTGAACACTGTCCCTTTTGGGAACCAAAAATAGTTTGGACGTGAATACAGGGTAATTTGGGGGGACCGGGATGATGACATTCTTGGCAATCATTTCCTGGACCAGTGACTCCACCTCTAAAGAAACAAAATTCGCCGTTGTCGGCTGACGAAAGCGAGGTCGCCGGAGCCACTGCCAAGTGATGCCTTTGCGTGCCACCATCCGTGCCCAAGTGTTTAATGGCCATGCTTGGTGACACGTTCGGAACGACCCAGTTAGCAGACAAGGGTTCGCCGGCTGTACTACCCTCGGGTCCTCCGGCCTTAAGGTTGGCACCGGGAGTGAGAGAGACTAGTTTTTTGATGGTGGGGTTGGTGGTGCTGGACGCTTCGCCGGCTGGCTGGTGTTGGCCGAAGACTGGCCCTGACCTGGCTTATTATGGCCGCGTCCTCTCTGACCTGAAAACTTACTCTGTCTATGCCTGTACTGACCTTGGGGGGAGTGGGAGGACTTAGGCGGAAGAAAGGGCTTAGATCCCCCTAGCTGAGCTTTAGCGGTTGGCCTGGGTTTGGGGAAGTTAAAGGCAGGTTTCTTAGAAGGGGTGGGACTTTGTTTAAAGGCCTGTGCCATATTGAACACCGTTCGCCACACTTCAGGGGACATTAAAGAGGGAGTAAGCACTGGTGACATGACCACCTGATTCGCAATGCGATCAGGCAGTTTGCGAACTAAAGACATTCTGAGATCTTGTCTTGCCCGTACCGCCTCAAGCAAGGCGGTGCGTATGTCACCCAGAGATTGGATTGACGACTGGAGCAGCAGTCGCCGGGATAATTCAACCGATCTTCTGGCATCCGCGTCTGCGATTGCCTGAGTGGACCGAAGTAAAGACTTAGCTACCTGTTGAGACACTATGTACTGAGAGAACAGGCGAAAAGCTTTCCCCCTTAGCCTAAATTCTCGGTCTAGGTGAGTTGGGGTAGGGGTAGTGAAAGGGTCTTTTAGCTCACAAAGATTAATCTTAGGGGCAGCTAGGAAAGAAAACAAAGCTGACTGGACTCCGCCGGCAGAACATACCGGCATGGAGAACCACGAATGAGTATCTTGAGGGATCTGGTGGGAAGATTTAGAAGTAAATGTGGTTGCAAAGTTTTGAGCCTCTATCTCCCAATCTACCCAAGGTCCTGGACCCAACTGCCCCACCTTCAAGACTGGATTAGCTGCTTCGTCTGTGACGGTTTGTAAATCAAGTTCAGGAGTGAGAGCTGACAGTCTTAATGTCATTAAACCCATCCAGCTTAGACCAGTCTGAAAACAATTTTGAAGCTGAGGCAGGGGGTAAAGCTGGCTTAGTAGCATACACAAAATAGTCTTGGTGATAATAACTAGGTATAGCCTTTATGTTAACGTCTAGTACATTTCCCAAAATATCCAAGGCCCTTAATTTCTTTGATTTATTGCCCTGGATGACCCACTCACGCGGTACTGGGAGTTCCCCTGACAAGGTAGGTTGGGCGAGCTCTGGTTTAGTGGGGGTCAAAAGGACCCATGACTCGTCTGGTCCATAAAGCAAGGGCATAGCTACCTTTCTGAGAGGCGCCTTGTCTAGAGGGGGTGGATTGACATCCGTTATAACCCTTACATTCGAAGTGGTCAATGCCGCCGTAGCAGGCCTAGTAACCACTGATGGTGACAGACTGGGGGGGTTAGGGATCTTAGATAAAGCAATAGAAGCCATCAGAGGCCGTACCGTAGAACTTGTCGTGGGAGCCCCCAAGTCCACTGTGGGAGTTTCCTGTTGTTGGCCAAAAAATTTAGATAAAGCATGACTAAGTAGCCCATCAATTTCCTGCGCAGTGACAAATTGAGTTGATGATGAACTTACTGGTGAATCATTAATATCCTGCGCGGCGTCTAAGCCTGAACCTGACTCTTGCCCTTCCATCTCCGAAATTATTGAAACCTCGTCTTTCTCCTCCTGATCCTCCTGATCCTCTGCGGGAATGCAGAAGCAGTCAAAATAACAAAGATACGGTAGCCTAGGCGTAGACGTTTTTCGGCCAAAACCCCCGAACCCATCAGACCCGGCTATGTATTCCATACCGAAACCCTTGGCCGAAAAACATCTACGCCTAGGCTACCGTATCCTTGTTATTTTGACTGCTTCCGCATTCCCGCGCATCCCCAAGCGTAGATGTTTTTCGTACCTGTAGAATGGCGTTGAGTAGAGCTCTCTAAGTCAACTGGTTCAGTTGTGATGACGATTTCCGTGGAGATAACTTTGTGGCGATATCAGCCACTTATCATTACTTTTCACTACTTAACAATAACATACAGGCACACACGAACAAGGACGCCTCTCCTTCTTGTGGTCGGAGATGCGCGGCGTCGGTCCAACCGGCTGTTGTTTACATGCGTCGGACGGACGGCTTTCTAAACAAGCTTACAGGCTTTCAAGCTGCCGGAGCCTCAGAGCCCTTCCGGGTTCCGCGGGGGTGTTTTTTATGGATGCCTCAGAGCCCAACCGGGTCTGAGGGGTTAATGGTACCCGCCTTATATATCTTTTTCTTGGTTTACGTATTCGTTTTTAGTCTTTCTATTAAATTTTTAATTTTGATAAGCATATGAAGGTCCCTCCACCGGTCGTGATATTCTAGGCTCTTACGTCATTGACGGAAGGAGCCATCAATAAATTACGGTTTTGACAACCCGTAAGGGAAAGAAGGAAAACTAATATTTATTGGTGGCTCTTGAAGTCAATGACGACAATTGCCCTCCCACCATCCCCTTCCCATACACATGCTCAACTTGATATATACATTAGAGAACGCATCTCGGGAGATAACAAGAGGAGGCATGTGGATGGGAAACAAGAGAAAGAATGGAAGGCGCATAGGCGCGCTATTCAAACTGTTATTTTTTATTTTTTATTTTTTTTCTACTTTTCAGTGGCTCCGTCCCAATGACTTACCTTAGGAATGATTAAGGGGTACCCCCTAAGATGATCTTGGTTCTCGACCGTCGCTATCAAGGTTAACCCGGTCTCTGAGTGAGGAGACCGGAACAAGGCCATATTATCATAGGCTCTTATGTCATTGACTTCAGGAGCCACCAATAGATATTAGTTTGCCCTTCCTTCCCTTACGGGTTGTCAAAACCGTAGTCTCTTACTCGCTGTGGAAGTGACGTGGTCCTCTATGTGATAACCAAGCCTCTCGCAATAAGCCCGTAGCACCCCAATTTTTCATCAGGGGAATATTGCACACAGCCTGTATTGTGGGTGGATGGGACTCGTTAGCATTGGTCAGCAACCCATCTAGGGGAGACAACCTTATAAAAATCCCGGTGGATGGGACTCGTCAGGCTTGGTCTGCAATCTGTCAAGGGGGAGTTAACCTTATACAAATCCATACTGCTTACCTAAGGGTGAAGCAGGGTAGTGGATAGACTAGCCGCTCACCACTGTAGAAAAATAGTGCTAAAAAGATACTGTACATAGAAGGCCCCGGAGTCGGACGGGACCTAAGTTTAGTGGTAAATCCTGCAAGTCCTTCAGTAAACTGGCACGGCTTGTTCTCACAGGGGACATTTTGTGTATGGCCACCCTTATAAAGGGGAGTAAGGCGCCGGCAATAGATAGATAGATAGAATATTGCATTTCCAGTCACCTATCACTGAACTTCATGACTATCAAGGTGTGTAGACTTGGTACTTAACGCTTTCACTGCGGGACCCGTTCAGGAACGCCATGGCAATTTACTGCAATTTAAAACCCATTGGGCGGGTGCCCAACCCCGAAAGGAGTTGTAATAGGGGAGCTATCCCCCCGCCAAAGGCGGCTTTCTAGGGCCTTTCCTAGATGATGCTGAGAGGATTAAAATCCTGGGTTCTATTCATGTGGTGATGGACTGGTCTATCAGAGTGAAAGCTGAGCGATCTCTGACATACCCATAGCTTACTCTGACTGTTCCTTTTACTTATATATTTTCTAGATCTTGACCTCCCTATTGCCAACCTAGAGGTTGGCAGGTTGGGAGCCAAAGCGTCACATTTTTCCTTTGCCCCTCAACTTTCCCTTCATAATTGCTGAGGGGCACAGGGCCTTGGGTGGGGGGTTTGGTTTCCCTGTGGTGTCCGCACCTTCCTCAGCTCTCCGCCTTGGAGTGGCTTCGATCACCTGGGCTTTATTAGTGGTAAGCAGGGATGGTTCTGTGGGGGCGCTCGGTTATGGCCTTGGCATTGCTTGGGATTTTGGGGCTGCTCGGCCAGACAGCCTGGGGAACAGCAACAACAACAACCCATTATAGCCTGTGGAGATGAGTGCGAGTGAGTTGGAGCGCGACAGGCCCCGTCTGCTCTCCAGCACGTCTGCCGGGGCACTGAGAGCCTCACCCCGTCTCTCGCGAGATATATGAAACGCTGCCTAAAGCAAATATAGTGCGACATTTCTAATAATTAGCGAATATTGCCGATATCTGTGGTAGCGCTGCGGGTGAACCCTGCACGCTACGAAGCTCGTTCTGGTGTAATTTTGAAGCTATTTTCTTCTAGTTAATTGCTGTAAACACTTCATTTCATTCAGGCACTTGCTTAACCCATCGGATCCGGGGGGCCTCATATGATCCCGATCGCTGTATCCGGGGCCATTTTCGTACAGTCAAACTTCATAATTCAGTAGCTACTGATTGAGACCACCTAGAGCAGTAATTTTTTGTTTGCAAATTGTAGAACTTTTTGTTGTCTGTAGACTGTCGTTGAGATGACATCGCTACGACGCGTGGTTGCCGAGTTATGATGATTTTAGCGGCGATTTTTAGCCGCGCATTTTGCCTCATATGAGGCCTCCCGGATTCCTGCCAATTATTTGTTTTGCCTCATATGAGGTCTCCCGGATCCGATGGGTTAAGCAATCAGGAATGCCTGAATGAGCCCTATTATAGCGGAAATGAACCCACACTGAAAGGGTTAACCCTCTGCTGAAACACATCATAAGACCTTACAGACAGACTATTCAAAACAAAGCCCTGAAGATCAGTACAGGCTGCACAGCTACTGCACCCACAGATCACCTACATCAAGAAACCAAAATCCTCAAAAGTCAAAGACCATCTGGGCATGAGAGGCACTCAATTCCTGGCAGCAGCCTCCATGAACCAAGACCACCCACTAAACTACATGGCAACACACCCACAGACACCAAGAAATATCAAAACAACACCCAGCACACGGTATCACACACAATTATTGTCCTCTCTCCCTCCCTGCCCACCCCGAACCAACTTCCAGAAGCACATCCATACTCATATCTCTCACCGATCCATCCACTCACTCACAGACAACACGCAGCTGCATGCACGACCTCCCGAAATCCATCCTTCCGAATCCTCCCTTCCTCGCGAGGACAGAGTCCACCTGGCCAGGCTGAGATGCGGACACCATCCAGCTCTCCTGAGCTATCAGAAGAGACTGGATGACTCCGTTGTCGACGCCTGCCCGGGATGTAACACAGCACCCCATACCATTAAACACATCATAGAAGACTGCATTTCACACAACCACTTACGCCAACAACACAATCTACACTCAATGAGAGCTCTGTGGGAAAGCCCGATTGTGGCCATGGCCTTCCTCAGGGACTCGGGGCTGTTCGGCCAGGCAGCTTAGGGAACAACAACAACAACAACAACCCTCTGCAATTTTCCATGTCTATATTATTACTGTATTTATAATTTCCATCTACGCTCCAACAAGTCAAGCTTTAATGATTGTAAATGCTCCTAAAAGTGTACATATTTCACTGGCAAATATCCGAGTTGATCAGGTTTGCAGTGTTATAATCTACACCATTCTCAAGATAACAGTTAATGCTACCTCTGTTTTATCCAATTTAAAAAAAAAAAAAAAATCTATGTGAGTGAGGGAGGCAAAAGGCAGAACTGCCTATAGCGAGTGCCTCCCCCATAATTGAAAGAATGACAGGGCCAAAATCAAGGGATGTTCGAGCCAAAATGCCTGGACACACAGAGTTTGAAGCAATTTAAGTCATAGGAGGAGGGATAGACTGATTCTGGGAGAGAGTTCCAGAGCTCAGCTGTTGAATAGAAGAAAGACTGAGAATAATGTTTCACTCCTGGGTTGGAGAGTTACACAGAGTAGGGGTGGGATTGTGTTGCAAGACGGCTTAGACGGGTACCACGTACCCTACGTAGAGGAGGTGGTATACACTGGGAGAGCTCTGAGGTGCACTGATTATTGTAGTAGCGATAGAATAGCGAGAGAGATGCATCATTGCATCGAAGAGAGATTGCAGATACCGTAAAACCCCTCCCAACCGGACTAATTGGGGGGAAACCCTGTCCGGAAGTGCCAAAATTCCGGATCTGGCGGGGTCCGGATAGGTCCCACACAAACCCCTATGAACCGTACAATTCCGGATGTCAGAGATAATTATGTCCAGTTCTCTAATTCGGACTACTCCGGATGTGAGATATAATGAGGTCCAGATTGCTGACTTTGTACTGTCCAGTACCTTCCTAATCTAAATAAACTGGATCTGAAAAAAGAAATTAGTGTAATATACAATTTGTTAGTAGTCTTGGCAAAACCAACATCAAGGCTATTAACCTAATTGCAATGACGACTTGTCTATTTTGACTGCTATGTCGTCATCCCAACCGCGGTTAAATAAGAAAACGTCTAGAGTCTACTCCTTAACTTGCTCTAGGAGACGTTGTACATTAACCAAAACTACCACCGAAGGTGAAAAACGCATAGAACAGAAGAAAAAGGGATTTACCTGAGATACAGCTGATAGCCCAGCAGCCCGTCTCCTGTCCATGTTTACATCTACCTATTTGTAGTATACAGGAGTTGAGCTTTTTAGGCTCGTATTGTCCCGCTTCCTGAGTTACAATTATCTAACTTTGCCTTAAAAATATGAATGTTTTTGGCACACACCACTTCCTCTTCCAACTGATTCCACTTACTTATACTTCTGTAAGGGAAACTATACTTTCTCACATCTCCTTTACATCTTCCTTTCATTAGTTTATATCTATGCCCCCTAGTTCTACCATTATCTTTCACAATATAACCCTTCTTGTCCACCTTTTCGAGTCCTCTCACACATTTGTACATCATAATCATATCGCCTCTCTCCCTCCAATCCATTAGAGATGGTAAATCTAATTTCTTTAATCTCTCCTCATATGGTAATTCTCTCAGTTCTGGTATCATCCTAGTTGCAGCTCTCTGAACCTTCTCCAGCTTCTTTATATGCTTTTTTAGATGTGGTGCCCACACCACTGCCGCATACTCCAGTCTTGGTCTCACCAATGTTTTTATTATTTTCTCCAGCATCTCCTCGTTTATATAGTTAAAGGCTATTTTTATTCTGTTTAGCAGTCCATATGTTTCTCCCACTATCTTATTAATATGATTCTCAGGTGAAAGATCACTCCTAACAGTTATCCCTAAGTCCTTTTCTTTCTCTGATGGGTTAATAGTGTTTTCTCCTAACTTATATTCCATATGAGGCCTTCTTTTACTTACTCCCATTTCCACTACATGACATTTATTTGTGTTAAATTCCATTTTCCACTTCTTGCTCCATTGATCTATCCTATCCAAATCCCTCTGTAATTCCCTACCACTGTTTTCATCTTCTATACGCTTCATGATCTTGGCATCATCTGCAAACATATTCATATATGCATTTATATCCTTTGGCATGTCGTTAATGTATATTAGAAACATTATGAGAGCCAGCACCGCTCCCTGCGGAACTCCACTTGTGACATCTTTCCACGTAGAAAATTTATCTCTGATAGTAGTCCTCATCTGTCTCCCTGAAAGATAGTCCTCCATCCAATTTAACAAACTACCCTGAATCCCTCCATACTCTTTTAATTTCCACTTCAGCCTGCTATGCGATACTCTGTCAAAAGCTTTCTTCATGTCAATATATACGCAATCCACCCATCCATCTCTCTCTTGTAATATGTCAACCACTCTGTCATAAAAACTGAGTAGATTTGTAACACATGAGGTACCCTCCCTGAATCCAAATTGCCTGTTAGATAGTAGATTATTCTTTTCCAAGTAAATCATCCATCTTTTCTTAATTATTTTCTCACAGATTTTGCACACTATACTAGTAAGTGACACAGGTCGATAATTCAATGGATGTTCCCTGTTCCCACCTTTATAAATCGGTACAATGTTGGCTCTCTTCCAGTCCATTGGTAATTTTCCCACTTCCAGAGAGTATTTCATTATCTCATATAAGGGTTTCACTAGTTCATCAGCACATTCTTTCAAAATCCATCCCGCTACATTGTCAGGTCCCACTGCTTTTTCACATCTAGTCCTTTCATTATTTCTACTAGCTCCTCTGGGAGAAAATTAATCTCTCCCAGTTTATCACCAATTTCACCTACCGGTACTTCTTCAAAGTTATCACCTTTAGTATATACTGAGTGTAGTGTATTGTTCATAATTTCACACATATTCTGGTCGTCATCATAAGTGGTCCCTTCAACCTTCAACCTGACTATTCTATCCCTTACCTTCATTTTACTATTTATAAACCTATAGAACAGCTTAGGATCACTCTTACATTTGTTCACAATGTTCTTCTCATATTCTCTGGCTTCTTGTCTCCTGATTGCAGCATATACATTTCTTAATCTCTTGTATCTGTTCCAAGTTTCTCTATTACACCTTTTTCTAGCTGCCTTCCACGCTTGGTCTCTCTTTTCCTTGGCTTTCCTACATTTTTCATTAAACCAATCCTTTTCCTTCGCTGACCTATTACCTTGTTTAGGGACATATTTATTAACTCCTTCTTCATATATTGTTTTAAATACTCCATACTTCTCGTCTACACTATTTCTCTGATGTATTTCACTCCAGTCAACATCTCTAAAGTATTGTCTCAGTGATTGGTAGTCTCCTTTTGCATAGTCAAACCTAGTTTCCTTGTGCTCCCTCTCCTCCATATTGGAATAACCCAATAGGATTTCTATATCCATTACAACGTGATCGCTCTTGCCTAAAGGTGGTAAGTATTTTATATCAGAAATTACATCTGGGTCTCTAGTAAACATTAGGTCCAATCTGGATGCTTCATCATTTCCCCTTCTTCTTGTATTTTCCTTTATATTTTGCACTAATAAATTTTCTGTTACCATATCCAGTAGCCTATACCCCCACGAGTTCACGTTGCTACCAGCTTCTCTCTGCTCCCAATCCACCTCTTTACAGTTGAAGTCCCCTACTATAATTAATTCATTGTTTCTACGAGTTAATTTTTCAATACAAATAATCATCTCATCTTTGATAAATTTGTATTCCTCCTCTTCCCAAGCCCCTGTGTAGGGCGGCATGTAGGCCACTACAATATCCGCCTTTTGATTGTCATCATCTGTCAATTCTACTGCTAATATTTCCGCTTTACTATTATTCAGATCAATCATTCTTGTTTTCAATTTATTATGTGTAAGAATTAGCACCCCTCCCCCCATCTTGTCTTCTCTATCCCTTCTCCAGATATTATAGTTGTTCCATCCCATTCCCTCCAAACTTATCCCTTTATTTAGTTTAGTTTCACATAGACACAATATTAAGGGCTCTTCCTGTCTGATGTAATCATTTATTTCTAATTTCTTTGATAGCAGCCCATCCACATTGCTATAGACCATCTTGCACCTGTTGCTTTTACCATTATGATTGATATTCCCTGTCTTTATCCTACTATTTCCCCTTCCTGTTGCACCTCTCCCTCCAATCCTTCTTCCTGTACCACCACTTCTTTTCTCCCCCCCTCCGCCCCTATCCTCTCCCCCTTCTTCAGGTGCCACTTCCTTACTTTCCCATCCATGTTTCTGTAGAAAAAAAAACCCTTCTCCACTTCTGATCTATTATCGTTCTTTTCTTTGACTTCTCTATTTATTTCTCTAAATTTTTCCCTCTCTTCCGCATTTAAATCTTTCCTTAGTTTAACATTTCTGTATTCCCCCTCCTGACTTAACTTCCAGCTGGATCTGAGTACCTCCTCTGCTACTTTGGTTGACTTAAATCTAATCTTCATTGGCCTCATTTCTCCTTTCTTGTATTTCCCTAGTCTCCAACAATCCTCTACCTCTCTCTTCCATCCCTCCTTATCTTGTCTATCTATCACATCAATCATCTTCTCAACTTTCTTCATCTCCACACCCTTTCTCGTATTTCTATCTAATATTTCCCCTTCTACATCTCCAAACATAATTACACATCTCTTCTTATCAATAATATCACTGACCTGTTTCTCATTTTGTCTGATGGCATTAACTACCCTCTTGTTCAGGTTCTCTTCCTGCTGTCCCTTTTGCTCCTCAATAATTGCTTTTAGTTGTACCTCTGCTTCACCCACTCGATCACCCCAGACATTTTTCATTTGAGATACCTCTTCCTCCATTTTTTGTGTCCTGTCCTGATTTGTTTCCACTCCTTGTTTTAGCCTAGCATTCTCCTCCCTCAATTCACGAATCTCTCTCTCAGCCCTCTCCCTATACCCATCATCTATCTCTTTCACTCTCTCATTTAAATGTTCTTTGTATTCCTTAATCTGTTCTTTTAAAGCCACATTCTCAGATACCAATTCGTTGACCCTAGCAGTTAGATCATTTAAACCCTCCCCCGGGACACAGCTCTCTTCCACTACAGTCCCAATGGTCTTCCTCCACCCCTCCATTTCCTTTCTCCACTTGATCAGCCCCATCAGATTCCTGTTCAGATCTGGGCGAACCTGAGCGCATGCGCCGTTGGCCAACCATCATTTTCACCCACGCTCTCATATGATTCAGACGTCTTTGCCTTGTGCTCTTCCATCCACCCTGTCACCCTCATTTTTCGGCTTCTTTAGCCTTCATTTATGTTAGACAGATGCTACGTGGTTTAGGGCACACGTGAAATGGGCTCCAGAATGTTTGGAATGTATCATATGGAGGTCGCGTGTGATAATAGTCTATACCGAAGGTTCGGGGGGCGCCTTGCTTCCCCCGTCATGTTTCTTCACTCTTTCTCTTTTCATATTGTCTTTTCTGTTAGTTCTGGGCATGGTTTTAGCTTATTAGTAGGTCTAGCCTAGCTGGTTTTCTCATTCAGGTTTTTGCTATGCCCAGCTGAGTTTTCATGTTTCATAGCCTAGGTGTTTATGTTTGGTAAAAACCAGAAATTCGGTGGTGGCGTTGCTCGTGTTGTAGAGTTTGTGTCGGCCGAATTATAGCGTTATTCCCGAGTCGCCCCTTTCGAGCCTTCATTGTGTCTCAAGGGGCCAGGCGTAGTGTGATTCAAGATTCGTCACACCACAGGGTTTTTTCGCACCTGACACATTCTCTGCTGACGGCTATGCCCCCTTTTTCTCACCAGTGTTCATTTGCTGGTTTTTGTTTTTTTTTGCCTTCCTGTTTCACCTCCATCCTTTCGCCCACCTTGATCTCGTGCCCTTTCATGCTGTTTTGCTAGCCTCTTCCTGGACTTGGTTAGGCTAGTGGGGGGCGGCGCTCCCTGCTGTGTCATTATGTTTTTCCCAGCTGGAGCCTCCCTCTCCCCCTCTTCATCGCCGGTTTTAGGGCACGTTTTCGGTGGGCATTCATCTTCTTTTTTGCACTTTCGGGGGTACCTTCGGGGTCCCCATGTGTGCATAACCCCCTACCTGCCTCGGTTTCTCTCCTGGGCTATGCTCGTTCTATCGCGGGTAGGGTGGATCCTGGGGGAATGTCCTCGCTCCCCTGGTGTGTCTTTCCTTCTGCCCAACTACCTTTGACCTGGTTGGTTGGGCGTTTGTTTCTCGGAAGACACTGTAAAGCTTGTGGGCCACCATGCACAGCTTTAGAGGAGCCTGCTTTTGCTGGCTTGTTTTTCCCATTTACATTTCATCTCCATCTTTCGCCCACCTTGAACTCGTGCCCTTTCATGCTGTCGGCGAGATGTAGCTGTTCTACTAGAGGCTAGCCTGTTCCACACTGGACTGGGTTAGGCTAGTGGGGGGCGGCGCTTCCTGCTGTGTCATCATGTTTTTCCCAGCTGGAGCCCCCCCTCCCCCTCTTCATTGCCGGCCCCCGCTCTGCCTGCTTCGTTGGTTTCACTTTTGAACACGTGCAGGGGCTGACGGAGGCGGCAGGAGGGGAGTGCATGCCCGCATGCCCACCCTTCCTGCCGCCCCCAACTAATTATAGTGGGCCCTATCATTTCTCATCCTTTCTGTTTTCCGTTTTTCCCTTCTTCCCGCTGCCCCCTTCTTTGGGAGCACCGTGACTGTCATGAGGTAAACGACCGTACTCACTCTTTGGTTTCGTTGGAGGGTGTTGTGGGTCGGCAATCCCTACACCCGTCGAACTGTGGTACCCGACGTGTTCGAGCGAGGGGAAACTTTTATGCCAAACCCTAACCCTTGTGCTGGGTCGGCGATCGACGGATCGACGGCCCTTAACCCTCTCACCACGGAAGGGCTCTTGAACGCCCATAAAAAAGCATATAACAAGTACCCGGAAGGCCTCTTGAACGCCCAGTGGTTGAAAGCCTGTGAGCTTCGTGTGCGAGGCGTCGGTCCGACGCATGTAAACAACAGCCGGCTGGACCGACAACCCGCATCTCCGGCCACAAGAAGGAGAGCGTCGCTTGTTCGTGTGTGCCTGTATGTTGTTGTTAAGTATCGAAAAGTGGTGTAAAGTGGCTGTTTTGGCCATAAAGTTATCTCCAATGAAATCATCATCACAGCTCAATCAGTTGACTTAGAGAGCTCTACTTAATGCCATTCTACAGGTAAATAACACAGCTACGCTTGGGGATGCGCGGGAATGCGGGAAGCAGTCTGATTAACGCATATACGGTAGCCTAGCCTAGACGTTTTTCGGCCAAAACACCCGGGTTTCGAGGAATATATATATAATACATAGCCGGGGCTGGAGGGTTAAGGTGCATTAGTCGGGGTGTATATCTGCAAGAATTCCTAGGGCGGTCGTCCCGTCCTCTAATTGTGGCTCCATGGTGGGTTTGGAATCTGATTCAGATGAATTTAGAAATATTCGTCCTATGGAATCTAAAATTGCCCCCTCTGACGCCGACCCCTGCGAGAAATTGGACTGCCTCAGGGACCCTTCCCCTGCTGCCAACAGTGCCGGAGTTCCCCACTCAGGCATGGCACCCACAGACCTTGGCAAACCTCCTAAGGATACTGTGACGAATTCTCCATCGTCGGGTAGTGAGATCCATCAGGTGATCTCCCCGGCATCAATTCCTATGCACAGTACTGCCTCTGTGATCAATAATAGTGATGACAACCCCACAGTCTCGACTTTAACTTCTAAATTACCAGATTATGATTCTAGCCTTAGCCTACCTCTTCATTCCGTTGACAACCTTACTGAAGAACCTCGCATGCCCTCAGCTGACACCCCTACGGATGCTTCTTGCGTCCCTGACCCGTCTGTGACTCCATCTGTTACCATCTTCCCTCCGGATGCAGGATCTCCTACCTCAATTAAACCTGCTTCTGTACCTCCACGATCTCAACGGGCCGTTAATGCAGGTACAGGAAAAGACCTTGCCGGTATTTCCTCTGCCATTCACACGCTTCAACCGTTCGTACCTTCGCATAACCGACAAAGGCGTAAACGTAACACGTATACCCCTGCTTCGAAGGACACTTATAACGCTATGTTCAGTCCCCCTGATTGGTCACGGTTTTTCACGGTCTCTGGTGAACCTATGGATGATTTCAGTCTATACGATACTCTCGCACAAGATATTGGTGACTTCACCATGCATGCTGTTGGATCGGCCAAGCGCATGATTGAGGTGAAAACACAGGAGCAATCAGAAGCCTTACAAGCCTACCTCGACACCCCCAACGACAGATACACAGGTAAACCAGATGAATACCTGAATCAGTGTACTGGCACGGTTGTGCTCCCTTCCGACTTCGAATTTGCAGATCAGAGCTTTACAGACTCAACCAATCGTA
Organism: Paralithodes platypus; assembly: GCA_032716605.1. NCBI lineage: Eukaryota > Metazoa > Arthropoda > Malacostraca > Decapoda > Lithodidae > Paralithodes > Paralithodes platypus. The sequence goes on along the minus strand of CM064516.1, from coordinate 41,808,582 downwards.
TCTTAAAATTATTGCAAAGAACTGACCCCACTGTTGTTAAAGTTGACACTTATACTGCTCCTCAGCGTGGAAATCGGCCCCCACTACGCATTGTCAAAATCTATTTTAAGCGCCATGACCTCCCTATGCATGTCCGTCTTGCAGGTCGCCAACTGCAGGTACGAAGGTATGTTAACAAGCCGAGACAATGCACAAATTGCTGGAAGCTTGGGCATTCAACCCCACGGTGTCGGGCTCTCAATGCTCGTTGCTTAAATTGCGGCTCAGAACAACATGCTCTCAACAATTGTCAAGTCAGCGCACCCCGTTGTGCAAATTGTGACGGGTCCCACAAAGCCAATGACAGAACGTGCCCGCACTTTGCGTTTCATCGTGACGTATTACATTTACAGGCCACAAAAGGACTCCCCTTCCGGTCTGCTGCAGCACAATTAAGGCAGGAAGGTAAATCTCCTCCATATCGACGGTTTGAATCAACTACACCCGCTGACTCCTCTGCCCACCAGCGTCCAGAGCAGCCTCCGGCACCACCTATTAGCCCACAACATTACCCCACCAATGATACCTTCCGTTTAGTTCACCTTAACTCCCCGGACCTATCCACCTCTAACAGGTTCGAGGGATTTACTAACTTGACCGATGATACTGAGTTTTGGAACATGACTGCCGAAGAGAACCTCATGGAATGTAACACAGTACCAGATATAGAGACTTCTCCCCAATCTCGCTCCACCCAGTCGCAGCCTCGGAAAAAGCGTAAGGTTGCAAGTCCTATCCGGTCATTATCTCGGACCTCGAAACTCGGTTCCACCACACAGAAATGGGTTATGCCTACCCACGATCCGGACTGTGGCTGCCATAACTGCGGCCGATTCTTTCTACTTCAGCACAAGACTTCTACCCGTACAGTACTCACCGAACATCTTCACAAATTTCTTTCCAAGCGAGCTCCAGCGGAAGATGCTCAAATTCACCCGACTCCTTGTTATTGTGTCACCCATATTTGTGAATCTGATCCTACGCCCAAGGACTTGATGCAGAGATTCCTGAAGGACAATAACCTGTTGGATTCTGACTTGACTAATATAGAGCTATCACAATCCCGATTTGATGTTCACCAACCTCCTGTCAATGTGCGTACCACCCTCACCACGCCTGATCCTTCCTGTAACCTTGAGCGACATGTTCCGTTAGCCGCTCCCCACTGCCCAGATCCCGATGCTCCCAAACCTAGAGACATTCCCCCACAAACTCCTGCTAACCCTACGACACCATCATCTGACAAACCTTCGATAAAGACTCATCATACCCCGAGCCCCTCACAATCTCCTGTATTGATATGTCACACCAATATCCCACCTGACAAATGTGGATGTCCAATTTGTTTCCGTAATTACATCACACCCCATATCTGTGCCACGGATCCCTGCCTCCTTGCTCGGACGCAGGAATTTGTCACCACACGTACACTTCCCCCTAACCCTGATGAAGATGTTACCTCCGCTTATCTATTTATGGACACTCTGCGCCAAAAACTCCTCCACTGGCCCACCCTTGTTCCTAAACTAGTCACACAATTCACAGCTATTTCTGAAAAATTTACAGACCTTACATCTACCCCTTCACCTTCATCCACACAACCCTCTCCACACTCACAACCTTTACCAGACTCTCTTCAAGAGACCTCTATTGTCGATGACTCTGACAATCCTATTCTTGATGGCATATAACATTTTGCAATGGAATATAAACGGATACCAAACTCGCCTCCGTATGGGAGAATTACAACGATTACTTAAATTATATTCACCATTATGCATTTGCCTCCAACATGTAGGCAATTTTGTTGTCCCCCCCCAGGCATTATACTGTTGCTGCTAGCTCCCCTATAACCCCTTCACATCTCCGAACGGCCATCCTTGTGCACTATAAGTGCGTATTTGTTCCTGTCACCCTTGACCCCAACCCTTTTCAAACAACTGCCGTCTCCATTTCATTACCAGACCTTCCTTCCTTGACTGTTTGCTCCTCCTACAATCAACCCTCCTGTCATTACAATACTTCAGACCTTCATCAACTAGTACAACAACTGACCCCACCGTACCTTATTCTGGGCGACTTTAACGCACACTCTCCCCTTTGGGGCAACCCAAACACAGACATCCCAGGCGATAAAATTGAAAAATATCTCCTTCATTCTACTCTTTGTTGTCTCAACTTTGACACCCCCACCTACAGATCTGCTACCCACTGTACATTTTCCGCTGTTGATCTTTCCTTTGCCTCGGATGACGCAGCTCCCCTATTTGACTGGTCAGTTTTACAGGATCGCTTCTCCAGCGACCACTACCCTATACTCCTTAAGTATTTGTGCCCTGCATCCTCCCCTCAAATATCGAGTTATCATCTCTCTAAAGCCGATTGGACGTCTTATACGCACTCCTCTGCAGACGTTTCGGACTTCTCCCCTACCTCTTCCCCTGCCCACAATTTTGATTATTTTTCGTCCTTCCTGAACTCCATTGCATGCACTCATATTCCGCTTACCTCCTCGCTGACGCACCCTCGCCAGGTCCCTTGGTGGACGCCCACTCTAGCCCAAATGATAAAATTCAAGCATCGTGTGGAACGCCTTCTTAAGCGTCTGAGTGTTAGGCAGCGGCGTTTAACCCTTCAACCCCGGGTGGTACACGTGTGTACCATTATGTTTTGCCCCCAGGAACCCGGGTGGTACAACATTGTACCATTGCTTGAAAGCCTGTGAGCTCCGTGTGCGAGGCGTCGGTCCGACGCATGTAAACAACAGTCGGCTGGACCGACGCCCCGCATCTCCGGCCACAAGAAGGAGAGCGTCGCTTGTTCGTGTGTGCCTGTATGTTGTTGTTAAGTATCGAAAAGTAGTGTACAGTGGCTGTTTTGGCCATAAAGTTATCTCCAATGAAATCATCATCACAAATCAAGCACTTGACTTAGAGAGCTCTACTTAACGCCATTCTACAGGTAAATAACACAGCTACGCTTGGGGATGCGCGGGAATGCGGGAAGCAGTCAGCTTAACAATGATACGGTAGCCTAGCCTAGACGTTTTTCGGCCAAAACACCCGGATTTCGGGGAATATTTATGTAATGCGTAGCCGGAGCGGGAGGGTTAAAGACTGTTTCCCCCCGGCTTTTTTCCACTAATCGTTACTTTGCCCTTATAACCATCACTATTGAAAAAATTGCCCTTAAAACGTTCTATAACAAGATCTGTGCAGTTGTCAAACGCAGTATCCTTGACAACAAGATACTTTCATGGCGATCATATATCTCGTCCTTCAATTCCCGCACCCCTCTCTCTACTTTATGGAAAAAGTTTCGCAGTATCAACGGACGCACTGTACGGCCTCCACTCTCTCCACTCAAAGACCCTGCCTCGGACTCGCTTACACATGACCCCCTTGACATCGCTGCCATACATGCCAAACATTTCTGTCACGTCAGCTCAGACCAGTCATTGCCTCGTCAATTTCTTCGTTATAAATGTATGGAGGAATCTTGCCCGCTATCTTTTCATAGCGGGAAAACACATGAATATAACACCCCTTTTTCAATTCCGGAATTGCGACACGCGCTCGACCTGTGTACAGACACTACTCCTGGCCCGGATGGATTCTCGTACGCTCTCATCCGTCACCTCCATCCACGTGCGCTACAACATCTTTTACAACTGTACAATCAGTTTTGGATAAGTAACTACTTCCCACCGTCTTGGCGGCATGCTTACACTATACCCGTACCGAAGCCTGGAAAAGATCATAGTCTTCCCACAAATTACAGGCCGATTGTGCTTACCTCATGCCTCTGCAAATTAATGGAAAAACTGATCAATCCTCGACTTTTACATTACGCTGAGTCACATGCCCTCCTATCCCCATATCAGAATGGTTCCCGCCCTGGCCGTTCTACACTGCACTCACTTATTCGCCTTGAACACCAAATACGTGATGGGTTCTCCAAGAACCAACCCACAGTGGCAATATTTTTTGACATTGCTAAGGCTTATGACACAACATGGAGACACAGGATTTTAAAATTTTTACACGATTCTGGCATGCGGGGTCCTCTTCCCTGCTTTTTACAAAATTTTCTCTCTAACCGTACATTCCAGGTCAAAAATAATGGTCTCCTATCGGACATTATGTCACAAATTAATGGAATACCACAAGGATGTGCCCTTAGCAGCTTACTCTTTATTATGGCGATCAATAGTGTCATACGCAGCCTCCCACCTGAAATATCGTATAGCTTGTATGTGGACGACTTCGCAATATATTATACTTCTCTCCCAGTCTGACTCACATACAACGGCGTCTCAACATTGCTCTAAAATCCATCCACTCTTGGGCATCCACTGCTGGTTTTCAATTTTCTGCTGAAAAGACTAACGCCGTTGTATTCTATAGAAATGTTCGACATTTACGTAACCAGTCCATTACTCTCACCATGGGACATTCTAATATTCAGATCCTTCCACATACCAGGTTCCTTGGTTTAATCTTTGATACTCACCTCAATTGGAAGAGTCACATTGCCTGCTTAAAGGCGCGTTGCCTCCAGAGAATGAATGTTCTGAAAACAGTCGCACGAGTCCATTGGGGCGCAGATCGCGCTACGCTTTTACTGTTCTACAGAGCTACCATCCTCTCAGCCCTAGATTATGGTAGCCCTGTCTATGGCACGGCCTCTGCTTCCACATTAGGAACCCTCGACAGCGTACACCATTTGGGCATCCGCATTAGCTCAGGGGCATTCCGTTCCTCTCGTGTCTCCAATATCCTATGCGAGGCTGGGACCTTACCTCTAGCCTATCACCGTCGATTAGTCGTCATGCGTACGGCTGTTCGCCTCTGTCATGACCCAACTCTACTAGGACTATTCCATTCCACAGATAACTATCGTTCAACCATTCCAGTGCCATTCCCACTATTGTCTCGCCAATTGCTCTCCACTTACAATATCACCGTTCCTCCCATAACTCCCCCTCCTAGTCACATCACTCCGTGGACCCTAAAACACCCTACAGTTTGCTTTCACTTAGCAGATCAACTTGATGCCCAAGCCCCATCTCAACGTCGACATCTCGCTTTACAACATCTTGATGATCACATCCCGGCTGTTTTCATTTACACCGATGGCTCGAAAACTGCGGATGCTGTGGGTTGCGCTGCAGTCTCAGACCATGGCTTGTCTCAAAGTACCTTACACCATCACTCCACGGTTTTCACTGCTGAATTATGGGCTATTCAAGGTGCTTTAAGCACCATCTCTTCATTGTCGAGGAACTCTCCACGGGTCGTTATCTGTAGTGACTCAAAGAGTGCACTGCAAGCCTTATGTGTATTTGCCCCCAAGGACCCATTGGTCAAGACTATCATCCACACAATACACAAATTACAGTGCGCTAATCGTTCCATCACACTGTGCTGGATCCCCGCGCATGTAGGAATTCCCGGGAATGAGCGTGCAGACTTCCTCGCTAAGCAAGCGTGTCATGGTACACCCTCTACTACTTTGCTGCGTTCGGAGGATATGCTCCCTGTCCTCCGTCGCCATGTTTATGACGCTTGGCGAGTTGAGTGGAGAGCGCAACCATTAACTGGCCACCTTCGCTCCATTAAGGATGACATACACTTGTGGCCCTCTTCAATTAATGGTTCACGTGCAGACCAAACCCTATTAACTAGATTACGTTTAGGCCACACGCGCCTCACACATGGTTACCTGATGTCCACCCCTCGTGGTCCACCACCTGAATGCCAACATTGCCATACATCATTGACTGTTTTTCACTTTCTTTGTATTTGTCCCGTCTATGCATCTGAAAGACGGAGATTCTTGCTGAACACCTCATTACATGGCATCCTCTCTGACTCAGACTCTTTCAATTTCACCCCTATTCGTCACTTCCTGAGAGCGATAAATTTATACAATGACATATAACTGCTGACATATACGTGACTTTAAACTCTGTACCACCTCCTCCACCACTAGCCTTGAGAGGGCCTAGGCCCAGTGGGCTAGTATAAAATAAAAGCATCATCAACAACTCTTCATTGCCGGATTTAGGGCACGATTTTGGTGGGCATTCATCCTCTTTCATGCACGGTTCAGGGGTACCCTTCGGGGGTCCCTGTTTGTGCAACCACCCTCTCTGCCACTGTCTCTTCATGGGCTATGCTCTATCTCTGTGGGTTGGGTGGTTCCTGGGGGATGTGCCTCCTCTTCCCTGGTGTGTCTTCCTTGCCCCTCCCTTTACCAGTTCAGTCGGGATACTATCAAGGAAGACACTGCTCAGCTTGATGGCCCTTCCCAAGCTTGGAGATAATATGGAGATGCTATAGGATTCCTGGGGGATGTGCCTCCTCTCCCCTGGTGTGTCTTCCTTGCCCACCCCTCCCTTGACAGGTAGAGATGGGTACAGTACTGTTCAAGGGAGACACTGCTCAGCTTGTAGACCCTCACACAAGCTTGGAGTTCTTGCTCAGCTGGTTGGCCATTGCACAAGCTTGGAGATCATAAGGAGTTGATATAGGTGTCCTAGGGGATGTGCCTCCTCTCCCCTGGTGTGTCTTCCTTGCCATCCCTCCCTTGCTAGGTTGAGATGGGTACTGTACTGTTCAAGGTAGACGCTGCTATGCTTATGGGCCCTCACACAAGCTTGGAGGACATGCTCAGCTTGTTGGCCCTCTCACAGGCTTGGAGATCATGGGGAGATGCTAGGTGCCTGGGGGATGTACCTCCTCTCCCCTGGTGTGTATTGCTTGCCTCCCCTCCCTAGGCTCCCTTGACAGTTTGAGATGGGTAGGCTACAGTACTGTTCGTGGGAGATACTGCTCAGCTTGTAGGCCCTCACGCAAGCTTGGAGAGCTTGCTCACTTGGAAGACACTACTCAGCTTGTAGGCCCTCTCCCTAGCTTGGAGTTCATAGGAAATGCCCACAACCTTGCGGCCTGCTTCGGTGTTGTCTCAGTCCTTTTGCTTTTTTGGCATGGCCCTGGCCTCGCCATGGTCCCGCAATTTTGTGGAATTCCGCGATTTTGCGGGGGTCCCCGCGAATTTGCGGGTTGTGGTGTCACATAGGCCACACCTACATGGGCCCGCAATTTTGCGGTGGTGATTAGTTTTTACTTCTACCCAATGCTGTCATTTGTCTTCCCTGCCTACTTTTACAATGACATGGATGGTGTATGGCTGGTGTTTTACACTCAGGGACTCTGGCGGCGACGGGTCTTCCGACCCCTCCCAGTTGCTTTCCCTCCGATGTACGGTACTGGGAGTCCACTGGGGTACATAGGCCATCAGGCAACACCTGTCTCTCTTCCTACATGGCCCACTTCCGGACTTCTTTCCTTCATTTCCGTCTGTTGCTCTCCTTGGGTGCTGCGCACGGTACTTGTCAAGCTGATCTTTGATGGTTTCGGCGGTGTTGCTGTCTCCTGCGCTTTCTCCATCTCGGTTCGGCTTCTACTGTCTCTTCCTCTGCTTACACCGACTTTCGACAGCAAGGGGGAATTCTTCTGCACCCCCCCCCCCCCCCTTCATTGTTCCTCTGCTTCCCTCTTCCCCTCTATCCAGGGGGGTACTCCCTGTTGCGGATGCGTTCTTTGGCTATCTCTCCTCCGCCTGCTGTTCTACCTGGGGGAGGAGGGGGGTTGCCCTCCTTCACCGGTGGGGCCCCCCCCTTTCCCTTATTCTGCAGGCCTGGTGATCCTCGCGGTTTCGGGATTCTCTTCCTCCAGGACGGCCTTCTTTTGGAGTGAGGGGGCCCGGGTGCCGTCTACCCATAGGCCCCTGCTCTGGTCGGACTTCGGCCGCCTGGACGTCCTACTGGTTGTTCGGTCCCTCTCGATCTTGTCGAAGTTGTCGGGATGTTCTCCTTGGGGCCGGACCTGCGCGTGGGCCGCTTACCTGCTCTTCCTGCCGTGCTCGTTCAACCGCCCTGTTTGGGGCCTGGTTGTCGGGGTCCTGCTGTTTGCTTCATGGACCGTCGACGTCGCTGTCTCGGAATCCCCTTCGCCACGCTGTGGGCTATGTGCGGCGGATTTCCCTCCTGTTCGCTATGTCCTTCATCCCCGTGCTACCGGTGGTGCTGTGCGGCGCTGCTCGCCTTGGCCTCGCCGTCCGGTCCACGGTCTGCTGCGGCGCCCTGTTCACTGGGCGTCTGGGCCTGCTTACTCTGCACAATATCTACAACGGGGTTGTTTGCTCCGTAGCGCCTGGGTGCTGCACGCCTGCCTATCGGCTGCCCCTGCTTCCGGCTCGCACCATCGTGCCGTGTCACGGTCGGTGTCCTGTACGCTGTCCACCCGCTCGGCCGGGCCTCATCGCGTTGGCTCTGCTGGTGCGAGGCCGGTCAGCCCTCTCACTCTGGTCGCGCTTCGTCGGGGTGGACTCCCCCGGACGGGTGGTGCTGTGTCACTCCCTTTTCGTCGAAAAGGGGGGGGGGGGGGGAGTGGTAGAGCTTGCTCGTGGCACTCAGAGCTGTTTCAGAGGGGTTTCCACGTCTCAACACATATCTGATCTCCAAGTCGGTCTCCTTCTCGCCTCTCAGACTGGGTTGCTTAGTTTGTCGCGGGAGTCCCCACTGAATTTTTTTCCCTTGCGCCCATGCATCTTCACTGGCCACGAGGCACGTGGGGCCGAACGGTTACCAGGTGGAATCTACCCTGGCGACCTGGCCACCATGGTCACGTCCATACACGGGACAAGGGTAGTTCCGGTGGTGCAACTCGGGCACGGGTTTTCCCCTCTCGTGTATTCCTGGTACCTGCCTGTGACGCGATGAGTCCGGTGCTAGTTCTGTCGGCCCTCGCCTGTTCTCTCGGTTTCACGTGCTGTTGGTACTCATGGTCCGACTGACGCTACGACCTCTGTCGTAGGTGATGTCACGGGAGCTGCCGGGTTCATTTTGGCCCTATGCTGGTGATTCTGGCTCTGGATCCTCTACTGCAAGACGGTATCCAGCTCCTGTTGTACCTGGACGTTTGGTGAGTAGTCTCCTACTCCCTCGCTCGGTACGCACTGGCCGCGCTCCCTGTCGGCCGCCACGTTCCAGGTTGTGGCTAGTCCCGTGCACCTTTTACCGACCCTTTGGGACTCTGGGTCGCTCAGGGCTCTCTCTCGTCGCCCGGGCCCTGGTCTGCCCCACCACCGAATTTCTGGTTAGCCACTGATTCGTCGTGTGTGGTGGCTTGGAGCTCCCACTATTCCGGGGCCTTCCCCGTCAGGGCTGGTGGTCGGGCACATGCCCCTGCATGTCGATGCTCTCGACCTGTTGGTAGCATTGCTGTTCCTGAGGGTTCCCACACTGGCCCTTTGGACTTTCGGGGTGGACACTCTGCCGGGGCGTCCGTTGTCGCCCCGTCTCCCTTCGGTCCTGGGTCGCTTGGGGCACGCTCTATGCTGCCGTGCCCTGGCCTGCCCCTCTGCCAACGATATGGGTGGTCGCAGATTCGTTGTGCGAGGTGGCTTCGGGCTCCCAGTTGTCCATGGAGCATCAACGTCTGGGCTGGCGATGTGGGCCCACGCCCCTACCAGTCGATGCTCTCGGCCTGTTGGTGCCGTTGTTCTTCCTGTGGGTTCACGCGTTCGCTCTTTCGGGTGAGTCGGTGGCTTTCAGGTTGAACGTTCAGTCGGAGATCCATGGTCTCCGCGTGCAGAGGTCCTCCAGGTCTTGTCCTCTGTTGGGGATCGCAGAGCCGTTGTTCTTCCTGGCGGTCCGGCACTGCATGTCCCTGCACGCTTCCTGCCTGCCCGTGGCTGCCTGTTGTCCGGACAGGCTGTTCTGGTAGAGTGGACGCTGCCGCATACTGTCTTCCTCGACCTGACTGCTTCTTGGGGCATTCCGGGGGTCTCCTTGTTCGCCTCATGGGGGTTGTATATGTTGCCTTTGTCCCTCTCCCTCCTGTCTTGCACCCCGGCAATGGTTCTGGTTGCATTCGCGGACGTATGGGACAAGGTGGCGGAGCTCTTCGTATTCCTCGCACTCTTGCTGTGCGACATCCCCCTGAAGCTCCGACAGTTCCGCGGCTGGGTCTGGTTGTTGCCGCCCCCGTGGCTGGCACTGGTTTGGTGCGCCCAGCTGCGGTGAGGGTGCCCGTTTCCGGTGCCCCTGCCTGTCTCGCGATTCCTCTTGGGCCGGGTTGGCGACCTCGGGCCCTTGTTGCCATTCGCGGGCTCAGTGGCTCCCGGTCCACAGTCGGGTCCTCCCTGCCTTCCTCTCCTATTCCTGGTCGGCCTCTCCATGGTCTTCCGTGTCCCGCTGGATGTCTCTTCCGCCCTGGATGCGGGACATACGCCTTTAGCGCTGCTTGCTTCGCTTTTTCTGCGCCCGTCACTTCCTGTTTCGCTCTATGCGCTGCTGCCTGTCTGCCATCCGGGTGGTCTTTGTGTCTCTGGCTGGGCTGGTCGTTCCACCGACCATGCTGGTTTCCTTCCTGAAACCGGGCTCGCCTGCCGCCACGCCAGCCCCCTCCTCTGTGGGTTCTAGACTGGACTCTGGACCCTCTGGCGTCGCGGATATCCACACTGGACGCGACGCCGGTGCTGTCGCCCGGGAGTCCTTTGCCCTTCGTGGCGCTGGTTTCTGGTAGTCGGGTGGCGGGACTGGCTGCCGCTGGCTCTCCGACGTGGCCATGCTCGCCTTGTGTGCTGCCCGGTGTGCTCCTGGCACACATATGTGGCATCTTTGGTGCTGGCTGTGTGGGTGTCACCGAGGCCTGATGTGGGGTTGTAGAGGGTTGGCCGCCTCCTTTGTCGGGCACTTCGTGCTGGTTTCCCTGCTTGTGGAGATTCTGCGCATGTTCTTCGGTAGCTTTGCAGCCTCCCTACGGTTCCTGCACTGTCGATCATTGCCCGACATTGCCTTTGTGTGTTTGTGGTCATCGGTCACACCCTTCGTCTCCCTCCTACCTCTCCGTGTCCGTCGTCTGACCTGCCGGGCTGGTGATCGCTCTCGGGGGCCTCATCTCCTGGTGCCCTGGCTGGGTCCCTGGGCTCCCTCCTCGTCATTCTTAATTTTCTTTGTGAAAAGGGAGGGGGTACGGGTTACGGACACTGTGGTCACGAGCTTGGGTATATTTATATATTCTGTATACAGTACAGTATATGTCCCATATGACCTACTTTTCCTATGTTTGTATGCTGGTATGCTGTTCATATCTGCGCTTCAGAAGAAATGGATTTCTGTACGGTACTGTTGTAGATTTTTCAAGTTTTCTCCGATGCTATGAATGACAAAGTCACACTGATAAAACTGCTCTTTTTAGCTACTCCTCAGTTTTTCACTTTTTATTAAACTCTCTTGTTTATTTTGTGTTCTTTGTCATTCATATTTTTGCTTTGCATCCGTATTTGGTAATTGGGCTTGGATGTCCTCCTCCAATTTGTTACGCAGCCTTGACGTTGGATTTGCCAAGACTACTAACAAATTGGGAGGTTTGACGTACCTCCTAACCTACCAAATAGGAAAACCTACTATTTGGTAGTAGTCTTGAAAAATCCAACGTACATAGTACCCTCCCACAAGCCGGACCCCTGCCCATCCTCGCTCCTCTGTCTACTCTACGTGGAATTATGATGGTTGGCCAACGGCGCATGCGCTCAGGTTTGCCCAGATGTAAACATGTACAGGAGACGGGCTGGGCTATCAGCTGTATCTCAGGTAAATCCCTGTTTCTTCTCTTCTATGCGTTTTTCACCTTCGGTGGTAGTTTTGGTTAATGTACAACATCTCCTAGAGCAAGTTAAGGAGTAGACTCTAGACGTTTTCTTATTTAACCGCGGTTGGGGTGACGACATAGCAGTCAAAATAGACAAGTCGTCATTGCAATTAGGTTAATAGCCTTGACGTAGGATTTTCCAAGACTACTACCAAATAGTAGGTTTTCCTATTTGGTAGGTTGGGAGGTACGTCAAACCTCCCAGTATATAAGAACCTATCTCTTTCTTACTGACCTGTATTGTAAGTGGAGTGGACAGTGTAGGTGGAGTAGAGTGTAGGGTGGAGTGGGTTGTAGCGGAGGTGCCATACAAAAACAATTATTGCAACTGTAGCACATTTTTCATGTACTGAACACATTAGAACACTGAACACTTTTTGCCACTTAAAACCAGAACTGAACTTTTTATTTTCTTACCACAGTAGGCCTAAATCAACTTTTACCTTCTTATTTTTGCAACACTGTAATATATTGAGGCATAACTTAGCCTAATCAACTTTTAACCCCTTCAGCACCATGAGGTAATTTTACCTTTATTCAGGGTAAAGTTAGACGATATTATGCAGTTTCAGAAGGACCTATGTTATTCAGAGGGTTTATTGAGATCGTATTTACCCATTTCAGTCATAGAGGTAGATTATAAGCTAAAGAAAATTGTCTAATGTTAACCAGAATACTCATGTTGAAAATTATGTATTGGTGGTGAAGGGGTTAACAACCTTCTCACAAGCCTCACCAGCCTTCTCTCCACTCTTCTCTCCACTCTCCGCTTCCTTGGAAGTCATCACAACATCACTATCCATCTTGGTGGGGCAGGCGAGTAGAAATAATAGCACAAACACAGGGATAATATCCAGATGACGCACGACGCTTGGGGCGGACCACCTGTCTAGACGTAAACAATACTTTTGGCGCAAATGGAAACTTACCCACAATGCTGTTCGGTCCTCGGTCCGGTGTTTTTTTCTCTGCCATCCGGCCTTGCCCGGATGGCTGGGATATATGGCCGAATATAAAGGTTGTTATTGACCGAATAAAGCCTCATAAACTCCCCTGACATCTGGACTTGTCCGGATGTCTGAGACATGTGTCCGAACCCGAATGCCTGTCCGGAAGTCTTGGGATTCCGGATTGGAGGGGTCCGGATGGGCGGGGTTTTACTGTAGTTGGTGAGTGGACGGGAATTAATGATACAAAAGGCCGTCCTTTTCTACTTTGTCTAGGAGTGTGTTGTGAGAAGATCCTCCCCACACGTGTGAACAATACTCAATATAAGGACGCACTGTGCCCCTGTACAGAGCAAGAAGCTGTGCAGGGGTAAAGAACCCCTTGAGGCGGTTGAGCACACCCAGCTTCTGGGAGGCTGCCTTAGCAAGACTGGTAATATGGTTCTTCCAAGTGAGAGCAGAAGAAAAAGAGACACCAAGAATATTGAGAGAAGATGAAGGATTGATTTTTTGTATGGTTGAAGCGAACTGCTGCCAATTCTGACCATGAAAAGAATGCCTCTCTCCCTGAAGGGAAAGGTGTATGCCTCATGTGTTAGAAGTGCAATGACGTATGCCTAAAAAACATGGGTCATTAAAGTAGAGGATGTCAACAGAATGGAATGGAATGAGATGAGAATGGTGAGATGGATGTGTGGGGCCAGGCTGCAAGATAGAATAACAAATGATGAGCTGAGGAGACGTTTAGGTATAAAGAGTATTAGCGAGGAGATGCGTACAAGTAGACTGGGATGGTATGGATATGTGGAGAGAATGGATGAACAAAATTGGGTGAAAAGATGCAGGTCTGTGATTGTGGAGGGAGTTGCACCAAGGGGTGGACCGAGGAAGACCTGGGATCGGACTATACGTGCCGATCTCAAATCCCAAAACTTGACAAGTGAAGCAGCCTTTAACAGGGTTGTCTGGAACGCCACCATTAGGACAAGAGACTGAAACTGCACGTATGTGTGGAGCACTCAGTCTTAACATTTTATGTTTGTACATGGTGTCGCCTATCATTTCTATGCTGATGACACCCAGATTTACGTGAAAATCACAAATATAGCTGATTCACAGAGGAAGGTGAAAATGCTGATGACCGATATCAAGAAGTGGATGAGGACAAGAAAACTTAACTGAATTATAACAAAACTGAAATTCTCATCATCCGAGGTAACAGACGGGCTTCCTGGGTTAAGGTTCCCTAACGGGCCCGACGCGTCCTTCAAAACCACCAAGAATCAAATTTGTTCATGGTGTAAGATTTAATGAAGTGTAATTAAGAGGTATTCTATTATCTCTCACACAGACACTCCTTCCTTCTCTCTCACATGCAATTTCCTTCTTATCTTTCTCTTCTCCCCCACACATTAATCTATTTCTCACTTACTCATTCTCTCCCCACAGGAGGAGGTTGACTGTGGTGCCATAGTGAGCCAGGAGGCGGTGGCAGTGCTGCCGGGAGACACAGAGGAACAGCTGTCAGAGCGCATAAAGATTGCTGAGCACAAGGCCTTTCCCAGGTTAGACCGCACACTAATACTTTTGAATGGATCAGAATTAATTTTCACAGATACTCACAGGAAATCCCTGGAAGAAGCTTTAAATTGCTTGTTGTCTGTAGTGTGTGAAGTGCATGTTGGAGGTTACTGTAATACTGTTTGAGTGGCTGAGGTTGAGTGTTCGTCTGCAACCAGTGTAATCAGCTATTTCATGCTAATCAGGTGCTTAATCATTTGTGACTGATGTGTTGCACCTCTGATGTCTGCCATTTCAAAGAGGGTTTGGGAGGCCATGAGGTAGAAGGGGTTCAAATAAACTTTCACCCAGTGGGGGATTGATCCCAGGCCTCCTGCATACCGGTACCGTAAGTTGGGATAAATAGGCGCAAGTTTTATTTGTTTATTTTTATTTTTGTGTTTTTATCGCATATACAGTATACCATAATAGAAAGTGAGGAAAAGATATGCTGAGTATTTTTAATCTTTGCTAAATGTAAAAGATGGAAGAGAATCAGGGATTGAAGCAGTGGTTGATGGAGATAGGCTACCCAGGTGGCAGGGAATGAATGAAAGGATTGAGAAAAATTAGGTGAAAGAAGCAGCGAGACAAATAAGTGCGGGAAAAGCAGAAGGTTTGGATGGTATTCCTGTGGAGTGTATAAAGAAGGGTGGAGATATGATAATAGATTGGCTGGTGAGACTATTCAATGTGTGCTTTGTTGTATCAATGGTACCAATAGACTGGAGGAGTGCATGTATTGTGCCGTTGTACAAGGGGAAGGGAGATCAGCAGGAGTGTTCAAGTTATAGAGGTACCGGGTATTAGTTTATTATCAGTGGTTGGAAAGCTGTATGGCAAGTGTTGATAGAGAGGATAATAAAGTGTACGGAAGTTGCAGTAGAAGAAGAGCAGTGCGGTTTTAGGAGGGGAAGAGAGTGTGTGGATCAGATTTTTGCAGTAAGACAGCTATGCGAGAAGTATTTAGAGAAGCATAAAAAGATATTTTGGGCTTTTATGGATTTGGAAAAAGCCTATGATCGTGTGGATCGAGAAGCCATGTGGAAGGTGTTAAGGATTTATGAAATTGAAGAAATTTGTTGAGAGCAGTGAAGAGTTTTTATGAAGGGAGCAGAGCGTGTGTTAGAGTAGGAAATAATGAGTTGAGTGAATGGTTTGAGGTAAATGTAGGTTTGTGACAGGGTTGTATTTATTAGTGGCCCCTCCATCATTGACGAACATGCCTATTACATAAGGCATCCTCTTCAAACACTAATCCGCCGTAGTTTGAATCTACCGCGCAGAGCATTTAAAAAACTGAGGAGCCTTCATCATGAGCGCACGCGACCTCACTCATGGCTTCAGTCATTATGAATTGGGTTCTCACTACGAAAAAACTTCGTAAAAAATAAAAACAAAAAGAAAATAAGAATAACTATCCAATAAGCTTTCCATCATATCGTGGATGTACTTGTGTGGATTTCTGACCAGACGCTGATTCAGGCGTCATTCCTCCTTCTCTGCTCTGCGCTCAGCCTGCCCGGACCTGTCTCCCCACGCTCCGCGGGTTCCGCATTTGTTGCGTCCCTAGTGAGTTTTTTCTCATTGGTTTACTCCGGGATGTATCGAGTAAGGTTAGGATATGCGTAGCAGGAGTGTCCTGGGCTGGTTGCCCGCAGTGCAGTGTACTTTGGGTCGTATGTTTGGGGCATCTATTTCGGATGTACCCTCGTGGTCCTGTTGTGGACAGGTGAATTTTTTCACAGTTAAGCTAGCTTTGTGATGCAGGCGGCTTTCATTACGCGTTATTGCTTCCTTTTATCTTTCTGATGAGGTAGCGTATTTTTGCTGTCGTTCCCAGCGTATTTTTCTTCACTTAGTGAAGTTTTTTCTGGGTCCCGAGTCAGTTCTTCCCTTTGCCGGAAGTGTTTGCTACAGTGGTGTGTTGGCGGTGGTTCCTGTTGTGATATAATTCAGTGCTTTTTGTTTATATTCCGACATGTTACTGTTATCCGTCTGCTAGGCCTAGCCAGCCTCTCGTAGCTTTATCACATATACAAGTGTTATTGATTTATTTTCTAAATATGTACTACTGTGTCATGTGTATTTACCTAATTGTATTTACCTAATTGTAGTTTACAGGAGTTGAGCTAAGCTCGTGTTGTCCCGTCTCTCAGTCTACTTTTTATCCAATTTTTTCTTGAAAATATGGATGTTCCTTGCCCCTACCACCTCCTCCTCCAGCCCATTCCATTTATCAATACATCTATAGGGGAAGCTAAACTTCCTGATATCGTTCTTGCAGGTAGGTCTTTTTACTTTGTAGCTGTGGCCTCTAGTTATTCCTGTATCCATAATTAATATATCCTCCCTATCCAGCCTCTCCAGCCCCCGGGTACATTTGTACATCATTATCATGTCTCCCCTCTCTCTCCTCTCTTTTAGACTCGGTAGATTTAATTTGTCTAGCCTCCCTTCATATGGCAGTTCTCTGAGACTTGGAACCAATCTAGTGACTGCTCTCTGGATTCTTTCTAACTTGTGAATATGCTTCTTTAGATGCGGGGACCACACCACTGCTGCATACTCCAATCTTGGTCTAATCATACTCTTCATAATTTTCGCTACCATGGTCTCATCCAAATAGTTCAGAGCAACTTTCATATTCCCGGCCATTGCATACATTCCGCTAAAGAGCTTGTTAATATGTTTCTCTGGCGACAAATTATCTTGTATAATCAACCCTAAATCTTTTTCTTTTTCGGCCTTGCTAATTTTATTATCTCCCATCCTGTACTCCCAATTTGGTCTATTCACACTTCTTCCCATATTTAACACATGACATTTACTTATATTAAATTTCATTTTCCACTTGGTGCTCCATTCGTATATTTTATCTAAATCCCCTTGCAGCTCCTCACAACTACTTTTATTTGTTATTTGTCTCATAATTTTTACGTCATCTGCAAACATTGACATGTAAGAGTTTATGCCTATCGGCAGGTCATTCACGTACATAAGGAACATGAGAGGTGCCAACACAGATCCCTGCGGCACACCACTCTCAACTTTCCGCCACGATGAGTAAGTTCCTCTAATGTTGGTCCTCATTTCCCTATCTGTTAAATAGCTCTCCATCCATTTCAGCAAACTCCCCCTGACACATCCTAGCGTCTCAAGCTTAGATAACAATCTCTTATGTGGTACCTTATCGAATGCTTTGGAAAGGTCTAAGTAGACGCAGTCCACCCATCCGCCTCTTTCTTGGAGTACATCTATCACCCTACTGTAATAACATAGCAAACTGGTAACACAAGATGTCCCTTCTCTGAATCCAAATTGCTTTGGGGTTATTATTTTCTTTCTCTCCAACATTTTCATCCATCTCTTCCTAATTAGCTTTTCACAAATCTTGCATACAATACTAGTAAGTGAAACTGGTCTATGGTCCTGGTTTAGTTGTGTATTGGCTAATTCCACGGACTATTTATGTGTCCTGGGTTAGTTGTGTTTTGGCTAATTCCACGGACTATGTTGGGCCCGGCGTTAGTTGTGTTTTAGCTACGCCTCGGTCCGGTGTTGCGTTCAGATGGTATCTGGACGGGGTGGGTTTTTTCCGGCGGGTTTTTCTCGGTTTCACCTTGATAACCCCGGCTGGTTGCCTAGTTTTGGCCACGCGTGGTTTAAAACAGGCTTGTTTCCCCGGCGAGTGGGTGTCTGTGGCTCCCCAGGTCTGCGTCTCTGGGGTGCCTGTTTCATCCCGGCGGGTTGGCTGTACCCATCTAACAGTGTTCATACGGACACGTGTTGTTTGTAGTTTTTTCGGTTTTGCAAAGCCAATATAAAACTATGCTGTAGTTGTATTTCCTCCCCGGCGATCTGTTTCAAAGAAGTGGGGATAGGAACAATTGGGGTTAACTTTTAAACTTTAATTCACCCGGTGGGTGCAACCTGGAAGGTTGGGATGACCGAATTTGCAAAATTCAGTTTAGTTGACCAGTCAATTGAGGGATGCTTTGTGTATCGCCTCCTTCAACATACGGCGCTTTAGGGCACATTTGGGGTTAACGTTTTTTAAACTATTATTCACACCCGGCGGGTGTTTCTTGCACGGATGAGAATAACGAATTTACAATTCAGTTAGTTAACCAGACATTTGAGGGATACGTTTTGTATCGCCGCCTTCAACATACGGCGATCTAAAAGATACTTCGGCAGAAGTTAGATCTCGTATATTTGTCAGGCTTCCCAGTTTTTTATCTACGAGATAATTCGGGGGCCGGCGTCTTTTTTAGGGGGTTTTTTTCCAATATTTAATATGGAAACAAACACCACCGGAAAGACTTAATCACTTATAAACGCCATGATGGTCTTTATATATTATGTCAGAGGGTATTCATAAATCTTTTGGACAAATTAAGATATTCTGAAATCTTTTACTTAGGAAACCCCACCGCGTGGCGAGCTGTGGTCGTTGAGTATTACGTCTCGTTACCCGGCGGGTTATTTAACACCTGTGTGCGAACATGAGTGGGTTAACCTTATGAGCATTAATTCCTGGAAATTTTAAATTTTCCAGAGCTGGGTCCCGGCGGGTCTATGCAGAACCTGGAGTAGTTTCCCTCCAGTCTCTGTCATGGCTACCTTTGCCCCGGTTTTTGCTGTATGCATTACGCCCTCCTGTTCAGGTATCCCTATTTTTGCGCACACACTTTGTATAAAATGTGTTAAAATGTCTCGTTTGGTGGGGGTTACCTTTCCGGCGTTTTTCTCGTTGCTCCGAGAACACCGTTTTGGTTTACCGAGTTTTAGTCAGGATGGCTAAAATAGGTAAGTTACCCCGACGAGTTTGGTCGCTTGAGGGCTCATCAGAAACTGCGTTTTTCTGTGGTCGAGCCTGGGATCAGGCTTCCTGTGTTATTCATTGCTTTATGCATTACGCCCTCCTGTTATGTCTCGTTTGGTGTGGGTTACCTTTCCGGCGTTTTTTCTCGTTGCTCCGAGAACACCGTTTTTGGTTACCAAGTTTTAGTCAGGATGGCTAAAATAGGTAAGTTACCCCGACGAGTTTGGTCGCTTGAGGGCTCATCAGAAACTGAGTTTTCTGTGGTCAAGCCTGGGATCAGGCTTCCTGTGTTATTCCCGGTGAGGGGGGCTCCACACAGTTATTTATTGGGGTTAACTTTTAAACTTTAATTCACCCGGTGGGTGCAACCTGGAAGGTTGGGATGACCGAATTTGCAAAATTCAGTTTAGTTGACCAGTCAATTGAGGGATGCTTTGTGTATCGCCTCCTTCAACATACGGCGCTTTAGGGCACATTTGGGATTAACGTTTTTTAAACTATTATTCACACCCGGCGGGTGTTTCTTGCACGGATGAGAATAACGAATTTACAATTCAGTTAGTTAACCAGACATTTGAGGGATACGTTTTGTATCGCCGCCTTCAACATACGGCGATCTAAAAGATACTTCGGCAGAAGTTAGATCTCGTATATTTGTCAGGCTTCCCAGTTTTTTATCTACGAGATAATTCGGGGGCCGGCGTCTTTTTTAGGGTTTTTTTTCCAATATTTAATATGGAAACAAACACCACCGGAAAGACTTAATCACTTATAAACGCCATGATGGTCTTTATATATTATGTCAGAGGGTATTCATAAATCTTTTGGACAAATTAAGATATTCTGAAATCTTTTACTTAGGAAACCCCACCGCGTGGCGAGCTGTGGTCGTTGAGTATTACGTCTCGTTACCCGGCGGGTTATTTAACACCTGTGTGCGAACATGAGAGGGTTAACCTTATGAGCATTAATTCCTGGAAATTTTAAATTTTCCAGAGCTGGGTCCCGGCGGGTCTATGCAGAACCTGGAGTAGTTTCCCTCCAGTCTCTGTCATGGCTACCTTTGCCCCGGTTTTTGCTGTATGCATTACGCCCTCCTGTTCAGGTATCCCTATTTTTGCGCACACACTTTGTATAAAATGTGTTAAAATGTCTCGTTTGGTGGGGGTTACCTTTCCGGCGTTACCTTTCCGGCGTTTTTCTCGTTGCTCCGACAACACCGTTTTGGTTTACCGAGTTTTAGTCAGGATGGCTAAAATAGGTAAGTTACCCCGACGAGTTTGGTCGCTTGAGGGCTCATCAGAAACTGCGTTTTTCTGTGGTCGAGCCTGGGATCAGGCTTCCTGTGTTATTCATTGCTTTATGCATTACGCCCTCCTGTTATGTCTCGTTTGGTGTGGGTTACCTTTCCGGCGTTTTTTCTCGTTGCTCCGAGAACACCGTTTTTGGTTACCAAGTTTTAGTCAGGATGGCTAAAATAGGTAAGTTACCCCGACGAGTTTGGTCGCTTGAGGGCTCATCAGAAACTGAGTTTTCTGTGGTCAAGCCTGGGATCAGGCTTCCTGTGTTATTCCCGGTGAGGGGGGCTCCACACAGTTATTTTGTTTGGTCTTTCCCTCCCGGCGACCTTTTTTACAAAGAGGTCTGGGGCAGGTATAAGTGGTTTGACATTGCATATAAAACCCGGCGGTTGTACCTTCGGGTGGTTATATTAACGAATTTGCGATTCGCGATAATTTGCCAAACAATTGATTGATACAATAGGGTATCACGGCCGTCAAGACGGCGATCTATGAGGGCTTCTGGCAGAAGCCGGATTAGAGATTAAGATAGGCTTAGACTTTTTATGGGATAAAAAGATGCCTGAATCTTACTAGTGTTTCAAGTGTAAAGGGATACTTGAAGGACTTCATCTTTAATAAAGATATGTTTCATCTTTATGAGGATTCAGAAGTTATGCTTAATTCTTTCGAACAGGTAAAAGATATGCTGAAATCCTTAATAAACAATTGGAACAATGTTATTTGTTTGTTTAGTCTTTCTCTCCCGGCGACCTTTTTACAAAAAAGGTCTGGGGCAGGTACAATTGGTTTGACATTGCATATAAAACCCGGCGGTTATACCTTCGGGTGGTTATATTAACTGATTAGCAATTCGCGATCATTTGCCAAACAATTGATTGATAAAATAGGGTATCACGGCCTTCAAGACGGCGATCTATGAGGGCTTCTGGGAGAAGCCGGATTAGAGATTAGGATAGGCTTAGACTTTTTATGGGATAAAAAGATGCCGGAATCTTACTAATGTTTCAAGTGTAAAGGATACTTGAAAGACTTCATCTTTAATAAAGATATACTTCATCTTTATGAGGATTCAAAAGATATGCTTAAAAATCTTCTGGACAGGTAAATATATCCTGAAATCTTTAATATGAAACTAAAGGAAAACGAAAAGTAGTGGTGGAGTGCTACGGTTCGTTGACCGGCGGTCTTGTGACACATATTTTGTACCATTTTTTGGGTGTAACCCTATGAGCATTAATCCCCGGAAAATTCTCTTTCCAGGGCGGAGTACCGGTGTTGCACCAGGTGACCAGGTAGTTCCCGGGGGCGGGGTAGTTTTCCCCCAGTCTCTGCCATGTCGGCACTTGAACCTCTCATTGCTGTATGTTCAACGCCGTTAAGATCAGGTATCCCTATATATTATTTTCATTTGTTAATGAAATAATTTAATCACTGAATAATAATAACCATATATATTTTCTATGATTATATTAGGATAATATTGTGTTTATTTATAGTAATTTATTTTAATACAATTAAATATAAATTAAATTAATTAGTATACTTTATGATTTTGCTCACCAGCTCTGCTTTCAATGTGTTAATGAGCTATGGGAGCTTTTAATTATCATAAACCTTTACAGGGCTCTCTTTTAGAGAGTATACCGAGCTCGCAAGCGAGGGACAGCCACAGCCAAGGTGTATGGCGATACTCACAGTCCTGGCAGGACAGAACACATCCCTTTGTGACTCAACTAGTGCTGACGTCCACGGGATGCCGATGTACCATCTTCTACCCCAGTTTTAACATGGCAACATGTGGAGGTCCCGGCTTCGGCGGGATCTTCCCATGATAAGCCAGACTTAACGGATGAAGAACAACGATCTCTGGTCTCAGAGATGGAGGTTGAAGAGTCCAGTCACCTTTTAGGCGACTCTCAGGGTACTGTCGAATCTCCACGGAGTTCGTCATCGGCTAGGTATGTACCGGCGGAAGAGATTGATGGACTACTATTGAATGCACTTAATAGGTTCTTGGGCCCTACGCCGGAAACTCCTCCTGATACGGGAGATCCCGCGATGTCGACGAATGTGCGACCTCTGGCTACATCCTTTGCTTTAGCGAAAATACCTAGCCATCCGCTTGTGTCAGGCCCAATTTCCAATGTGCCAGGCACAACAGCTCTCACTACTTCCACTGAATGCAGTTCACTGTATTCAGAAACAAGGGTCAACGAGGTCAAGGAAGTTGCTACTCGTGTCGGAAGAGATTTTTGTTCTAGCCAGCAGTCTAGATATTTATCTTCACGCATCTTATCTCCCAGACGTAGCGAACGTCTGGGCAGACGCTCTGTCCCGGAGACAGAGCACGACAGTAGAATGGGAGCTCAAGCAACCCATTTTCGACCTAATGATTGCGGAGCTCTCCCATCCACAAGTGGATCTTTTTGCGTCCGAGGAGACTCACAAGCTCCCTCTATACCTCACCCGCCGGGCGATAACGCCGGCAGGGGGGCCAGACGCCCTAGTGACAGACTGGAACAGATGGAGCTCCATCTATCTGTTTCCGCCGCCAGATGCGTCACTAATGTGCCACGTAGTGAACAAACTACGAGTTTATCGAGGCTTAGTCTCGCTAATCGCGCCCCTGTGGCCGGCGCAGGTGTGGTACCAGCAATTAATAATGTGGTGCCTGGACCCGGTATCGCTCCCGGTCGGGTACTTCCACTTAGACACGATTGGCAACCTAGCGACCTCGCTGACTTTTGCATTATGGACATTCAGGAGGCCAAGTGGCTAGCACCATACGGTAGGGATGTGACCAATAAATTGCTCAATCAATATACTCAGTCTACTAAGCGACAATATCAATCACATTGGAAAGCTTTTACTTCTTGGATTGTTAGAACGGAACAAACTGTACCCTCAGTGGCATTGGTTTTTAATTACTTGAACTATCTGTTTGAGCAGAAACGTTTATCTGTGGTAACTTTGAAGAATCACTTAACTGCGATTAGAGTGCCCTTTTTCGACCTTACAGGTCTATCCATACCGGTGGCGGAGGAAACAGGATTTATGAGAGCGTGTTTTAAACTCCGCCCACCTCCCCGTCAGCTCATGCCTACTTGGTCTCTGGACAAAGCTTTGTCTTTACTTCATTCTCGTCTGTATCAAAATACTGCAGACTTTGCTTTAATCTTAAAGAAGGCAGTTTTCCTTTTGGCTTTGGCCACCGGAAACAGAGTGTCTGAGCTGGCGGCGATGAGCAACACACCTAATTGTCTTAGGTTTGGTAGACTTAATGATTCAATTTCCATTGCACCCTCCCCGGCGTTTGTAGCCAAGAATGAGCATAGTGCACACGTGTTTTCTGAGTTCACGGTGCCGGCGTTAAAAAGGGGAAAAGTGCATCATAATTTATGTCCAGTGCAAGCTCTAACCAAATATTTGAGAATAGCTCCTCAAAAACCCCAAGGTGCTTTATGGGTAGCGAGTACGGGTAAACGCTTACTTAAACGGCGATTAGCCTCTCTTCTGGTAGAAGTCATTAAAGAGAGTAATCCCGGCGTTGTGGGTAGGGCCCACGATTTACGCAAGTGGGCGGCCTCTTTACGTTTCCTGAAAAACTTTTCAGTTGAAGATATTGCGTCCACACAGTTGTGGGCGTCTAATCATACGTTTCTCTCTAGATACTTGTCAGTTGCTCTAGACAAACCTTCCTTACCATGTATAGCTTTAAGGCAGAGGGTCTAGGTGGCCCTGCAGTCACTTATGTTTACTTTCACGGAAGGGGGGGGGGGGGTGCAGTCAGTTGACATAGGACACCCTAGACCCCGCCGGAGTATGAGAGCTGTGATACAATTTAAGGTTAAAATGTGATATGAAAATTTCTCTGCGAGAAATTGTGCTAGTACAAGGTTTAGTACAAAACAACGGTGTTGTTATAGTAGTTTTAGCTGCGAAAGCAATGTAATATTAGTTCAATGGAGTTCATTTGCAATTGATCTCCACATGTATTTTGGGGTTTATGATGTGCACATATAAACTTATAACTTATTATTTTTGTCACCACTCGTTGAGTGGGGTGCCTTTTGTAACTACAGATCTGTGTTCAGAATCTTCAGGGTTACCCATTTTTGTCGGGCAGGCTTCTTTGAAGCACGCACCTGCCTGAACCCCTTTTTCTTGTATATTTCCGGCCTACGCCGTATTAAATACATTTTTCAAAAGTAAGAATACTATGTGGTTGTTTTTATTATCTGCTTTTCTAGAGTTATGATATGATTACGAATGTCCCCCTCCAGTCTTAGATATCAGGCATGTTCGTCAATGATGGAGGGGCCACTAATAAATTATAGGTTTGACTCCTGTAAGGAGATAAAGAAAACCTAATATTTAGTAGTGGCCCCGTAATCATTGACGACTGGGGCCCTCCCGACCGTCCCCTTCCCATTCGTTGATGTATTAAGGATTTTAGTTTACTTGATATGTCAGTGAAGGAGGAATGACGCCTGAATCAGCGTCTGGTCAGAAATCCACACAAGTACATCCACGATATGATGGAAAGCTTATTGGATAGTTATTCTTATTTTCTTTTTGTTTTTATTTTTTACGAAGTTTTTTTCGTAGTGAGAACCCAATTCATAATGACTGAAGCCATGAGTGAGGTCGCGTGCGCTCATGATGAAGGCTCCTCAGTTTTTAAATGCTCTGCGCGGTAGATTCAAACTACGGCGGATTAGTGTTTGAAGAGGATGCCTTATGTAATAGGCATGTTCGTCAATGATTACGGGGCCACTACTAAATATTAGGTTTTCTTTATCTCCTTACAGGAGTCAAACCTATAATTTATTAGTGGCCCCTCCATCATTGACGATTATGCCTATTACATAAGGCCTCCTCTTCAAACGCTTATTTACCGTAGTTTGAATCTACCGCGCAGAGCATAAAAAATTTGAGGAGCCTTCATCATGAGCGCACGCAACCTCACTCATGGTTCTGTCATTATGAAATTGGGTTCTCACTACGAAAAAACTTTGTAACAAATAATAAAAAAAAAAAAAAATAAGAATAACTATTCATAAGCTTTCCATATACTCGTGGATGTACTTGTGTGGATATTTGACCAGACGCTGACTTCAGGCGTCATACTTCCTTCTTCTCTGCTCTGCGCTCAACCTGCCCTGACGTGTCTCCCCACGCTCCGCTGGTTCCGCATTTGCTGCGTCCCTAGTGAGTTTTTTCTCATTTGTTTACTCTGGGATGTATCGAGTAAGGTTAGGATATGCGTATCAGGAGTGTCATGGGTGGGTTTCCCGCAGTTCAGTGTATTTGGGTCGTGTGTTTGGGACACCTATTTCGGGTGTACCCTCGTGGTCCCGTGGTGGACGCGTGATACATTTTTCGCGGCTAGCTAGCCTAGTTATTTAGTTGGCTTTAACTACGCGTTATCAGGCTTCTTCTTATCTTTCTGATGAAGTTGCCTTATTTGTTTGTTTTCTGACGTTCCTAGCGTATTTTTCTTCACTTAGTGAAGTTTGTTCTAGGTCCCGAGTCAGTGCATCCCTCTCCCGGGATTTTTTCTACGATGTTGTGATGGCAGCTGTTCCTGTTGTGATATGATACAGTGCTTTTTGTTTATATTACGACGTGATTAAGTGATATTTCCGTCTGCTTAGGCCTAGCCAGCCACTCGTAGCATTTTACATGTACAAGTGTTATTGATTTATTGTATAAATATGTACTACTGTGTCATGTGTGTCCTGGATTAGTTGTGTTTTGGCTTAATCCAGGGACTATTTGTGTATATCAGATTGCGTCTGGTTTGTGTGGGTTGCCTTTTCCGGCGGGTTTTCTCGATTGCACCGAGAAAATCCGGCTGGTTGCCGAGTTTTAATCACGCGTGGTTAAAATAGGCTAGTTTCCCCCGGCGAGTGGTGGCTTGAGGGCTCTCCAGGTACTGCGTCTCTGTAGTAGAGCCTGTGTTCAGGCTTACTGTGTGTTTCCCGGCGGGATGGCTATACCCGTTTAACTAGGTGTTCATGCGGACACCTGTTGAGTATAGTTTTTCCCCGTTTTTGCAAAGCCATTGAAAAACTAGGCTGTTTTGTTTGATTGGTCTTTCCACCCCGGCGATCTTTTGCAAAGAAGTGGGGATAGGAACAATTGGGGTTAACATTAAATTAATTTCACGCCCGGCGGTTGAACCTTGGGAGGGTGGGATTAACGGATTTGCAATTCGGTATGGTTGGCCAGACAATTGAGGGATACAATTGGGTATCGAGGCCTTCAAAATACGGCGATCTATGAAGGCTTCGAGAGAAGTCAGATCTAAAGTTTAAGATAGGCTTACCCTTTTTAACTGCGATATAATAAGGAGGCCGGCGTCTTAATATGGGTTTCCGGTGGACAAAAAACCACTGGGAAGACTGCGTCATTTATAAAGATATGCTCGTCTTTATATCATGTCAGAGGATATGCTTAAATCTTTTGGACGAGTAAAGATATTCTAAAATCTTTACATATGAACCTACAGGGTAACAAGAGGTAATGGTGGTGTATTACGTCTCGTTGCCCGGCGGTTCATTAACACTTGTGTTAGAACATTTTGGGGTAACCTTATGAGCATTAATTCCTGGAAATTTTCTTTTTTCCAGGGCGGAGTTCCGGCGGGTCAACAGAGGACCAGGAGAAGCCCGGGGTGGGTTAGCTTTTCTCCAGTCTCTGTCATGGCTACACTAGACCCTGTTTTTGCTCTGTGCTTAACACCCTCCTGTTCAGGGATCCCTATTTTTGCGCATACACTGTGCATCAGATGCGTCAAATGCTTGGACCGGTCAAGGGGTTTGTGGGTGACTAAGAATTGTGCTTTTTGTAGTCAGTTAAGTATCAAAGTCTTACAGCACGATAATCAGGCCGCGGCGGTTGCATTGCGCGAGGTCAAACAACTCCTATCTACTTATGCTACTTCAGTGGCTCATAAAGCTCTTCAGTGCGATAACGTAGTTCTGTGGGAACGATTGATTGTTCAGCATCCCCCACTTAAACATCCCCCTTCTAAAAGTAGAGTAAATGTGCGTAAGTCCCTCCCCCGGCACATCTAAGAGATCTCGAGAGCCGATACCCCCGGCGACAGCTTCCAAGTCAAGATCGAGGTCCAGGTCAAGGTCTCCCCTCCGACAGCAGACACCTAGTCACTCTACTTCACCTTCGAGGAAGAAGAGCAAGGAGGAGAAGACCAAGGACAGTCCTAGTGTGAAATCAAAGTCAAGGCGAAGTCACAAGTCTTCAAAAAAGGATACTCATGTACGAAAGGCCTCCCGGCGTTCGCCGGAGCCTCGTACCTCGCTTTCTGCCTCTACTCCCGACATGTCTCATGTCCAATCTAACAGGTCGGGAGTGGAGTCAGAGACTGTGGTGGGGGATATACCGGCGGACAGGTTGTCACCAAATATTAGTCCCAGTTCACATGTACCAGCTTTAGGTTTAGAGAGTTCTACCAGAAGTTATAACCCTCTAGAGGGCTCGAGTGAAGGCTCAGTAATTGGTGTGGTACCTAGCTCACAAGTGAGTTCCGGCCAAGACCGGGGAGTTTGGAGGTACTCCCAGCCATGGAGTGACGGCTCACATCCTTCTCATGCAACACAGGTAGTGGCAGACGTCCACGAGGGACGCTGAGATCCCATCGTCCATCCCGGACTTAACATGGCAGCATGAGGGGGTCCCGGCTTCGGCGGAATCCTCTCAGGAGAGGCCGGAGGAAAGGGATGAAGGTTCTATAATTTCTGAGATGGAGGTTCAAGAGTCAGGTTCATTGATAGACGACTCTTAGAGTAGGAATGATTCGCCACATAGTTTATCCTCTGCTAAATTATAGGTTTGACTCCTGTAAGGAGATAAAGAAAACCTAATATTTAGTAGTGGCCCCGTAATCATTGACGAACATGCCTATTACATAAGGCATCCTCTTCAAACACTAATTCGCCGTAGTTTGAATCTACCGCGCAGAGCATTTAAAATCTGAGGAGCCTTCATCATGAGCGCACGCGACCTCACTCATGGCTTCAGTCATTATGAATTGGGTTCTCACTACGAAAAATCTTCGTAAACAATAAAAAGAAAAAGAAAATAAGAATAACTATCCAATAAGCTTTCCATCATATCGTGGATGTACTTGTGTGGATCTTTGACCAGACGCTGATTCAGGCGTCATTCTTCCTTCACTGACATATCAAGTAAACCAAAATCCTTAATACATCAACGAATGGGAAGGGGATGGTCGGGAGGGCCCCAGTCGTCAATGATTACGGGGCCACTACTAAATATTAGGTTTTCTTTATCTCCTTACAGGAGTCAAACCTATAATTTATTAGTGGCCCCTCCATCATTGACGAACATGCCTGATTTCTAAGACTGGAGGGGGACATTCGTAATCATATCATAACTCTAGAAAAGCAGATAATCAAACACCCACATAGTATTCTTACTTTGAAAATATATTTAAACATGGCGCAGCCCATATATATACAAAAAAGGGGTTCAAGCAGGTGCGTGCTTCAAAGAAGCCTGCTTGACAAAAAAGGGTAACTCTGGAGATTCTGCGCACAGATCTGTACACTCTAACCTCCATTTAACGGATTCCGATTTAATGGATATCGGCAATAACGGTCAAAAAATGTAGGCCGGACAATGGACCCAGCAACGGACATAGTCCGTTGCTATAAAAAAGTTGGAGCAAAGTCCGTTGCTCTATCTATTTATCTCTCTGATGCACCTACCTAAATCCCTTATACATTAACATAACTATGTCTTATTTGGACTTTTTGTAATCTTTGAATCATTTCTAATATGATGGAATTGAAAAATATAATATCCTTCCAGCACATAGATAAATAATAAGATAGTCAACAAAATATTTCAACTCTCCCCTCCGTGCCAGCAGAGACGGAAGATTTACGTTTGATAGATTTTTTGTTTTGTTTTTTTCCCTCGATATACACACTCTTTCTATTTATCTATCTCTCTAATTCATCTATCTAAATCCCTTATACATTAACATAACTATGTCTTATTTGGACTTTTTGTAATCTTTGAATAATTTCTAATGTGATGGAATTGAAAAATATAATATCCTTCCAGCACATAGATAAATAATAAATGAGATAGTCAACAAAATATTTCAACCCTGCCCTCCGTCTATGCGCCGAGCTTCCCAGACGGGAGATTTACGTTTGATAGATTTTTTTTTTTTTTTTCCCCACGGTATACACAATATGATGGGGAAATATTATAACATGTTTTTAATTGACATTTGTGTCGTTTTTGCTGATTATGAGTTGGTGGAAAATAAAATCTTTAATTCTATCATATCGGAAATGATTCACAGATTATATAGAGACCAAATAATATACACTTTTAAGTGTGTTCAATAGTTTTGCATTATCAATAGGGTGTAGCACAAGGGATTACCAGGATTTATTTCAGGTACAGTAAAAAAAAGGATGCATAACAGTTAAATGTCACGATCCGGACACCTGTACTCAACACCGAATTTTTCTCAAGGAATTTCCGGATTACATCCGGACTGGACAGTATTTAGCAGCAACGGACATTTAGCAGGAACGGGCAGGTGCTTGCACGCATTTGTCCGTTAAATGGAGGGTCGAGTGTAGTTACAAAGGCACCCCACTCAACGAGCGGTGACAAAAATAATAAGTTATAAGTTTACATGTGCACATAATAAACCCCATAATATTCGTGGAAATGTTTCACAAACGATCTCCACTGTTTAAACTAAATTGCTTTCACAGCTAAAACTACTATAACAACACTGTTGTTTGTACTAACAATGTACTAGCAAAATTTCTCGCCCTGAATAGAACAGAGAAATATTCATATCACATTATCCATAATTTGTCTCACAGCTCTTACATTCCGGCGGGGTCTAGGGTGTCCTATGTTACACTGACTGCACCCCCCCCCCCCTCCTTTTCCCTTTGAAAGTAAACAAAAGTGACTGAAGGGCCACCTAGACCCTCTGCCTTAAAGCTATACATGGTAAGGAAGGTTTGTCTAGAGCAACTGACAAGTATCTAGTCAAAAACGTATGATTAGACGCCCACAACTGTGTGGACGAAATATCTTCAACTGAAAAGTTCTTCAAGAAACTTAAAGAGGCTGCCCATTTGCGTAAATCGTGGGCCCTACCCACAACGCCGGGATTACTCTCTTTAATGACTTCGACCAGAAGAGAAGCTAACCTCCGTTTCAGTAAGCGTTTGCCCGTACTCTCTACCCATAAAGCACCTTGGGGGTTTAGAGGAGCTACTCTCAAATATTTGGTTAGAGCTTGCACTGGACAGAGATTATGGTGCACCTTTCCCCTTTTTAACGCCGGCACAGTGAACTCAGAAAACACGTGCGCCCTGTGCTCATTCTTGGCTACAAATCCCGGGGAAGGTGCAATGTGAATACATTCATTAAGTCTACCAAACCTAAGGCAATTAGGTGTGTTGCTCATCGCCGCCAGCTCAGACACTCTGTTCCCGGTGGCCAAAGCCAAAAGGAATACAGCCTTTTTTAAAAGTAACGCAAAATCTGCAGTATTTTGGTACAGACGAGAGTGAAGTAAAGACAATGCCTTGTCCAGAGACCAAGTAGGCATGAGCTGACGGGGAGGTGGGCGGAGTTTAAAACAAGCTCTCATAAAACCTGTTTCCTCCGCCACCGGTATGGAGAGACCTAAAAAGGGCACTCTAATCGCAGTTAAGTGATTTTTTAACGTTACCACAGATAAACGTTTCTGCTCAAACAGATAATTCAAATAATTAAATACTAACGCCACTGAGGGCACAGTCTGTTCTGTTCTAATGATCCAAGAAGTAAAGGCCTGCCAATGTGATTGATACTGTCGTTTCGTAGACTGAGTATATTGATTGATTAATTTATTGGTCACATCTCTACCATACGGTGCTAGCCACTTGGCCTCCTGAATGTCCATAATGCAAAAGTCAGCGAGGTCGCTAGGTTGTTGTTGTTGTTGTTGTTTTTCCCCAAGCTGCCTGGCCGAACAGCCCCAAGGCCCCGAGCAAGGCCAAGGCTATAATCGAGCGCCCCCACAGAACCCTCCCTGCCGACCACAATAAAGCCTGGGTGACCGAAGCCACTCCATGGCGGGGAGCTGAGGAGGGTGCGGAAACGCCCGGGAAACCAAAGCCCCACCCAGGGCCCTGTGCCCCTCAGCAATTATGAAGAGAAAGTTGAGGGGCAAAGGAAAGATGTGACGCTTTGGCTTCCAATCTTGGTAGATTAGGAGGTCAATCCACGCAAGAGACGCCGTCACTTGAGATCTAGAAAATATATAAGTAAAAGGAACAGTCAGAGTAAGCTATGGGTATGGCAGAGATCGCTCAGTTCTCACTCTGATAGACCAGCCCATCACCACATGACTAGAACCCAATCCTCTCAGCATCAGCTAGGAAAGGCCCTAGAAAGCTGCCTTTGGCGGGGGGATAGCTCCCCTATTTCAACCCTTTTCGGGGTTGGGCACCCGCCCAAGCTAGGTTGCCAATCGTGTCTAAGTGGAAATACTCGACCGGGAGCGACACCGGGTGCGAGCACCACGTCTTCAATTGCGCCGGCCACAGGGGCGCGATGAGCGAGACTAAGCCTCGATAATCTCGTAGTTTGTTCACTACGTGGCACATTAGTGACGCGCCTGGCGGCGGAAACAGATAGATGGAGCTCCATCTGTTCCAGTCTGTCACTAGGGCGTCTGGGCCCCTGCCAGCGTTTCCGTCCAGCGGGTGAGGTATAGAGGGAGTTTGTGAGTCCCCTTGGACGCAAACAGATCCACTTGTGGATGGTAGAGCTCTGCAATCATTAGGTTGAAAATGGGTTGCTTGAGCTCCCATTCTACTGTCGTGCTCTGTCTCCGGGACAGAGCGTCTGCCCAGACGTTTGCTACGCCTGGGAAATAAGATGCGTGAAGATAAATGTCTAGCCTGTTGGCTAGAGTAAAAATCTCTTCCGACACGTTTAGCAACTTCCTTGATCTCGTTGACCCCTGTTTCTGAATACAGTGAACTGCATTCAGATTGTCCATTCTGAAGGCCAGCGACTTGCCCCGTAAAGTAGAGCCGTGAGCCTGAAGGAAATACAAGGGGACTAGTAATTCTTTGACATTGATGTGGGAGATTTCTAAGTGGGACCAAAGCCCCTGACCCTGGTGCCCCTGGTTTGACTGAAATCCCCAACCTATCGTGCCTGACGCATCCGTGTCTACCCATACCGTTGGCGGAGGAGAGGTCCATGACATTACCGAGTGCAGCGTTTCCCTCTTCGCCCAGACCGCCAGTAAGGTGTGGATTAATTTTGGGATGGGCCATAATTTTCCCGCCGGTAAGAGTGGGAAATATTTGTTGCCCTCCAATATTAACCGTTTTACTTTCAACCGGCCCAACATTACAGTTAGTTGAATCCAGTTGAGAGAGCCGACCAGAGACTCCCAGACCCTCCGTGTCGTAGTCAGACTGTGAAGAAACATGAACAGTTTCCTGCAAAACCTGTTGCGATTGTCCACACTCTGACAAAGAGTGAGAGCCGCTGTGTCCCAAACCAGCCCTATCCACTGAATTACTCGTGAGGGGACAAGGTTTGACTTTACCAGATTTACCTTGAACCCTATAGCTTTGACATGAGTTAAAAGTATGTTGACATGTTTGATGCATAATTGCTCTGTCTCCGCCACCACCAGCCAGTCGTCTAGGTACCACAGAACTCTGATTCCTTGCTTCAAGAACAGCATCAGGGCTTGCCGGACTAATTTCGTGAATAGTCGAGGTGCCAGGTTCAAACCGAATGGCATCCTCTGAAAAACAAAATTTTGGTGCCTGATCCGTAAGGCCAGAAACCTTTGAAATCGTTTGTTGACCGATACGTGCCAATAAGCGTCTTGTCAGGTCTAGGGAACACATCCAACCCCCCGGCGGAAGTGTTAGCCTGATTTGGTGTACTGTTAACATTCGGAATGACTCGTTGTGAATGTGAAGGTTCAGATAAGACAGGTCGACGACCGGTCTCATCTGAACACTGTCCCGTTTGGGAACTAAAAAGAGCTTGGACGTGAATACAGGGTAATTTGGGGGGGACCGGGATGATGACATTCTTGGCAATCATATCCTGGACCAGTGACTCCACCTCTAAAGAAACAAAATTCGCCGTTGTCGGCTGACGTAAGCGAGGTCGCCGGAGCCACGCCAAGTGATGCCCTTGCGTGCCACCATCCGGGCCCAAGTGTTTATCGGCCATGCTTTGTGACACGTTCGGAACGACCCAGTTAGCAGACCAGGGTTCGCCGGCTGTACTACCCTCGGATCCGCCGGTCTTACTACTGGCACCGGGAGTGAGAGAGACCTTAGTTTTTTTACGGTGGTGGAGTTGGCGGTGGTGGACGCTTCGCCGGCTGGCTGGCGTTGGCAGAAGACGGGCCCTGACCTGGCTTATTATAGCCTCGTCCTTTCTGACCTGAAAACCTACCCTGTCTATGCCTGAACTGACCTTGAGTGGAGGAGGACTTAGGTGGAAGAAAGGGCTTAGATCCCCCCGGCTGAGCTTTAGCGACTGGCCTGGGTTTGGGGAAGTTAAAGGCAGGTTTCTTAGAAGGGGTGGGACTGTGTTTAACGGCCTGAGCCATATTAAAAACCGTTCGCCACACATCAGGGGACATTAAAGAGGGAGTGAGCACTGGTGACATGACCACCTGATTCGCAATGCGATCAGGCAGTTTGCGGACTAAGGATATTCTCAGATCTTGTCTCGCTCGTACCGCCTCAAGCAAGGCAGTGCGTACGTCACCTAATGATTGGATTGACGACTGAAGAAGCAGTCGCCGGGACAATTCAACCGAACGTCTGGCATCCGCGTCTGCGATTGCCTGAGTGGACCGGAGCAAAGACTTAGCTACCTGTTGAGATACTATGTATTGAGAGAACAGGTGAAAAGCTTTCCCCCGTAGCCTAAATTCACGGTCTAGGTGAGTTGAGGTAGGGGTAGTGAAAGGGTCTTTTAGCTCACAAAGATTAATTTTAGGGGCAGCTAAGAAAGCAAACAAAGCCGAAGGGACTCCGCCGGCAAAACATACTGGCATGGAGAACCAAGAATGAGTATCTTGAGGGATCTGGTGGGAAGTTTTGGAAGTAAATGTGGTCGCAAAGTTTTGAGCCTCTGTCTCCCATTCCACCCAAGGTCCTGGGCCCAACTGCCCCACCTTCAAGACTGGATTAGCTGCCGCGTCTGTGACGGTTTGCAAATCGAGTTCTGGAGTGAGAGCTGACAGTGACTTAATGTCATTAAACCCATCATGCTTAGACCAGTCAGAAAACAATCTTGAAGCTGAGGCAGGGGGTAAAGCAGGCTTAGCAGTATAAACAAAATAGTCCTGGTGATAATTAGATGTTGCCTTGATGTTGACATCTAGCACATTCCCCAAAGTATCCAAGGCCCTTAATTTCTTAGATTTATTGCCCTGGATGACCCACTCACGCGGCACTGGAAGCTCCCCTGACAAGGTAGGTTGGGCTAGCTCTGGTTTAGTGGGGGTCAAAAGGACCCATGACTCGTCTGGTCCGTAAAGCAAGGGCATAGCTACCTTTTTGAGAGGCGCTCTGTCTAGAGGGGGCGGATTGACATCCGTTATAACCCTTACATTCGAAGTGGTCAATGCCGCCGTAGCAGGCTTAGTAACCACCGATGGTGACATAGAGGGGGGGTGAGGGATCTGAGGCAAAGCAATAGAAGTTATCAGAGGCCGTACCGTAGAGCTTGTCGTGGGAGCTCCCAAGTCCACTGTGGGAGTTTCCTGCTGTTGGCCAAAAAATCTAGATAAAGCATTATCAAGTAGCCCATCAATTTCCTGTGCAGTGACAAATTGATTTGATGATGTTCTCACTGATGAATCATTAAGATCTTGTGCGGCATCGAAGCCTGAACCTGAATCTTGCACTTCCATATCCGATATCATCGAAACCTCGTCTTTGTCATCCTGTTCCTCCTGAGAAGATCCCGCCGAAGCTGGGGTACCATCTCGTCGCCAAGATAAGTTAGGAGTAGAGGAAGGGATCGCCGCGTCCCGATGGACGTCAGCCACTGTGTGAATAGTTTGAGCCGGAAGTGGGTGGTCAGGCCCCGGACGAGAATATCGCCAAACACCTAGGCCTTGGCCTCTACTCCCGTGGGAGTCTGAAACACTCCCAACCACTGAGTCCTCTGAACCCTCCAACTCCAGGGTTAAAATGTTAATGGGTAAATCATCGTTAGGTACAGGTACTACACTGGACCCCTGAGACCGAACACCAACTCTGTCTGGGGTAGAGGTATGACGAGAAGCACTAGAAACAGGTGAGTGTCGGTAGGCCTGTCTATCATGGGAATCCTTTTTTGAAGATTTATGGCTGCGGTGTGACCGTGAACTACTCTTCGATTTGGAGGATTTATCGCCGTGACCCCTGGTGGAACTTTCTGTCTTACTCCTCTTACTCGATGGGGAAGAGGCAAGACTGGGTGGCTGGTGTCTAAGGGGTGACCTAGACCTAGATCTCGCCGGAGACGAGGAGACTGCCGCCGGGGGTGTAGGCTCACGGTGACGTTTCGAAGTAGCAGGGGCAGGAGATGACACAGAACCCTGTCCAGTCTCCGCCGGCTTATGACAAGTTACTCGAGAGGAACGTTTATTAGGGGGAGGGTGCTCAAGAAGAAGCCTATCCCAAAGAGGGACGTTGTCACATTGAAGTGACTTATGAGCCACAATCGTAGTATACGCTGACATTTGTTGCCGAACTTCTCGTAAGGCGACCGCTGCGGTCTTATCATTATCTTGGAGGACTTTGGCACTTAGTTGGGAGCAAAAGGAACAGTTGCGCATCACCCACAGACCTCTTGAACGGTCTAGACATTTAACACACCTGATACAAAGAGTGTGCGCAAAAAGAGGGATACCGGCACAGGTTGGATTAATGCATAAAGCAAAAACCGGGGCAAAGGTAGCCATGACAGAGACTGGTGGGGACTTACTGCAGGGTCTGTATTGGTCCGCCGGGGCCCAGCCCTGGAAAAAAGGAAAATTTCCAGGAATTAATGCTCATAAGGTTAACCCAAAATGATCGCATACAAGTGTTCATACCCCGCCGGATAACGAGGCGTAACCCCACAATGATTACAGCTCGTTATGCGGCGGGGTTTTTATAAAGATATCCGAATATCTAGACATGTCTTTTAAGAAAGTTTTAAGAATACCCTCTGACAAATATAAAAGACCAGTATGGCGTTTATAAAGTCTTTCTGGCGGTGACTGTTACAAGATTCAATTTTGAAAACAACCCCCCACAATGACGCCGGCCCCTGAAGTATCTAGCAGATTAATACAGGGCAGGCTGATACGAGACCTGACTTCTAATGAATTGTCACATAGATCGCCGTATGGTGAAGGCGGCGATACAGAGCCGTATCTCTCAACTAAATGGGTAACTAGCCTGAATTGTAAATCCCGTATTTCCCCCTCCCAGGAGCACCCGCCGGGTGTGGCCAATTTATGAAAAATTACGTTAACCCTAATTGAGCCTTCGATCGCCGTAAGGGTGAGGGCGGCGATACATTATAGTATCACTAAAATGGACCGGTTAACTAAACTGAATTACCAATTCGTTCATCCCACCTTAACAAGGTACACCCGCCGGGTGAGACCTGATGTCTTAAACGTTAACCCCATAAGTTCCTATCCCCACTTCTTTGTAAAAGATCGCCGGGGAGGAAAGCCCACAACAACAGCTAGGATTTTTCCTTTGGTTTGTAAAACCGGGTAGAAAAACTACATAACATATGTCCGCATGAACAATGTTAGATGGGTACCACCAATCCGCCGGGAATCATAGGGAGCCTGAAACAGGCACCAACACAGAGACGCAGTCTTGGAGAGCCACAGACACCAACTCGCCGGGGACACCCGCCGGATTTGAAACCACGCGTGGCCAAACACGGCTCACGGCCGGAGTTTTCATGGTGAAACCGAGAAAACCCCGCCGGAAGTAACCCACCCTGAACAGATACCATCTGAACGCACATAGGACCCGAGAGATAGCCAAGCACGACTAACCTAGGGACCACAAATATAATCCGTGGAATTAGCCAATACACAACTAATCCAGGAAACAAACATAGTCCGTGGAATTAGCCAATACACAACTAAACCCGGATACACATGACACAGTAGGACATATTTATAAAATAAATCAATAACACTTGTACATGTGGCAAAGCTACGAGCGGCTGGCTAGGCCTAAGCAAACGGCACAAGAACTGTTGAGATATAAACAAAAAACACTGGAAATATAACAACAGGAACCACCGCCAACACACCACTGAAGTAAAAACTTCCGACCACGGGAAGACCGACTCGGGACCCAGAAAAAACTTCACTAAGTGAAGAAAAATACGCTGGGAACGTCAGCAAAGCAACGCTACCTCATCAGAAAGATAAAAGGCAGCAGAATTAATCGCGTAATGAAAGCCTCCTGCATCACAAGCTAACTCAACTATGAAAAAACAAAAAATTCACCTGTCCACAACAGGACCACGAGGGTACATCCGAAATAGATGCCCCAAACACACGACCCAAAATACACTGCACTGCGGGCAACCAGCCCAGGACACTCCTGCTACGCATATCCTAACCTTACTCGATACATCCCGGAGTAAACAAATGAGAAAAACTCACTAGGGACGCAGCAAATGCGGAACCAGCGGAGCGTGGAGAGACTCGTCCAGGCCGGCTGATCACAGAGCAGAGAAGGAAGAATGACGCCTGAATCAGCGTCTGGTCAAAGATCCACACAAGTACATCCACGATATGATGGAAAGCTTATTGGATAGTTATTCTTATTTTCTTTTTGTTTTTATTGTTTACGAAGTTTTTTCGTAGTGAGAACCTAATTCATAATGACTGAAGCCATGAGTGAGGTCGCGTGCGCTCATGATGAAGGCTCCTCAGATTTTAAATGCTCTGCGCGGTAGATTCAAACTACGGCGAATTAGTGTTTGAAGAGGATGCCTTATGTAATAGGCATGTTCGTCAATGATGGAGGGGCCACTAATAAATTTGTCACAGCTGATGAAATTAATGGGTTACTAGCGAATGCACTAACTAAGTTTTTTGGCCAGCAGCCGGAGACTCCTACAGTTGGTTTGGGAGCATCCACGACAGCATCGAATGTCCGACCTCTGGCTACTTCCATTGTTTTGACACAAATTCCGCACCCTCCCCCTGTAACACCTACTATTGTTACTAGGCCAACTTCGGCGGTACTGACTACTTCCAATGTGAGAGTAGTAGC
Source organism: Paralithodes platypus (assembly GCA_032716605.1). Lineage (NCBI taxonomy): Eukaryota > Metazoa > Arthropoda > Malacostraca > Decapoda > Lithodidae > Paralithodes > Paralithodes platypus. The sequence continues at coordinate 41,769,819 of CM064516.1, read as the reverse complement.
AGATGTAAATCCTCCCCCTTTAGACAAGGCACCGGTCAGAAAGGGAGCTATGCCCCTCTTATACGGGCCGGATGAGTCATGAGTAACAATGTTCCCAGCAAAGCCAGAGGTAGCACAGTCCACTATGTCGGGGGAGCTTCCGGTACCACGTGAGTGGGTAATCCAAGGGAATAAATCTAGGAAGTTACGTGCTTTAGATATTCTAGGAAATGTACTTGATGTTAATATTAAGGCCATTCCTAACTATTATCACCATGATTATTTTGTGTATACTTCTACACCTGCCCTACCCCCTGCGTCAGCTTCAAAACTGTTTTCGGACTGGACCAAGCATGACGGTTTCAATGATGTAAAAGCACAGTCAGCTCTAACACCAGAGTTAGGTTTAAAGACGTTCACAGACACAGCCGCAAATCCAGTTTTGAAGGTGGAGCAGTTGGGTCCGGGACCTTGGGTGGAATGGGAAGTGGAGGCTCAGAACTTTGCAACAACGTTTACCTCTAAATCTTCGCACCAAATTCCACAAGAAAGCCATTCTTGGTTCTCTCTGCTGGTATTCTCTGCCGGCGGAGTTCCCTCTGCTTTATTTGCATTTTTAGCTGCCCCTAAAATTAATCTATGCGAGCTTAAAGATCCCTTTTCTACACCGTCCACTGCTCACCTAGACCGGGAGTTTAGGCTACGTGGGAAGGCATATAGACTGTTTTCTCAGTATATTGTCACACAACAGGTAGCGAAGTCAATGCTAAGATCTGCTCAGGCAATCGCGGACGCGGAAGTCCGAAAGGCTATCGAACTGTCTAGACGCTTGCTACTCCAGACTTCTATACAGTCACTGGGGGATACCCATACAGCCTTGCTAGAGGCGGTGCGGGCAAGACAAGATCTAAGGATGTCTCTCGTGAGGAAGCTCCCGGATAGGATTGCAAATCAAGTGGTAATGTCCCCTGTTCTAACTGCCTCTTTAATGTCCCCGGATGTGTGGAGAACAGTGTTCAACATGGCTCAGGCCTTTAAGCACAGTCCCGCCCCATCTAAGAAACCTGCTTTCAATTTTACCAAGCCCAAACCAGCCGCAAAAGCTCAGCCTGGTGGGGCAAAGCCTTTTCATCTGCCTAAATCCTCTTCCACCCAAGGTCAGGCTCAGTACAGATACAAGCAAGGAAAGTTTTCAGGTACTCATAAAGGACAGAAGTATCAACGACCGGGCCAGGGCCCGTCTCCTGCCAAACCCGGCCAGTCATCTAAGCATACACCACCACCACTACCAAAAAACTAGGGTCTCTCTCACTCCCAGGGCCAGTCTTACGGCGGGTGGATCAGAGGGTAGTCCAGCCAACGAACCCTTGTCTGCTAACTGGGTCATTCCGGGCGTGTCATCGCGCATGGCCATTAAACACATGGGCGAGGATGGTGGCACGCAAAGGCATCACCTGGCAGTGGCTCCGGCGACCTCGCTTATGTCAGCCGACATTTTGTTTCATTAGAGGTGGAGTCACTGATCCACGAGATGATCGCCAAGAATGTCATCCTCCCGGTCCCTCAAAATTACCCAGTATTTACGTCCAAACTTTTTCTAGTGCCCAAAAGGGACAGTGTTCAGATGAGGCCGGTCGTAGACCTGTCTTATCTGAACCTCCACATTCACAACGTTTCCTTCCGGATGCTGACAGTGAATCAAATCAGGCTAACACTTCCGCCGGGAGGGTGGATGTGTTCTTTAGACCTGACAGACGCGTATTGGCACGTCCCGGTAAACAAAAGGTTTCAACGATTTCTGGCCTTACGAATAATGCATCAGACTTATGTCTTTCAGAGGATGCCGTTCGGATTGAACCTAGCACCTCGCTTATTCACGAAATTAGTCCGGCAAGCCCTGATGCCCATGTTAGAACAAGGGATCAGGATTTTGTGGTATCTAGACGACTGGCTGGTGGTGGCAGAGACGGAACAGTTATGCATCAATCATGTCAACATAACATTAAATCATGTAAAATCTCTAGGATTCAAGGTAAACCCGGTAAAGTCAAACCTTGTTCCCTCACGAGTGGTCCAGTGGATAGGGCTGGTCTGGGACACAGCTGCTCTCACTCTGAGTCAGAGTGTGGACAATCGGAACAGGTTTCGCAAGAAACTGTTTATGTTTCTTCACAGTCTGACTACGACACGGAGAGTCTGGGAATCTCTGGTCGGCTCTCTCAACTGGATTCAACTAACTGTAAAGTTGGGCCGGTTGAAAGTCAAACGTTTAATATTGGAGGGCAACAAATGTTTTCCACTATTGCCGGCGGAAACATTATGGCCCATCCCAAAATTAATACACAGCTTAATAGAGGTCTGGGCGAAGAGGGAAACATTGCACTCGGTCATGTCATGGACCTCTCCTCCGCCGACGGTATGGGTAGACACGGATGCGTCAGGAACGATAGGTTGGGGCTTTCAGTCAAACCACGGACATCAGGGTCAAGGGCTTTGGTCCCATTCAGAAACCTCCCACATCAATGTCAAAGAGTTACTAGTCCCCTTGTATTTCCTTCAGGCTCACGGCTCTACTTTACGGGACAAATCGGTGGCCTTTAGGATGGACAATCTGAATGCGGTTCACTGCATTCAGAAACAAGGGTCAACGAGATCTCGGAAGTTGCTAAACGTGTCAGAAAAGATTTTTGTTCTAGCCGACAAGCTGAACATTCATCTTCACGCATCTTATCTCCCAGGCGTAGCAAACGTCTGGGCAGACGCTCTGTCTCGGAGACAGAGCACAACAGTAGAATGGGCGCTCAAGCAAACCATTTTCGACCAAATGATTGCGGAGCCTTACTGTCCACAAGTGGATCTGTTTGCGTCCGAGGAGAATCACAAACTCCCGCTGTACCTCACCCGCCGGACAATAACGCCTGCGGGGGGACCCGACGCACTGGTGACGGCCTGGAACATGTGGAGTTCCGTTTATCTGTTTCCGCCACCAGACGCTTCTCTAATGTGCCACGTAGTAAACAAACTACAGGATTATCGGGGCGTAGTCTCGTTAATCGCGCCCCTGTGGCCGGCGCAGTTGTGGTACCAGCAATTGAAAACGTGGTGCCCGAACCCGGTGTCGCTCCCGGTCGGGTATTTCCACTTAGACACGATTGGTAACCTAGAGACCTCGCTGACTTTTGCATTATGGACATTCAGGAGGCCAAGTGGCTAACACCGTATGGTAGAAACATGACCGATAAATTCATGAGTCAATATACCCAATCTACAAAGAGACAGTATCAATCGCACTGGCAGTCCTTTACTTCTTGGATACTTAGGACAGAACAAACCGTACCTTCGGTGGCTTTGGTTTTTAATTATTTAAACTATCTGTTCGAGCAGAAACGTCTATCTGTAGTAACGTTAAAAAATAACTTAACAGCGATTATGACGCCTTTCTTTGACCTTACAGGTCTAACCATACCACTAGCGGAGGTAACAGGTTTCATGAGAGCATGTTTTAAACTCCGCCCACCTCCACGTCAGCTCATGCCTACCTGGTCTCTGGACAAAGCGTTGTCTTTACTTCATTTCCGTCTGTACCAAAATACTGCAGATTTTGACTTGCTTTTAAAAAGGGCAGTATTCCTTATGGCTTTGGCTACCGGGAACAGGGTATCTGAGCTGGCGGCGATGAGCAACACACCTAATTGCATAAGGTTTGGTAGGCTCAATGAGTGTATTCACATTGCACCTTCCCCAGGGTTCATCGCCAAAAATGAACACAGTGAACACGTGTTTTCAATGTTCACGGTGCCGGCGTTGAAAAGGGGAAAAGTGCACCATAATTTATGTCCAGTGCAAGCGCTAACCAAATATTTGAGAGTAGCACCTCTGAATCGACAGGGTGCGTTATGGGGTATCAATTTTTTTTTGTTTTTCTATGTGATTGAGGGAGGCAAAAGGCATTACTGCCTATAGCGAGTGCCTCCCCCATAGTTGAAAGAGTGACAGGGCCAAAATCAAGGGACGTTCGAGCCAAAATGCCTGGACACACGGAGTTTGAAGAAATTTAAGTCATAGGAAGAGGGAAAGACTGATTCTGGGAGAGAGTTCCAGAGCTCAGCTGTTGAGTAGAAGAAAGTTTGAGAGTAACGTTTCACTCTTGGGTTGGAGAGTTGCACAGAGTAGGGGTGGGATTGAGTTGCAAGACGGGTACCACGTGCCCTACGTAAAGGAGGTGGTATGCACTGGGATAGTTCTGAGGAACACTGATTATTATAGTAGCGATAGAATAGCGAGAGAGATGCAACATTGCGGCGGAGAGAGAGAGATTGCAGAGAGTTGGTGAGTGGACGGGAGTTAATGATACGAAAGGCCTTCCTTTCAACTTTGTCTAGGAGAGCGGTGTGAGAGGAACCTCCCCACACATGTGAACAATACTCAAACGCGGGCAAACGCGTAATGAAACGTAAAATAGCTTCTCTCCTAGTCGAAGTCATTCGAGAGAGTAATCCCGGCGTCGTGGGAAGAGCCCACGATTTACGCAAATGGGCGGCCTCTTTGCGTTTCCTTAAGAATTTTTCTGTTGAGGGCATAGCGTCCACGCACCTATGGTCCTCTAATCATACGTTTTTGAATCGATACCTTTCAGTAGCTCTAGACAGACCTTCCATGCCATGTATAGCTTTACGGCAGAGGGTCTAGGTGGCCTCTAAGTCACTTATTGTTTAGATTAAGAAAAGAGGGGGGGGGGTGCAGTCAGTGTAACATAGGACACCCTAGACCCCGCCGGAGTATGTGTACGGAGCATACGAGCTGTGATACTGTATGTAGGTGTTGTGAGATAAAATTTCTCTGTAGTATTCATTACAGGAAATTGTGCTAAAGTACAATAGTAGTAAGACAACAATTCTTGTTGTAAGTAGTTTTGGCTGTGAAGCAATATCATTTTAAGAAATCTCAGTAGTTGCGACTGCGAATTTTATTTTGATGTAAGTACTTCTGCATAAGTACAAGAGTTCAGTACTTCTGCGAAAGTACAAGAGTTCAATTTATGTTTGGGTATATTTTTAGGAATATATCCACTAGTTTAATGGGGTTTATATGTGCACATGTAGACTTATAAGTTTTTATTTTTCACCACTTACTTTAAGTGGGGTGCCGTCTTAACTAGCAGATCTGTGTACAGAGTCTCAGAGTTCACCCTTTTTATTCAAGCAGGCTTCTTCGAAGCACGCTCCTGCTTGTACCCCTTTTTGTATATATATGCTGTACAGTATAAAGTTTATGTGCAAAAATATATATTTTTTACAAAGTAAGAATACTATGTGGTTGTTTGATTATCTGCTTTTGCTAGAGTTATGATATGATTACGAATGTCCCCCTCCAGTCTTAGATATCAGGCATAATCGTCAATGATGGAGGGGCCACTAATAAATTATAAGTTTGACTCCTGCAAGGAGATAAAGAAAACCTAATATTTAGTAGTGGCCCCGTAATCATTGATGACTGGGGCCCTCCCGACCATCCCCTTCCCATTCGTTGATGTATTAAGGATTTTGGTTTACTTGATATGTCAGTGAAGAAGGAAGTATGACGCCTGAAGTCAGCGTCTGGTCAAATATCCACACAAGTACATCCACAAGTATATGGAAAGCTTATGAATAGTTATTCTTATTTTCTTTTTATTTATTATTTGTTACGAAGTTTTTTCGTAGTGAGAACCCAATTTCAAAATGACAGAACCATGAGTGAGGTTGCGTGCGCTCATGATGAAGGCTCCTCAAATTTGTTATGCTCTGCGCGGTAGATTCAAGCTACGGTAAATGAGCGTTTGAAGAGGAGGCCTTATGTAATAGGCATAATCGTCAATGATTGCGGGGCCACTACTAAATTATAGGTTTGACTCCTGCAAGGAGATAAAGAAAACCTAATATTTAGTAGTGGCCCCGTAATCATTGACGAACATGCCTATTACATAAGGCATCCTCTTCAAACACTAATCCGCCGTAGTTTGAATCTACCGCACAGAGCATTTAAAATCTGAGGAGCCTTCATCATGAGCGCACGCGACCTCACTCATGGCTTCAGTCATTATGAATTGGGTTCTCACTACGAAAAAACTTTGTAACAAATAATAAATAAACAGAAAATAAGAATAACTATCCAATAAGCTTTCCATCATATCGTGGATGTACTTGTGTGGATCTTTGACCAGACGCTGATTCAGGCGTCATTCTTCCTTCACTGACATATCAAGTAAACCAAAATCCTTAATACATCAACGAATGGGAAGGGGATGGTCGGGAGGGCCCCAGTCGTCAATGATTACGGGGCCACTACTAAATATTAGGTTTTCTTTATCTCCTTGCAGGAGTCAAACCTATAATTTATTAGTGGCCCCTCCATCATTGACGAACATGCCTGATTTCTAAGACTGGAGGGGGACATTCGTAATCATATCATAACTCTAGAAAAGCAGATAATCAAACAACCACATAGTATTCTTACTTTGAAAATATATTTAAATATGGCGTAGCCCATATATATACAAAAAAGGGTTTCAAGCAGGTGCGTGCTTCAAAGAAGCCTGCTTGACAAAAAAAGGGTAACTCTGGAGATTCTGTGAACAGATCTGTAGTTACAAAGGCACCCCACTCAACGAGTGGTGACAAAAATAAAAGTTATAAGTTTACATGCGCACATATAACCTCATCATATTCGTGGAAATATTTTACAAAATATCTCCACTGTTTAATACTAAATTGCTTTCACATCTAAAACTACTATAACAACCCTGTTGTTTGTACTAACATTGTACTAGCACAATTTCTCGCACTGAATAGAACAGAGAAATTTTCATATCACATTATCCATAAATTGTATCACAGCTCTTACACACCGGTGGGGTCTAGGGTGTCCTATGTTACACTGACTGCACCCCCCCCCCCATTTTTTCTTGAAAGTAAACAAAAGTGACTGAAGGGCCACCTAGACCCTCTGCCTTAAAGCTATACATGGTAAGGAAGGTTTGTCTAGAGCAACTGACAAGTATCTAGTCAAAAACGTATGATTAGAAGCCCACAACTGTGTGGACGTAATATCTTCTACTGAAAAGTTCTTCAGGAAACGTAAAGAGGCTGCCCATTTGCGTAAATCGTGGGCCCTACCCACAACGCCGGGATTACTCTCTTTAATGACTTCGACCAAACGAGAAGCCAATCTCCGTTTCAGTAAGCGTTTACCCGTACTACCTGCCCATAAAGCACCTTGGGGGTTTAGAGGAGCTACCCTCAAATATTTGGTTAGAGCTTGCACTGGACAGAGATTATGGTGCACCTTTCCCCTTTTTAACGCCGGCACAGTGAACTCCGAAAACACGTGTGCACTGTGCTCATTCTTGGCTACAAATCCTGGGGATGGTGCAATGTGAAGACATTCATTAAGTCTACCAAACCTAAGGCAATTAGGGGTGTTGCTCATCGCCGCCAGCTCAGACACTCTGTTCCCGGTGGTCAAAGCCAAAAGGAATACAGCCTTTTTTAAGAGTAATGCAAAATCTGCAGTATTTTGGTACAGACGAGAGTAAAGTAAAGACAAAGCTTTGTCCAGAGACCAAGTAGGCATGAGCTGACGGGGAGGTGGGCGGAGCTTAAAACATGCTCTCATAAAACCTGTTTCCTCCGCTACCGGTATAGAGAGACCTGTAAGGTCTAAAAAGGGCACTCTAATCGCAGTTAAGTGATTTTTTAACGTTACCACAGATAAACGTTTCTGCTCAAACAGATAATTCAAATAATTAAAAACTAACGCCACTGAGGGCACAGTTTGTTCTGTATTAATGATCCAAGAAGTAAAGGCTTGCCAATGTGATTGATACTGTCGTTTCGTAGACTGAGTATATTGATTTATTAATTTATTGGTCACATCTCTACCATATGGTGCTAGCCACTTGGCCTCCTGAATGTCCATAATGCAAAAGTCAGCGAGGTCGCTAGGTTGCCAATCGTGTCTAAGTGGAAATACTCGACCGGGAACGACACCGGGTTCGGGCACCACGTCTTCAATTGCTGGTACCATAACTGCGCCGGCCACAGGGGCGCGATTAGCGAGACTAAGCCTCGATAATCTCGTAGTCTGTTCACTACGTGGCACATTAGTGACGCGTCTGGCGGCGGAAACAGATAGATGGAGCTCCATCTGTTCCAGTCCGTCACTAGGGCGTCTGGCCCCCCTGCCGGCGTTCTCGTCCGGCGGGTGAGGTATAGAGGGAGTTTGTGAGTTTCCTCGGATGCAAACAGATCCACTTGTGGATGGTAGAGCTCTGCAATCATTAGGTTGAAAATGGGTTGCTTGAGCTCCCATTCTACTGTCGTGCTCTGTCGCCGGGACAGAGCGTCTGCCCAGACGTTTGCTACGCCTGGGAGATAAGATGCGTGAAGATAACTGTCTAGCCTGTTGGCTAGAGTAAAAATCTCTTCCGACACGTTTAGCAACTTCCGTGATCTCGTTGACCACTGTTTCTGAATACAGTGAACTGCATTCAGATTGTCCATTCTGAAGGCCACCGACTTGCCCCGTAAAGTAGAGCCGTGAGCCTGAAGGAAATACAAGGGGACTAGTAATTCTTTGACATTGATGTGGGAGATTTCTAAGTGGGACCAAAGACCCTGACCCTGGTGCCCCTGGTTTTATTGAAAACCCCAACCTATTGTGCCTGACGCATCCGTGTCTACCCATACCGTTGGCGGAGGAGAGGTCCACGACATTACTGAGTGCAACATTTCCCTCTTCGCCCAGACCGCTAGTAAGGTGTGGATTAATTTTGGTATGGGCCATAACTTTCCCGCCGGTAAGAGTGGGAAATATTTGTTGCCCTCCAAAATTAAACGTTTTACTTTCAACCGGCCCAACATTACAGTTAGTTGAATCCAGTTGAGAGAGCCGACCAGAGACTCCCAGATCCTCCGAGTCGTAGTCAGACTGTGAAGAAACATGAACAGTTTCCTGCAAAACCTGTTTCGATTGTCCACACTCTGACTCAGAGTGAGAGCAGCTGTGTCCCAAACCAGCCCTATCCACTGAACCACTCGTGAGGGAACAAGGTTTGACTTTACCAGGTTTACCTTGAACCCTAGAGTTTTGACGTAATTTAAAGTTATGTTGACATGTTTGATGCATAATTGCTCTGTCTCTGCCACCACCAGCCAGTCGTCTAGGTACCACAAAATTCTGATTCCTTGCTTTAACAATGGCATCAGGGCTTGCCGGACTAATTTCGTGAATAATCGAGGTGCTAGGTTCAAACCGAATGGCATCCTCTGAAAAACAAAATTTTGATGCCTGATCCGTAAGGCCAGAAACCTTTGAAATCTTTTGTTTACCGATACGTGCCAATAAGCGTCTGTCAGGTCTAGGGAACACATCCAACCTCCCGGCGGAAGTGTTAGCCTGATTTGGTGTACTGTTAACATTCTGAATGACTAGTTGTGAATGTGAAGGTTCAGATACGACAGGTCTACGACCGGTCTCATCTGAACACTGTCCCTTTTGGGAACCAAAAATAGCTTGGACGTGAATACAGGGTAATTTGAATGATGACATTCTTGGCAATCATTTCCTGGACCAGTGACTCCACCTCTAAAGAAACTAGATTCGCCGTTGTCGGCTGACGTAAGCGAGGTCGCCGGAGCCACTGCCAAGTGATGCCTTTGCGTGCCACCATCCGTGCCCAAGTGTTTAACGGCCATGCTTGGTGACACGTTCGGAACGACCCAGTTAGCAGACAAGGGTTCGCCGGCTGTACTACCCTCGGATCCGCCGGCCTTGAGACTGGCACCGGGAGTGAGAGAGACTTTAGTTTTTTTATGGTGGTGGAGGACGCTTCGTCGGCTGGCTGGCGTTGGCAGAAGACGGGCCTTGACCTGGCTTATGATAGCCGCGTCCTCTCTGACCTGAAAACCTACCCTGTCTATGCCTGTACTGACCTTGAGGGGAGGAGGACTTAGGCGGATAAAAGGGCTTAGATCCCCCCGGCTGAGCCTTAGCGACTGGCTTGGGTTTGGGGAAGTTAAAGGCCGGTTTCTTAGAAGGGGTGGGACTGTTTAAAGGCCTGAGCCATATTAAAAACTGTTCGCCACACTTCAGGGGACATTAAAGAGGGAGTGAGCACTGGTGACATGACCACCTGATTCGCAATGCGATCAGGAAGCTTCCGGACCAAGGACATTCTGAGATCTTGTCTCGCTCGTACCGCCTCAAGCAAGGCTGTGCGTATGTCACCCAATGATTGGATGGACGACTGAAGAAGCAGTCGCCGGGACAGTTCTACCGACCTTCTGGCATCCGCGTCTGCGATTGCCTGAGTGGACCAGAGCAATGACTTTGCAACCTGTTGTGACACTATGTATTGGGAAAACAGGCGAAAAGCTTTCCCCCGTAGCCTGAATTCTCGGTCTAGGTGAGTTGGGGTAGGGGTAGTGAAAGGGTCTTTCAGTTCACAAAGATTAATTTTAGGGGCAGCTAAGAAGGCAAACAAGGCTGAAGGGACTCCGCCGGCAGAACACACTGGCATAGAGAACCAAGAATGAGTATCTTGAGGGATCTGGTGGGAAGTTTTGGAAGTAAAAGTGGTCGCAAAGTTTTGAGCCTCTGTCTCCCGTTCCACCCAAGGTCCTGGACCCAACTGCCCCACCTTCAAGACTGGATTAGCGGCTGCGTCTGTGACGGTTTGCAAATCGAGTTCTGGAGTGAGAGCTGACAGTGTCTTAATGTCATTAAACCCATCATGCTTAGACCAGTCAGAAAACAATTTTGAAGCTGAGGCAGAGGGTAAAGCAGGTTTAGCAGTATAAACAAAATAGTCCTGGTGATAATAACTAGGTATAGCCTTGACATTGACATCCAATACATTCCCCAAAGTATCCAAGGCCCTTAATTTCTTAGATTTATTGCCTTGGACGACCCAATCCTGCGGCACTGGGAGTTCCCCTGACAAGGTAGGTTGGGCGAGCTCTGGCTTAGTGGGGGTCAAAAGGACCCATGACTCGTCTGGTCCGTAAAGCAAGGGCATAGCTACCTTTCTGAGAGGAGCTTTGTCTAACGGGGGCGGATTGACATCCGTTATAACCCTTACATTCGAAGTGGTCAATGCCGCCGTAGCAGGCCTAGTGACCACCGATGGTGACATAGAGGGAGGGTGAGGGATCTGAGTCAAAGCAATAGAAGTCATCAGAGGCCGTACCGTAGAGCTTGTCGTGGGAGCACCCAGGTCCACCGCAGGAGTGCCCGGCTGTTGGCCAAAAAATTTAGATAATGCATTAACTAGTAGCCCATCAATTTCCTGTGCTGTGACAAATTTATCTGATGATGTACTCAATGGTGAATCAATAAGATCTTGTGCGGCATCTAAGCCTGAACCCGACTCTTGCACTTCCATATCCGATATAATTGAAACCTCGTCTTTATCATCCTGTTCCTCCTGAGAAGATCCCGCCGAAGCTGGGGTACCATCTTGTTGCCAAGATAAGTCAGGAATAGAGGATGGGATCGCCGCGTCCCAGTGGACGTCAGCCACTGTGTGAATAGTTTGAGCCGGAAGTGGGTGGTCAGACACTGGTCGAGAATAACGCCAAACACCTAGGCCTTGGCCTACACTCCCTTGGGAGTCTGAAACACTCTCAACCACTGAGCTCCCTGAACTCTCCAAATCCAGGGTTAAAATGCTAATAGGTAAAGCCTCTTAAGGCACCGGCACTACACTGGACCCCTGAGACCGAACACTAGCTCTGTCCGGGGTAGAGGTATGACGAGAAGTACTAGATTCCGGCGAATGTCAGGTGGCCTTTCTATCATGGGAATCCTTTCTGGAAGATTTATGGCTGCGGTGTGACCGTGAACTACTCGTTGATTTGGAGGATTTATCGCCGTGACCACTGGTGGAACCTTCCGTCTTACTCTTCTTACTCGATGGTGAAGAGGCAAGACTGGGTGGCTGTTGTCTAAGTGGTGACCTAGACCTAGATCTCGCCCGAGACGAGGAGGCTGCCGCCGGGGGTGTAGGCTCACGTTGACGTTTCGCAGTAGCTGGGGCAGGAGATGACACAGAACCCTGTCCAGTCTCCGCCGGCTTACGGATAGTTACTCGAGAGGAACGTTTAGGGGGAGGGTGCTCAATTAGAAGCCTATCCCAAAGTGGGACGTTGTCACATTGAAGCGACTTATGAGCCACAATAGCCACAATAAGCTGCCATTTGTTGCCTAACTTCTCGTAAGGCGACCGCTGCGGTCTTATCATTATCTTTTAATACTTTGATACCGAGTTGGGAGCAAAAGGAACAGTTGCGCATCACCCACAGACCCCTTGAACGGTCTAGACATTTAACACACTTGATACAAAGAGTGTGCGCAAAAAGAGGGATACCAGCACAGGTTGGAGTAATGCATAACGCAAAAACTGGGGCAAAGGTAGCCATGACAGAGACTGGTGGGAAAACTACTGCAGGTTCTGTATTGGTCCGCTGGAGCCCAGCCCTGGAAAAAAAAAAAAAATCCAGGAATTAATGCTCATAAGGTTAACCCAACATGTTCGCACACAAGTGTTAATATCCCGCCGGGTAACGAGACGTAATGTCACAACGATCACAGCACGTTACGCGGCGGGGTTCTATAAAGATTTCCGAATATCTAGACATGTCTTAAGAAAGTTAAGAATACCCTCTGACATAATATAAAAGACCAGTATGGCGTTTATAAACATAGTCTTTCTGGTGGTGACTGTTTCAAGATTCAATTTGGAAAACAACCCCCCACAAAGACGCCGGCCCCTGAATTATTGTGCAGAATAACCCTGGGCAGGCTGATACGAGATCTGACTTCTAACTAATTGTCATATAGATCGCCGTATGTTGAAGGCGGCGATACACTAATCGTATCTCTCAATTATTTGGTTAACTAAATTGAATTGTAAATTCCTTATTTCCTCCTTCCAGGAGCACCCGCCGGGTGTGAAAAATTATAAAAAAGAGGTTAACCCTAATTGAACCTTCGATCGCCGTATATGTGAAGGCGGTGATACATATAGTATCACTAAATGGACTTCAACGCCAAGACGTCGGCCTGGTTTGTCGACAACCCCGACACAGACAGAGGGCTGGTACTACAAAACCAAACCGATAACCTCATCATCCTTAACGACATCCATCAACATACCCATATTCCTCACCAAGCCCTCTATAACCCATCATCTCCAGACATCACCTTTTGCTCCCCAGAACTCGCCCCCACAACATCCTGGAGGGTGGTCAGAACCTTAGGCTCGGACCACCTCCCGATCATTATCACCACCAAAACCAGACTCACCCCAGCTAGCCACAAACACACATACACCAATTATAAAAGAGCTAACTGGGAAGCATTCACAAATGAGACAGAACAACACTTCACAACTCTAAACAGTACACCCATCACTAACATCAACAATGCTGTACACATACTCAATAAAACTATCCAAAACGCTGACAAGAAACACATTCCAAGAGGTAACAGAAAAAGACACAACCCCACCTTCACACCAGAAATTCAAACCTCATCAGACAACGCGACATACTGAAACACTCCCCAGCACCCCACACACAAGACATCACACAACAATTCAAGCACTCAACACCCAAACTAACAACAAAATACAAGAACAACAAAAACTAAATTGGAATAACTTCCTACAAACACTTGATCACAAAACAAACCCCAAAAAACTCTACAAAACACTAAACAGCATCACACTTTCCAACAGCAACACAACACAATCACATGCTGCAATCACAACAACAGACTCTACTCCTTCATGTAAACAACAAGCAAACACTCTCATCAATCACTTCTCACATGTCAGCCACCTAAAACCTCACAAAGACGACCGACGTGTCATCCGACGTAAGAGACAATTCCCCACAGACCCTGACTATACCAATCACCAGACAAAGCATATCATCAACAATCTCAAGCACTCACCCGCCTGTGGCCTAGACAACATAAGCAACATACACCTCAGACACCTGGGACCACAAGGCATACAAGCACTCACTAACATATCAAACTACAGCTATTCACACAACACAATACCAGACATTTGGAAGCATGGTATCATCATCACATTCCCCAAACCCAACAAAGACCCCACGCTACCCTCCTCGCACCGCCCCATCACACTCCTTTGCTCCCCCTCCAAAGTCATGGAACGCCTAGTATTACAACTAATTACACCCGACCTACCCCTAGCTCCAACACAACATGGCTTTAGGCCACTGCACTCCACAAACACTCTTCTCACAGACCTTACACAAAGAGCTTTTGACGGCATCAACTCAGCTAGACCACCACACAGATCACTATTAGCCACACTCGACATTAGTAAAGCCTTCGATGCCATCCCCCGCCACAACCTAACAAACAAAATCTACAACACAAACATGCACAACAACACAAAAAGGTGGCTGGCCAACTTCCTAGCAGGCAGATGTGCACACGTATATTTTGCCGGTCAGTCATCTAAAATCAGAAACTTTCCAAACGGAGTCCCACAAGGATCCGTCCTATCGCCCGCACTCTTCAATCTGTACATGCACGATATAACTACACCCAATACGCCCCAAATAAACTTAGCTTCCTATGCAGATGACATAACACTCACATGCACACACCATGACCCAAAAAGAGCAACAGATCTCCTTCAACCCTATCTCAACACACTACATGGCTGGTGCACTACAAACAGACTTAATCTAGCCCCAGCCAAATCCACCTCAACCCTGCTCACAAGCTGGACAGGAGAACACGAATACATCCCTCAACTCACCATAAACAACACACCCCTAACACATACACACACACCCAAAATCCTAGGAGTAACATATGATACTCATATGACATTCAAACATTAAAAAGAAACTGACACCCAGACTTAACGCCCTCAGGTCACTTGCTCACACAAAATTTGGACACAACAAAGAAACTACCACCACAGTATATAAACAATACATAAGATCAGTGATGGAATACGCAAGCCCAGCCTGGGCTTCTAACCTAGCTGAAACACATCATAAGACCTTACAGACTATTCAAAACAAAGCCCTGAAGATCATTACAGGCTGCACAGCTACTGCACCCACAGATCACCTACATCAAGAAACCAAAATCCTCAAAGTCAAAGACCATCTGGACATGAGAGGCACTCAATTCCTGGCAGCAGCCTCCATGAACCAAGACCACCCACTAAACTACATGGCAACACACCCACAGACACCAAGAAATATCAAAACAACACCCAGCACACGGTATCACACACAATTATTGTCCTCTCTCCCTCCCTGCCCACCCCGAACCAACTTCCAGAAGCACATCCATACTCATATCTCTCGCCGATCCATCCACTCACTCACAGACAACACGCAGCTGCATGCACGACCTCCCGAAATGCATCCTTCCGAATCCTCCCTTCCTCGCGAGGACAGAGTCCACCTGGCCAGGCTGAGATGCGGACACCATCCAGCTCTCCTGAGCTATCAGAAGAGACTGGATGACTCCGTTGTCGACGCCTGCCCGGGATGTAACACAGCACCCCATACCATTAAACACATCATAGAAGACTGCATTTCACACAACCACTTTCGCCAACAACACAATCTACACTCAATGAGAGCTCTGTGGGAAAGCCCGATCGTGGCCATGGCCTTCCTCAGGGACTCGGGGCTGTTCGGCCAGGCAGCTTAGGGAACAACAACAACAACAACAACAACTAAATGGACCGGTTAACTAAACTGAATTACCAATTTGTTGATCCCACCCTTCCAAGGTGCACCCGTCGGGTGAGGTCTGATGTTTAATCGTTAACCCCATAAGTTCCTATCCCCACTTCTTTGTAAAAGATCGCCGGGGAGGAACGCCCACAACAACAGCTAGGTTTTTCCTTTGGTTTGTAAAACCGGGTAGAAAAACTTCATAACATATGTCCGCATGAACAATGTTAGATGGGTACAGCCATTCCGCCGGGAATCAAAGGGAGCCTGAAACAGGCACCATCACAGAGACGCAGTCCTGGAGAGCCACAGACACCAACTCGCCGGGGACACAAGCCTGTTTTTGAAACCACGCGTGGCCAAAACACGGCTCTCGGCCGGGGCTTTCAAGGTGTAACCGAGAAAAACCCGCCGGAAAGTAACCCACCACGTCCAGAAACCATCTGAACGCACATAGGACCCGAGAGATAGCCAAAACACAACTAACCTAGGGCCCACAAACATAATCCGTGGAATTAGCCAATACACAACTAATCCAGGAAACAAAAATAGTCCGTGGAATTAGCCAATACACAACTAAACCAGGAAACACATGACACAGTAGTACATATTTATAAATAAATCAATAACACTTGTACATGTGGCAAAGCTACGAGCGGCTGGCTAGGCCTAGGCAGACGGCACAAAAACGTTGAAATATAAACAAAAGCACTGGAAATATCACAACAGGAAACACCGCCAACACACCACTGTAGCAATAACTTCCGGCAAAGGGAAGACTGACTCGGGGCCCAGAAAAAACTTCACTAAGTGAAGAAAAATACGCTGGGAACGTCAGCAAAACAAACGCTACCTCATCAGAAAGATAGAAGGCAGCCAAAAGCGCGTAATGAAAGCCGCCTGCATCACAAGCTAACTAACTGTATTTACCTAATTGTATTTACCTAATTGTAGTTTACAGGAGTTGAGCTAAGCTCGTGTTGTCCCGTCTCTCCGTCTACTTTTTATCCAATTTTTTCTTGAAAATATGGATGTTCCTTGCCCCTACCACCTCCTCCTCCAGCCCATTCCATTTGTCAATACATCTATAGGGGAAGCTAAACTTCCTGATATCGTTCTTGCAGGTAGGTCTTTTTACTTTGTAGCTGTGGCCTCTAGTTATTCCTGTATCCATAATTAATATATCCTCCCTATCCAGCCTCTCCAGCCCCCGGGTACATTTGTACATCATTATCATGTCTCCCCTCTCTCTCCTCTCTTTTAGACTCGGTAGATTTAATTTGTCTAGCCTCCCTTCATATGGCAGTTCTCTGAGACTTGGAACCAATCTAGTGACTTCTCTCTGGATTCTTTCTAACTTGTGAATATGCTTCTTTAGATGCGGGGACCACACCACTGCTGCATACTCCAATCTTGGTCTAATCATACTCTTCATAATTTTCGCTACCATGGTCTCATCCAAGTAGTTCAGAGCAACTTTCATATTCCCGGCCATTGCATACATTCCTCTAAAGAGCTTGTTAATATGTTTCTCTGGCGACAAATTATCTTGTATAATCAACCCTAAATTTTTTTTTTTTCGGCCTTGCTAATTATATTATCTCCCATCCTGTACTCCCAATTTGGTCTATTCACACTTCTTCCCATATTTAACACATGGCATTTACTTATATTAAATTTCATTTTCCACTTGGTGCTCCATTCGTATATTTTATCTAAATCCCCTTGCAGCTCCTCACAACTACTTTTATTTGTTATTTGTCTCATAATTTTTACGTCATCTGCAAACATTGACATGTAAGAGTTTATGCCTTTCGGCAGGTCATTCACGTACATAAGGAACATGAGAGGTGCCAACACAGATCCCTGCGGCACACCACTCTCAACTTTCCGCCACGATGAGTAAGTTCCTCTAATGTTGGTCCTCATTTCCCTATCTGTTAAATAGCTCTCCATCCATTTCAGCAAACTCCCCCTGACACATCCTAGCGTCTCAAGCTTAGATAACAATCTCTTATGTGGTACCTTATCGAATGCTTTGGAAAGGTCTAAGTAGACGCAGTCCACCCATCCGCCTCTTTCTTGGAGTACATCTATCACCCTACTGTAATAACATAGCAAACTGGTAACACAAGATGTCCCTTCTCTGAATCCAAATTGCTTTGGGGTTATTATCTTCTTTCTCTCCAACATTTTCATCCATCTCTTCCTAATTAGCTTTTCACAAATCTTGCATACAATACTAGTAAGTGAAACTGGTCTATAGTTTAGAGGGTCCTCAGGGTTTCCATTCTTGTATATCGGAATGATATTAGCTCTTTTCCATTCAACAGGAACCTGTCCTTTATCTAAGGAAGCTTGAATTATGTCCCTCACTGGCTCCACTAATTGCTCTGCACACTCCTTTAAAACCCAGGCAGACACTTCATCCGGTCCCATAGCTTTCCTTACTTCAAGTCCTCTCATCGCAGATAACAGCTCATCTCTAGTTATTTCAATCTTACTAAGACCACTCTCCAGTACTCCCGCCTGTGGTTCGTCAAAACCTTCCTCTCTAGTAAAAACTGACCCCAATTTGTTATTCATTACTTCACACATGTCCGATACATTTTCATATGTCCTAGCATCAACTCTTAATTTAGTAATTTGTTTCTTTACCTTCAACTTACTGTTTATATATTTATAAAATAATCTAGGGTCACTTTCACATTTATTTACTATGTTCTTCTCATAGTTCATTTTAACTTGCCTAATTATGTTAACATATCTATTCCTCTCCTGTTTATATTTATTCCGATTACTCTCAGTGTTCCTTTTTCTTAATCTAGCCCAAGCTGCATCACGCCTACCCAAAGCTCTTTTGCATTTCAAATTAAACCAATCTTTCTGCTTAGTAAAATTTCCAATTTTATATCTTGGGACAAACATATTGGTTCCTACTCTATACATTTCGAGGAATCTACTATATTTACCTTGTACGTCCCGTTCCTTCAAAATAAGATCCCAATCTACTCCCTCTAAATATCTTTTCAAGGATACATAATCAGCTTTACTATAATTTAATCTGTCATTTATGTAGCTATTGTCTAATCTATTGGCATTACTCGAGGTCAACTTCCATTTTAGTAATAGGTGATCACTTTTACCTACAGGACATAGATAGTTTATATCACTAATTTCGTGAGGATCTTTTGTAAAAATCAGATCGAGTTTAGAAGGTTCGTTATTACCCCTCATTCTTGTATTTTCCTTCACATGTTGTGCAAGTACATTTTCCGTAACCAACTCCACTAGCCGACTTCCCCAAGATCTCTGATTTGGCCCTGCATCTCCCGATTCCCAATCAACCTCACTACAGTTGAAATCTCCTACCAAGATCAATCGATTCTTTCTTAAAAGCAATCTTCTCAACGACTGAATCATATCCTCTACCATCTCCTCAAACTCCAACTCCCTCCATGCTCTGGTCTTTGGTGGCATGTAAGCTACTGCTATGTCTAGCTTTTTTCCTTCTATATCATTGAGATCAACTGCCATTATTTCTGCCTTGTCATTATTTAACTCCACGTGCTTTGCTGTCATAGGGTTCTTAACTAATACTGCCACTCCACCTCCCCTTTTACCCTTTCTATCATTTCTCCATAATATATATTATATCCTTCACTAAACACTATGTTGCTGTCAAAGTCCTGGTTCAGCTTTGTCTCTGTCAAACAGACTATCTGTGGTTGATCTTTTCTTAATATATTATCTAACTCTACCTTTTTACTGTTTATTCCATCTATATTAGTGTACTAGCACAGTATATTTGAATCCACCTCCTTGTTTCTCTTCCCTCTCTGCCTCCTACCAGGTTCACCTCCTCCTCCATCCCTTCCCTGACCCAGTTCCACCTCCCCCACTAATTCTATTCTCCTCCCCCCTCTCTCTCCCTCTGTTCCACCCTCTCCACCACATCCTGGCTCTCTCTCCGGTCCCCTGCTCCCTGCATTATCTCTCGCTCCGTCTCCTTGCTTTGACTTCGTACTTGTCTCTCTGTCTCTTTCCCTATCACTCCTCTTACTTTCGGTTCTTGGTGGTTCCTGATGTACCACTTCCTTACTTGCCCTTCCCTTATTCTCCAAAAAAAAATCTTCTTTTGCTCTTCAGACAACTTTCCATTCTCTTCATCAGCCTTAGCTTGGAGTTCCCTTAACTGTTCTCATTCTTCTACACTTAGGTCCTTTTTTACCCTTATATGATTCAGCTCTGTCGAATTTAATTTCCAGCTCACATTGGCTACTGCTTCTGCTGTTGATCTAAACTTTAGTTCCACTCTTAGTGGTCTCATCTCGCCCTTCTTATATATTCCTAACCTTCTCACCTCCTCCAGTTCTTTTACCCATCCATAACCCTCGTCTAAGTAATCCAGTATCCCCTTGACTTTCACAACATCCCTTTCCTTTCTTACCTTCATATCTGCCAGGTGCTCTTCCACATCTCCAAAGATTACTACACACTTACCTCTATCTATTGTCTCTCTCACTACCTTCTCTTTCTTCTTTAAAACTTGCACTACATTTTTTTCAAACTCTTTCTTTTCCTTTTCTCTCTCTTCCTTCTGCTCCTTCACAATTTCTTCAAGGGCTACCATCGTGGCACTCTCTACCCTTGTCCACTCATTTTTTACCTCACTAATTCCTTTTACTTCCTCACTCAGGTGGCCCTCATATTCCTTAAGCTGAGCCTTGAGTGCCACATTTTCCGATGCTAACTCGTCTACTCTGGCCATCACTGCCTCTAGGCTGTCACTTACTGGCCTAGGCCTATCCACCCCGCTAGTAACGCCACACATATCGGACAAAACTTCTACTTTAGCCCCTAACTCCTTCCTCCAATTTTCCATCGCTCCCCTCCATCTCACAAGACCCATTAATTGTTTTTTCATACTTGCCAACTGATCATCCTTGTCCTCGGTGATAAAGCCTTCAAATTCATATTCCTCCTCATCCCCAGCTAGGCTTTCACGCCTTCCCGCCATCGCGAGGTGGTCGTCTGCCAGCCTAAAAACAACAATCGCCCCACTATCCCATCTCACTCCAGGAACTGTTTTACTTAATCCATATTTTCAATTACTTGGAATATCCAATTACATCTGAATTGCTCATAAAACACCTAATTACTTATTGATTTGCACATATAAATTTCCGGGACAACACTTAGACACTCCTATCAACTTCACACAAGGTAACTCATTATCGGAGAGCAGCTGCGAGGTGTTGACAGCTCGGACGTGTGAAAAACTTCACACGTCCAAAACAGGACCACGAGGGTACATCCAAAATAGATGCCCCAAACACACAACCCAAAATACACTGCACTGCGGGCAACCAGCCCAGGACACTCCTGCTACGCATATCCTAACCTTACTCGATACATCCCGGAGTAAACAAATGAGAAAAAACTCACTAGGGACGCAGCAAATGCGGAACCAGCGGAGCGTGGGGAGACACGTCCGGGCGGGGTGAGCGCAGAGCAGAGAAGGAAGAATGACGCCTGAATCAGCGTCTGGTCAAAGATCCACACAAGTACATCCACGATATGATGGAAAGCTTATTGGATAGTTATTCTTATTTTGTTTTTGTTTTTATTTTTTACAAAGTTTTTTCGTAGTGAGAACCCAATTCATAATGACTGAAGCCATGAGTGAGGTCGCGTGCGCTCATGATGAAGGCTCCTCAGATTTTAAATGCTCTGCGCGGTAGATTCAAACTACGGCGGATTAGTGTTTGAAGAGGATGCCTTATGTAATAGGCATGTTAGTCAATAAATATTAGGTTTTCTTTATCTCCTTGCAGGAGTCAAACCTATAGTAATGTCTCCATGGCTGTCTAATATATTTATGGATGGTGTGGTGAGGGAGGTGAAAATGAGAACTATGGGTAGGGGATTGGGTTTAGTAGGAAAGAATGGTAGAGATTGGGAGTTGAATCAGTTGCTGTTCGCTGATGACACAGCATTGATTGCGGATTCTGAGGATAAACTGCAGCGGGTAGTCAAAGAGTTGGTGTGGTTTGTGGG
Organism: Paralithodes platypus; assembly: GCA_032716605.1. Classification (NCBI taxonomy): domain Eukaryota; kingdom Metazoa; phylum Arthropoda; class Malacostraca; order Decapoda; family Lithodidae; genus Paralithodes; species Paralithodes platypus. Next base: position 41,748,001 of record CM064516.1, on the reverse strand, counting down.
AGGAGGAAGCTGAAGGTGAACGTCAATAAAAGTAAAGTAATGGTGTGTAATAGGGGTGATCGTAGGGTGAATCTAGATGTGAGGCTGGATGGGGATGTATTGGAACAAGTAGAGTGTTTAAAATATCTAGGAGGAACAATAAGCAAGAATGGAGGTATGGAAATGGAGGTAGAACAGAGAGTACCGGTATGTGAAGGAAGGAAAGTTTTCGGAGCAATGAGAAGTATGTGGAGGTGAGAAATCTCTGTATGAAAGTTAAAAGTGCAATGTATCAAGGACTTGTTTATGTATGGGGCTGAGACATGGGCTCTTAAGGCAAAGGAGAGAAGAAAGCTGAATGTGATGGAGATGAGCTGCTTGAGGAGTATGTGTGGAGTGACCCATAGACACAGATTGAGGAATGAAGACATACGTAGGAGAGTGGGCCAGCAGAAACATTTGTCAGCCAGAGTGGACAGAAGGGTGCTGAGCTGCTATGGTCATGTTGAACGAATGGAAGATGAAAGACTTACAAAGAGAATATGTGAGTCAGATACAAGGGGGGAGAGAGGGGCAGGAAGACCTCCATTGAGATGGAGAGACTGTGTAGGACAAGTGTTGAAAGATAGAGGAATGACTATAGATCAGGCAAGAGAAGTGGTAATAAATAGGAATGAATGGAGAATGCTAGTGAATAGATGAGTGTAAACGCGGTCGTTTGGGAGAGAGGGTCATACGCCAGTTGGACTAGAATCTAGATAGTAGTCCATCAAGCGCCTGGCCCGGGAAGTCGGTGGTAATCAAGGGTACGCCTGGAAGCATGGTGGGCGAGCTTTCGGTGGAAAAGCTTCGTAGTGGGTCTGCCTGCGGAAATCGGAGCCTCTCCGGGGGATCTGGGACCTGGGAATCTTCTGCTGGGGACCCCAAATGGGCCTGGGTCTCCGGGTGTTTCTCCTGGACGACCTAGTTGTGTTTGATTTTGTGTTTTGTTTTATTTTGTCTTTCTGATATGTGTGATAACCATGTTCGAGCTCTTTCTCGAGTCGGCCACCCCATAAAAAAATAAAATAAATAAATAAATTAAAAGGAAAACTGGGGTAAGTGCCAGTGTATATACATACAGTACATCCCCCCTGGGGGTTAGGGAATAGAATATGCCCCACGTGCCTTCTGCGTGTCGTAAGAGGCGACTAAAGAGGTTGGGTCGGTGGGCTTGCGACCCCCACCCGGAAAAAATATCTAAGCAAAGAAAAACGAATGAACAGCCTCGGATGCGGACGGAACCTACGTTGACGAACCACGACCGACTAAGGACATACCTTCGGACATTCTGAGAATGGCTACGTGGAATGTTAGTGGCATGAATGATGGCACAAAAGAGAGAGAGGTTCTGGAAGTGTTAGTGAATGCCAGGCTGGATATATGTGGAATGACAGAGACCAAATGGAAAGGTTCAGATGTGAGAGAGTGGGAGTGTGGAATGGGTGTGTGTGAAGGAACAGCGAGAGAAGGTGCATGTTTGTTTGTAAGTAGCAAATGGAAGGAATGTGTAAGAGAGTATGGGTCTGTGGGTTCAAGGATTGTGTGGGTGAGAATGAAAGTAGGAATACAAACGTGGGTGATTGTATGCGCCGACAGAGGATATACTTGAAAGAAAGAAAGGGGAGTTCTGGATGAATGTGGAGGCGTGCCTGGAGAAGTTTGACAAGAACGAAAGAATATTTCTGATTGGGGATATGAATGGTAAGGTGGGTGATAGGAAAGTTGAGGGAGTGGTGGGAGGGTGGGGGGTACCATCAGAGCTGAATGGGAATGGTAGTGCACTTGTGGACGTATGTGTGGGGAGGAGGCTGTGGATAGCCAACACCTTCTTCCGACACAGAATGATCCACAGGTACATGGGGAAACTGATGTTGACGATGAAGGATAAGACAGTGGTGGAACGAAAGTAATTGATTGATTATGTATGTGTCGATGAACGAATGAAGAAATCTGTGATGGATGCTAGGGTGTATAGGGGTATTGGAGGGGGTCTGTCTGATCATTATGTAGTGGTAGCTAAGGTTAGGATACAAAAGAAGTGGGTGAGGAGAGCTGGAGGGAGGCGAGAGGAGGGTGGAATGGTGAGGAGGGTGGAGAGGTTGCAGGAGGAGGAAGTCAGGGAGGAGTACAGGAGAGCAGTGGAAAGACGACTAGGTGGGTTCGACCTGGAAGTTATGGAGGAAGTGGAGGAGATGAGCAAGGTGTTTAAGGATGAGATCTGTGAAGCATGTGAGGAGGTGTGTGGAGTGAGGATAAGAGGAAGGGGAGTGAAAGGTACAGCATGGTGGACAGAAGAGGTAAGAATAGCTGTGGAAGAAAAGAAGAAAGCATATAGAGAGTGGTTGGGTAGTAGAGAGAATGAAGATTTCGAGAGACAGAAAGGAGCGAGGTACGTGGAGAGTAAGAGGGTGGTGAAGAGAGTAGTGAAGGAAAGTAAGAGAAGAGTAGATGAGGAATTTGGAAGGAATCTGAGTGTAAAATGGAGAGAGAGTAAGAAACTGTTCTGGAAAGAAGTCAAGAAAGTTAGGGAAGGTAGCAAGGGAAACAGTAAGGGTGTGAAAGATAAGAATGGGAGAATGCTAGCCGAGAAGCAAGAGAGAGTCGAAAGATGGAGGGAGTACTTCAGTGAGTTGCTAAATGTAAGGAATGAAGAGCCAGCAAACATAGCTGGATATGGTATGGGAGGGAGAAGAAGAGAAGTAGTGGAGGAGGAGGTGGGGATCAGTAGGTCAGAAGTGTGGGAAGCCATGAAAAGAGTGAAGTTGGGGAAAGCACCAGGAACAGATGGAGTGTGTGGGGAACTGGTGTAATGGTAGATGGCCTTTATTCTCAATTTCACTCAATAAATGCTGGTGTTCCCCAGGGATCAGTTTTGGCCCCAACTCTGTTCCTCATTCATATCAATGATCTCATATCTACCACTCATAATCCAATACATTCCTACGCAGATGACTCAACACTCCACAGTTCCTTCACATTTACCAATTCTTTCACCCAACCCGATCTTATAAATTCAAAAATAAACACTGCAATTTCTCTGAACCAGGACCTTTCTAGAATTGAGGAATGGGGACAAAAGAATCTAGTTTCCTTTAATGCACAGAAAACCAAGTACATTCAATTTTCTAACCGACAGAATCTCACTGACTCCCATATATTTTTTAATGATGTAAATATTCCCACTTCCCCTAGTATTGACATTCTCGGTGTAACATTAACTACTAACTTGAGCTGGACACATTATGTTAGAAGCATTGCTAAGAATGCCTCTAAAAAACTGGGACTCCTGTACAGAGTTCGAGAATTCTTCACTGACGAGCAGTTGGCCGTAATATATAAAAGTCATGTGCGTTCTCAGATGGATTACTGTTCACCTCTGGAGTGGAAGTGGAGTGGTTGCATTGAGGCAGTTGGACAAAATTCAAAATAAAGCTATTAGATTAATCAATAACCCTGCAATCACACAGGACCTTCCTACATTATCCATACGAAGAAACGTTGCATCCCTTGCATTATTCTACAGATATTTTCACAGCAATTGTTCCGAGGAACTTGCTTCAATTGTGCCGCCTCTCCACATCTTTCCCCGTAGAACTAGGGCAGCTGAGAGCGCCCATGAATTTACACTTTCTCCTCCACAGTGCAAAACTTCTGCTTATCAAAATTCATTTATCCCTAGAACTACTACTTTTTGGAATTCACTTCCCTCGAATTGCTTTCCACAAACTTACAATCTACAAATGTTTAAATCCAGTTGTTACAAACATTTTATGAATGGAGGATGCCTTTAGGCACATGGACCTTTTTGTTTTATCTGTGTTTTTCCTTCCTCCATTCATTGTCTCAAAAAAAAAAAAAAAAAAAAAATGTTGAGGTATGGTGGTGAGATAGTGATAGAATGGGTATGGAAAATATGCAAACTAGCATGGGAGAAGGGGAGTGTACCCGATGACTGGAAGACTGGCATAATAGTCCCCCTATATAAGGGCAAAGGGGAAAGAGGAGTGTGTGGTAACCACCGAGGAATATGTCTTCTAAGCGTAGTAGGGAAGGTATACAGTAGGGTAGTGATTGAGAGAGTGAGAGTGAGAACGGAGAAATGGATAGGCGACGAGCAGGGAGGTTTTAGGAAGGGAAGAGGATGTGTAGATCAGATTTTTACCCTGAATTGTGTTGTGGAGAAGTATCTGGAGAAGAAACAAAAGGTGTATGTTGCCTTTATGGACTTGGAGAAGGCCTATGACAGAGTGGATAGAGAAGGTTTGTGGAAAGTACTTAGAATATACGGAGTAGAGGGCAAGTTGCTGAAAGCAGTGAAGAGCATGTATGAGGGTGCAAAGGCGGCAGTACGTGTGGAGAGTGAGCAGAGCGAGTTCTTTGACCTGAATGTTGGTTTGAAACAGGGGTGTGTGATGTCCCCGTGGTTGTTTACTGTATATATGGATGGAGTCGTGAAAGAAATACTATCAAGAGCAGTGGATGTTGGTGTATCGCTGAAAAGGGAGGGAATTGAGTGGAAGCTACCTATACTGCTGTTTGTGGATGATACAGTTCTGATGAGTGATAATGAATGGGAGTTGCAGGGTCTGGTAAATGAGTTTGGAACAGTGTGCGAAAAACAGAATTTGAAGGTAAATGCGGGGAAGAGCAAGGTTATGGTCTTCGAAAGGGGTGAAGTCACAGAATGTGAGGTGAAGCTGAACGGTCAGCTATGGAGATCGTCAACTCTTTTAAGTATCTGGGCAGTGTGTTGAGTAAAGATGGGACTATGGATGAAGAAGTGCGGGAGAGGGTACAACCGGGGAAGAGGGTTGTAGGAATGCTAAAAGCAGTAACAAGAAATAGGGTGGTCAGTATGGAAGTGAAGAAGTCCTTGCATGACAGTGTGGTAATCCGGACACTGACTTACGGAAGCGAAGCATGGACGTTGGTTGAGAGACTCAGACTCAGACTCAGACTCAGTGAGAGCAGTGGAAATGAATTACTTAAGGAGTGAATGCGGAGTTACATGGAGGGATAGACAGACTAATGAGGAAGTAAGAAGGAGGTGTGGTGTGGAGGTAGATGTGCTGGAAAGTGTGAAAAGGAACAACTTGAGATGGTTCGGCCATATGGAACGTATGGAAAGCGAGAGAATGACTAAGAGGGTGTACGAGAGCGAGGTGGAGGGACAGAGAGGGAGAGGTAGACCGAATGAGAGGTGGAAGGATGGAGTGAGGAAGTACACGAACGAAGGCGGTGCTGGTTGGGGGGAGGGGCGTCGACTGACTGGGGACAGAGGTGCATGGGGGCGGTTCGTTCGTGGCCACCCCTTCGGGGATCACGGCATCAGGCAATAGATAGATAGAGAGACATACACATATATGTACAGTATGTATATATTCGGGCACATACCCCATGGGTCTATCTATCTATCTATTGCCCGACGCCGTGATCCCCGAAGGGGTGGCCACGAACGAACCCCATGCACCTCTGTCCCTCCTCCCAACCAGCACCACCTTCATCCATATACTTCCTCACTCCATCCTTCCACCTCTCCTTCGGTCGACCTCTCCCTCTCTGTCCTTCCACCTCGCTCTCGTACACCCTCTTAGTCAATCTCTCGCTTTCCATACGTTCCATATGGCCGAACCATCTCAAGTTGTTCCTTTTCACACTTTCCAGCACATCTACCTCCACACCACACCTCCTTACTTCCTCATTCGTCTGTCTATCCCTCTATGTAATTCCGCACGCACTTCTTAAGTAACTCATTTCCACCGCTCTCACTCTTGGTCTGAGTCTCTCAACCAACGTCCATGCTTTGCTTCCGTAAGTCAGTGTCGGGATTACCACACTGTCATGCAAGGACTTCTTCACTTCCATACTGACCACCCTATTTCTTGTTACTGCTTTCAGCGTTCCTACAACCCTCTTCCCCTGTTGTACCCTCTTCCGCACTTCTTCATCCATAGTTCCATCTTTACTCAACACACTTCCCAGATACTTAAAAGAGTTGACATTCTCCATAGCCTGACCATTCAACTTCACCTCACACTCTGTGACTTCACCCCTTTCAAAGACCATAACCTTGCTCTTCCCCACATTTACCTTCAAATTCCGTTTTTCGCACACTGTTCCAAACTCATTTACCAGACCCTGCAACTCCCATTCATTATCACTCATCAGAACTGTATCATCCGCAAACAGCAGTATAGGCAGCTTCCACTCATTTCCCTCCCTTTTCAGCGATACACCAACATCCACTGCTCTTCCTAGTACTTCTCTCATGACTCCATCCATTATACTGTACAGTAAACAACCACAGAGACATCACACACACCCCTGTTTCAACCCAACATTCAGGTCAAAGAACTCGCTCTGCTCATTCTCCACATGTATTGCCGCCTTTACACCCTCATACATGCTCTTCACTGCTTTCAGCAACTTGCCATCTACTCCGTATATTCTAAGTACTTTCCACATACCGTCTCCAAGTCCATAAAGGCAACATACACCTTTTGTTGCTTCTCCAGATATTTCTCCACAACACAATTTAGGGTAAAAATCTGATCTACACATCCTCTTCCCTTCCTAAAACCTCCCTGCTCGTCGCCTATCCATATCTCCGTTCTCACTCTCACTCTCTCAATCACTACCCTACTGTACACCTTCCCTACTACGCTTAGAAGACATATTCCTCGGTTACCACACACTCCTCTCTCCCCTTTGCCCTTATATAGGGGAACAATTATGCCAGCCTTCCAGTCATCGGGTGCACTCCCCTTCTCCCATGCTAGTTTGCAAATTTTCCGTACCCATTCGATCACTATCTCACCACCATACCTCAAAATTTCCCCACACACTCTATCTGTTCCTGGTGCTTTCCCCAACTTCACTTTTTTCATGGCTTCCCACACTTCTGACCTCCTGATCCTCACCTCCTCTTTCACTACTTCTCTTCTTCTCCCTCCCATACCATATCCAACTATGTTTGCTGGTTCTTCATTCTTACATTTAGCAACTCGTTGAAGTACTCCCTCCATCTTTCGACTCTCTCTTGCTTCTCGACTAGCATTCTCCCATTCTTATCTTTCACACCCTTACTGTTTCCCTTGCTACCTTCCCTGACTTTCTTGACTTCTTTCCAGAACAGTTTCTTACACTCCCTCCATTTTACACTCAGATTCCTTCCAAATTCCTCATCTACTCTTCTCTTACTTTCCTTCACTACTCTCTTCACCACTCTCTTTCTCGCCATGTACCTCGCTCATTTCTGCCTCTCCAAATCTTCATTCTCTCTACTACCCAACCACTCTCTATACGCTTTCTTCTTGTCTTCCACAGCTATTTTTACCTCCTCTGTCCACCATGCTGTACCTTTCACTCCCCTCCCTCTTCTCACTCCACACACCTCCTCACATGCTGCACAGATCTCTTCCTTAAACACCTTGCTCATCTCCACTTCCTCCATATCTTCCAGGTCGAACCCACCTAGTCGTCTTTCTACTGCTCTCCTGTACTCTTCCCTGATTTCCTCCTCCTGTAGCCTCTCCACCCTCCTCACCATTCCACCTTCCTCTCGCCTCCCTCCAGCTCTCCTCACCCACTTCTTTTGTATCCTAATTTTAGCTACTACTACATAATGATCCGACAGTACCAATACCCCTATACACCCTAGCATCCAGCACAGATTTCTTCATTCATTCATCCACACATATATAATCAATCAGTATCTTTCGTTCCACCACTGTCTTCTCATTATCCTTCATCGTCCACACCACTTTTCATGTGTACCTGTGTATCATTCTGTGTCGGAAGAAGGTGTTGGCTATCCACAGCCGCCTTCCCACACATACGTCCACAAGTGCACTACCATTCCCATTCATCTCTGACGGTACCCCCCACCCTCCCACCACTCCATCAACTTTCCTGTCACCCACCTTACCATTCATATCCCCAATCAGAAATATTCTTTCGTTCTTGTCAAACTTATCCAGGCACGCCTCCCCACATTCACCCAGAACTGCTCTTTCTCTCTTACAAGTTTATCGTCTGTCGGAGCATACACACACACAATCACCCACGTTTGTATTCCTACTTTCATTCTCACCCATACAATCCTTGAACCCACAGACCCATAGTCTCTTACACGCTCCTTCCATTTGTTACTTACAAACAAACACGCACCTTCTCTCGCTGCTCCCTCACTCACTCCAGCACACACACACATTCCACACTCCCACTCTCACATCTGTACCCTTCCATTTGGTCTCCGTCATTCCACATACATCCAGCCTGGCATTCACTAACACTTCCATGACCTCTCTCTTTTGTGCCATCATTCATGCCACTCACGTTCCATGTACCTACAGTATTCTGAGAATGTCCGTAAGCTTGTCCATAGTCGGTCGGGGTTCATCAACATAGGGTCCGTCTGCATCCGAGGCTGATTGTTCGTTTGTCGTTGCTACGCATCTTTCACGGGTGGGGGTCGCAAGCCCACCGACCCAACCTCTTTAGTCGCCTCTTACGACACGCAGAAGGCACGTAGGACATATTCTAATCCCTTACCCCCAGGGTTATTGCTGGGTACTTGCTTCTAATTTGTTGTCCTTCACTTGTATATACTGTACTGTAGTGAGGTGGACTCTAGGATGTCCTCGTGTGTGGCGTACTTGAGCAATTCAAACCTTTGTTCATTGAATGCCATTTTGTTGGTTTTTGCCCAGCTATACACTCAGATTAGGCCCTCCTTACGTTTTTTGACGAAATTTTTTGTGTATCCATCTGCTGAAGTTGGTATTGTCAGCAAAAGACGAGAGCTTCGAATATGTCACATCATCATATATGTCTCCCATTAGTACGGTATTTAGAACGGCAACGGACCCAGGGGGGACTCCACTGATAACTGGGCCTTCTTGTGAGATTTCACCATTCACTGCTACAGTATGTTTTTTTTTATGTAAGGAAGCTGTGCATCTACACTCCCAGTTTTCCAGTTTGCATGTTGTGCATAAGGTCCACTTTTTCTAATGCTTTGGCAAAGTCTAGGAACACTATATCCAAATTTTTTCCTCCTGCTAGTTGATGGAGGAGTCTTGTCGTGGCACTCAAACAGTTGTGAGAGGCACAATCTTCCCTTGCGGAAGCCATGTTGTTCCACGTTGAGGAGACTGTTATTTTAAAGGCAACTGTAGACACTACTGTCACACTTCTCAAATTTTGATTTCATGAGAAGTGAGTATGGTGGTGGCCTGGATCTGTCAGAGTGAGGGTTGGTGTCCTCTACTTCCCATAGCCGGTTCTGACTTTACCTTTATCATCAGTCTTATTTCTAACTTTTTTCCTGAGAGTGGTGAAGGCAGTGGGGCCATAATGGTATGCCCCATGGTTCCCTAGTGTCTTACTCTCACAGCCCACTGACACAAGTTGGCCTCTTTCTCTCTGGCGTAGGGATGCGGCGACCCCACCGCCCGCCACTTTGGTGGTGCAATCAGCTTCTGGAGTAGTGGGCCACTGGTTCCTATCTTCAGAAAATTCCTGTGCTTGGTATGATTCCAGCCAGGGCCCCACTGGGGTAAATAAAATAGCAAAACATTGGTGGAACTGCCATCTGGGTGAGGGACTGCTCTGGGTCTGCTCCTTCAGTGTTAATGGTCATACTCCACTTAGTGGACATGGCACTGTGGAATGGGTCATTTGGGGCATGTCTAGAAGCCTGGAGGCTGTTTCTGCCATGGCCATCTCTTTTGGGGTGCTTCCTCTGGAAGCGGGACGTCGGATTTGATGATGATGAAGTGAGTATGACTGGTTTGTAATTCTCCACTAACCCTCATCCTCCTTCCTTGTGTAAAGGAATAATTATGATACCCTTTTTTGTTTCTGTAGGAACTATCCGGTATCCAGTGAGCAATGCCACAGTAGATAAAGTGGATGGGCCAGTATTTGCTTGTAGTTTATGAGGATGGTAATTGGTATTCCATCTGGTCCAGCAGCTGCATTGAGTTTCAGCTCATTTACTGCATACAGTATATTATATCTTCCTCCGTGAATTTAATATCTTAGGATTGTGATTCATTCGTGGCGATCCCCTCGGAGATCAAGGCATCTGGTAATAGATGCATTGCATGCTTTTGACTTTTTAAATTTATCTTCCCTTTCCAGTAATAAACTTTAATTCGCTTCTGACTAGGCCTAACAGTGGTTTTAGTTCATCTGTAACATGACCTTTGTTGCTACTCAGCCATTTTTTTTTTTTTTTTTTTTTTTTTTTTTCTTTTTTTTTTTACATTCATCGGTAAACTACATTTATGAATTTACATTTAGTTGTAAGACATACATATCAGTATATATATTTTCAGTTTAATGTGATGGTCCTGTCAGATTGGGGATTCACTGCCTCTTAAAAAAATAATTTAATAATTATTAATTTTAAAGGTGAATTACGGAAGCAAATCAGTGCTGCAATTATTATTTTACAATGTAGTAATGGTCAAGATATGTTGCATTACTGAACGTTACGGTGCTATAAATAAACCTTCTAATAATACAAATATGCAATAATTGTTTTTCTGGCACGTAGTTGAAGCTTGCTGACAGAAAACAGCTGGGAGAGAAGGTGTGTGTTGATTGGCTATGCAGGCTCGTGACATAATTTAATTTGACTTTATATTGTCCTTGTCCCAATTTTGGTTTGTTTAGTTTGCAAGTTTTACATTTTAATAAACTGTGACCGGGAGAATTTGAAGACAGTTGTTGTTGTTCCCCAAGTTGCAGTAGCGGATTAAGGGTGTATTGGGCCCAGGGCTGTGAGATGGACTGGGCCCCCCTGACCCTCACCCTGCCTCCACTGATCCCCTTGGATCAGTGGAGGCACAAACACTAAAAAAGCAGATTCATTTGATCCTTTACAATCAGGAAACTTGACAATAATTCAGCCTGTTATATTTATTAGCATGGATGATTTTATCAAAAGATAACATATAAGAAAATCTTAATTTAGCCTTAAAAAAAAAAAAAAATCATTCATTGGAATAATGCTACAACCTACAATGCTCTACAGGACGAACAGGCTGCAGGGAAAAATGTAGGCTAAATGTACACTGGATGACTGGGCCATTGGAACTGTGTAGACAAAAAAGAATCAGGCTAAATTTTTAATTTGTAGATACTAAACTAAACCTGCTCTTTATAGAGTTGTCTAGGCTGTTGTCTAGCCTGCCTCAAGTCTAACTCAAACGATCTGAATTTTGAAAAGGTCGGGCAGCAGCAGCCTAGGCTAGGCCTATCCTCTAAATATAGTTTATCTATGAAATAAAATTGATTGATTGATTGATTGAAATATGCTACATAATCCCAAGATTATTATAAAAATTAATATGAATATCTATCTATCTATCTACAGTATCTATATGCTCAGGCCCAATCCCCATTTTGGGGGTAGCCGACTCAAGACAGAGCAAGAATATGAATATAAAATATACATATATTCCAATTTTGTCTTCATTTTTGCCAGACTTCATACACTCAATAATCTCAATTTTTTATTTCCGATCTGTAACATTTATTGTCAATATGTCTCATGTTTAGCCTACTTTTGATCGCGATAGGCTTCAATGCATCACAGATATATCATATATTTCATAAACATATATTGTCTCAGCCTACCTTAATAAATATCATGAAGCCAGGAGAACTTAATAGTTGTACAAAATTCAATATAGCCTGGCCAAAAACAATAAAAGGTGGTACTGGCACGAAGCACTAGCCTGTTAGCTGATATGATCACCAATGTTGGCGGTGGCGACGTGACTAAAAATATTTAGCTTAAAGTTGATGAGAAAATAAAGATTTCACCTAATAAAGATTGTTTTCGTTTTGGTATTAACGTAAAACGGCATAAATATTTGTATAGACATTAATATACTAGCATTGACAAAGGACTAAGAGGGTAATGTCAAAACGTTTGCTGACCATTCTCAGATTTTGACGATATAATAGAAAACCACTTTCAAGGGGCAACTTACCCTGAGGTTAAAAAAAAATCTCAATATTCATGGGCTCCTCCTGAGGCTTGAGCCCAGGGCCCCTAAAGCCCCCCCCTTAATCTGCCACTGCCAAGCTGCCTGGCCGAACAGCTCCAAGGCCCCGAACAAGGCCAAGGCCATAACCGAGCGCCCCCACAGAACCATCCCTGCCGACCACAATAAAGCCTGGGTGACCGAAGCCACTCCATGGCGGGGAACTGAGGAGGGTGCAGAAACGCCCGGGAAACCAAAGCCCCACCCAGGGCCCTGTGCCCCTTAGCAATTATGAAGAGAAAGTTGAGGGGCAAAGGAAAAATGTGACGCTTTGGCTTCCAATCTTGGTAGATTGGGAGGTCAATCCACGGAAGAGACGCCGTCACTTGAGATCTAGAAAATATATAAGTAAAAGGAACAGTCAGAGTAAGCTATGGGTATGGCAGAGATCGCTCAGTTCTCACTCTGATAGACCATATAAGTAAAGATGGGATGATACCCTCTGTGACATTTATTCATTAATAATGGCGAACTGTGTGACTGTATGGTATAATAATCTTTCTAGGGCACCAGTGAATTATGCCAAAGCTCACTCAAAGCAATACAGTGAGAATATTTTGATTAATTTTGTTTTACTTGAAGCCAGACCAGACGTATTTTTGAGAAGCATCCTGGATTGTTGCCGTTGATGTGTTTATTTTATACTAGCCCTCTGGGGCCTGGGCCAGGGCCCTCACAAGGCTAGTGTTAGGTGAGTTGGTGCAAAGTCAAGCCATGTAACTGTCAGTAGTCAGATATCATCATAAAGTTAGGTGGCTTTCAGGAATTGTCTAATTGGAGTGATATATCCTACATGAATTTGGTCTGAGCATCATAACCTGGTGCTAGTTTATACCAACTACACCTTTAAGTATTCCTTTGCAGGCTTTGCTTTGGGTATTAGAACTGTTCTTAAAAATAAATAAATAATAGGCCTAATAGCCTAACATATATAGGGTCTAGGCCTATTTACAAACTCCAAATAGGCCTACGTGACATATCTAGTTGAATAATCAGGTCTCCCCCAATCCATTTAGTAGGCTAGATATTTTAAAGTTGTACGTTAAGAGTATCCATTGGTTTAATCTAATATTAACTATCCTCTCCTATATCTTATCCTATCTTCCCAAAGGTGGTGACCTCTTCCTATTGGTTTACCCGCTGTGTTCAGTAGCTTAAACTAGGCCTAGTCAAGTCACTACACCAAGATAATTACAAGTTTTACAGGGCCGGATTTAGGTAGGGGGTGTACGCCCCTCCCCTATTTTTCACGGTTGGGTATTAGGCCTATTTGTATGTGTTAGGGGTGATGTCCTGGCTCCATTTACATACATGAAAAACAAATATTTAGTAGGGCCTAGCTTCATGAATAACTTTTGTATGGATCATTGATATAACCTAGTGTTTCTGAAGTAGTGCTGCTACAAACTTTATTATGTTTTGTATTGGCATATCGACGAAAAGTTACAAGGCCTAACTAGAAAAATAACATGAATATCTGATGTTTGAGTCACGTCTATGGTGTTTCGTCGACGGCCGGGGGGCGACACCCCTCATAGTCCCTTCTCAACACCTCGCCCCCCCTATTCAAAAGTCCTGGATCCGGCCCTGTTTTAGAATGTAGGCCTTGGCTAACTGTGCTTCAAAATTTCTAAATGTAAGCATCTCATACCAGGGTAAGAATGACGAAGTGTCTAGCCTAGGCTATGTAAGCATCTCATACCAAGGTAAGAATGATCGAAGTGTGTAACCCTAGTCTAGCCTTTATCATCAAGGTAAACCTTGCCTGATGTAATCAAACAAACCCTTTACACAGAGCGTCAACCACATCCCTATCAGAGAAAATCCAACCAAGAACCCCACGGCTAATTCTCAACTCACAAAGTATTTCTAAATTATAGCCTATTGATGGACGTAGACATGGTCTGCTGTGGAATCTATTTTCGTCAGCTGAGAATGCCCTAGACTAGTAAACACAGACTCATAAGGGGATTAATACAATATACTGTACTGTGTAAATGATACATCAGGAACCAGTACTTCGTAATCATAATTTGTTCCCATTTTGCTCATCATCGTGAATAGCGGGACTAGGGATAGGGAGAATCTGCGAGACCTCTACCTCGTGTCATGTTTGTTGCGGTTACAGGTGACGCCAGCAACGATGGGCCTATCATCGTAGCGGAAATTAGTTGCCTATTTGCTTTCGAGTATTGTTATTATTATAAAAAATTTCATATGAATTATGTCTAACTGTCAGTGTCTGGTATATTTGTGGATAACTACAGTATATTCATATATAGTTTGGTGTATGTGAGTAACTCATCTTTTTTATTCTGCCTCCGTAATTCACCTTTAACCCTTCCAGCCCGGGCAGCATTTTAAAATGACAGTGCGGCAGATGGGCTGGAGCCCGGGTGTCCTTATAAAATCCCTGTGCTTGAAAGCGTGCTTCAAAATTCGTGCGGCCAAATTTTACTTTCAAGGGGCGATCGCAGCGCCACCAAGCCTCAACTACTACCGTTATCAGTTCCTACGTGGCCGCCATAGCGAGTTATAGTGACAAAATGAATTCCGACGCGTCCGATTCGGTGCAACCTCCCGCGCGCCCCACTGCTACCCCACTCGCAACTTCGACGTCTGTTGCAACCGAGAAGAAAGCTCAACGAAAGAAAGTGAAGCATTTGTTGAGTGATAGTGCTATACAACGAGAACTTTTTGATATTGAAGAGAGCAGTGGCGAAAGCTTGGTGGACAAAGAACAATTTATAAGTGCAAGCGAAGATGACAATTTCGTTGGTTTTGGAGACGACGACAATGTGGATTTATTTGAGGGGGGAGACAGTAGTGATGATCCTGATGTGGAAGTGTTTCAGGAAGGTGCTATTGAACTTCCAAGTGTGCTAGAACCTAGGCCTACCCCCTCGCCATCTTTGTTAGGTCAGCATAGGCCTAGCCCTAGCCCAGGATCTTCCCCTTTGCCTGCCCGTACGCCCTTGAAAGTGGGCAAATATTTTTATAAACAATCTCTGGTGAAAAGTGCAGCTAAAAAAGCACGCAGGGCAGCAGCAGAAAAGGCTAGGGAAGCGGAAGACAGTGATAGTAACGCTGACCCTGGTCTAGCAACCAACCGCATTCCTTTGTCCCGACGCCTTGACCCGGGACGCCGCGTGGGTCACCCACAGCCCTCGGCTTCATCTCAACTTCAGGATGAGCAAAGGGCCTCTTCAAGTGGTATTAGTAGTGTGCCACAGCCCTCAACACACCGCAGAGCATTATTTGATGCGGAGAAGCCCTCGGCTCGCCGCAAAAGGAGCCCAACTCCCGAGGCCGAGGCTCCCATTGTTGAACCTCCCGCAGCCTCCCACACCGCCGACGCCCGGTCACTTCGTCACCAGAATTGTCTCCTGAAGAGGATGCTGATGACCCCAACATTGTCCCAGATGACCTGACGTCGCCTGAGGAGGAAGAGGAACAGGAACAGGAATAGGAACAGGAAGAGGAAGTCCCGACAAGACGAGTTAGAGGGCGAGGTCGTGGATGTGGTCAGTCTGCCGACGCCGCTGCCCCTGGGTGTGGGCGTGGGCGTGCAGGGCGTCTGCATGGCCAAGGGCGTGTGCCAGGGCGTCCAGGGCGTGTGCCTGCTGCACCTGCACGTGCTCGAGCATCAGCATCCGACCTGTTTGTGTGGACAGATGGGGCTGATTTTGAGCCAGATTGTCCTGCCTTTGACGAGGTACAGATGGGTTCCGGGGTGTCACCAACATATCCCTGTGGCCCAGATGCTACCCCCAGTGAACTTTTCTGTGGCTTCTATGACAATGAAGTCATGGAATACCTCGTCGAAGAGACAAATAACCACCATGCTATCTGTGCCAACTTTCTTGGGAGGAAGACCAGTACCAAGATGGTGGCATGGAGATCTGTCACTGTGGCAGAACTATATGTGTTCTTGGCACTCACAATGCTGAGGACACATATAAGGAAGCACGTTCTGGCCGACTACTGGATCACTGGCGACCTCATAACGACTCCAGCATTTGGCAAGTACATGTCCAGGGACAGGTACTTTGACATCCTCTCCTATCTCCACCTGACCAACAACATGCATGTCCACCTTACCGACACACTATGGAAGATCAGGAAGCTGTATGACATGATACGTCATCGGTTCACTACCTACCTGATTCCTTTCCAGAAGATGTGCCTCGACGAGTCTCTGGTCCTGTTCCGTGGTAGGCTGCACTTCCGACAGTATATCCCGTCCAAGAGACACCGTTTCGGCATCAAGCTCTTCGTCCTCTGCGACTGTTTGACGGGGTATGTGCTGGACTTTGTGGTCTACAGCGGCAGGGGTGGAGAAATTGAGACTGACCCCCACATTGGTTTTGGCGGCGCTGTAGTAAAGAAGATGATGGAGAGGCACTTCCATAAGAACCACATCCTCTACACCGATAACTACTACACGTCGCCTATCCTGACCAAGTACCTCCATGACAGCAAGACCGGAACTGTCGGCACAGTCAAGGCCAAGAGGAAGGGCATGCCAGGCTACCCAACCAAGACGAAGAAGACGGACATCTTCCACAAGAAGAGTGGCCCCATCCTCTCCATCCACTGGCATGACCAGCGGAAGGTCAACCTCCTCAGCACATGCCACAAGGCCGAGATGGTCGCCACAGGGAAGGTGGACTGAAGAACCAAGAACCCCGTCCAGAAACCAGCTGCTATCCTGGATTACAACCTCAACATGCGCCTCGTTGACAAGTCCGACATGCAGATGGGCTTCATCGACTGCCTGCGAACATCTTGCAGGTGGTACAAGAAGTTTATCCTGCATACGGTAGATATGTCGGTCCTCAATGCCTACAACATCTACCGTCTGAGGACTCCAGGAGCCAAGAAGTACAAGTCCCTGCGGAAGTTCCACAAGCAGGTGATACTTGAGCTCGTGGCTAAGCATGCAGAACCTGGGAGACCACTACAAGGACCAGGCCAGCTGGACAGAACAGGGTGCCGACTTCTTCAGGAGGCACCAGCTCCACCCCCTTCCTTTCAAAGCACCAGGTAGTACAGTTAGGAGTCAGAAGAGGTGCCATGTGTGCAGCCACACAACTCGCAGACCCCGCAAAGTGAGCAAAACCACATGGGAATGCCTCGAGTGTGAAGTGGCACTGTGTGCTGGACGGTGCTTCAATGACTTTCACACACTCCAACAATTTTGAAGTGCTCGTGACAATAAGAGTGAAAGTGACTATCAATTATCATAGTCCAGTGAAAGTGACACTATAATAATAATAAAACTAAGTATAAGTGAAAGAGACACACATAAGTTGTTGTTGTTGTTCCCTAAGCTGCCTGGCCGAACATCCCCGACACACATAAGTAATAATAAGTGCCTTCATAACAATATGAACAAGTGAAAGTGACACTATATATATTATTAGCTTACCTAACAATACATAAAATTTAAAATGACACTATCAATTATCATAGTCCAGTGAAAGTGACACTATAATAATAATAAAACTAAGTATAAGTGAGAGACACACATAAGTAATAATAAGTGCCTTCGTAACAATATGAACAAGTGAAATGACACTATATATTATTAGCTTACCTAACAATACATAAAAGTGAAAATGACACCATCAACTATCAAAGTCCAGTGAAAGTGACACTATAATCATAATAATAATAATAAAACTAAGTAATAAGTGACAGAGACACAAATAACTTCATGAAAATAACTTTATTGAGTGAAAATAACATAATAACTATAATAAATGGCATAATAAACAATAAAACACTATCAAATCACTTCCCGGCATAATTGCGGGTGGAGCGACGAGTGCAACTGGGCGTCGTAGCCGGGGCCGCGGTTGAGTGTTCGGACGCGCCGAGGTAAATATGTGGCAAAAGTTACCTCCACTTCCATCACCATCACTCCGGAACCAGTTGAGGTAGAGAGCTCTACTCAATGCCATTCTACGCGGCAAGGTAAGGCGCACATTTTTATATATCTTTCATTAATGTAGGTAATATATTAAGCGAGATTAGCCTTAGTTTACTTTTGTTGATTTTCAGCCAGATCGCCCGGATACGACCTCCGTCATTTAGAAAGGCAGCCCGGGCCACGAGGGTTAAGGCGAAATCCCAATGGGCATATTTGCGACGGCGAATGACTTTTTTTTTTTTTTGTCTATGTTCTGTATTCGTTTTGCATAATTATATCTGTAGTACAGTAGATGTATATTATAATTGTTGGATTGTTGTCAATAGTATTCCACCTTTGTCCGTAGAGCATTAGAGATGGTGGCTCGTGGCGAGGTGGTGCTGGGACCTGATGGACGCTGCATAAGGAAATAAAACAAGTGTGTAGGGGAGAAATGTCATATGTTCAAGATATTCTCAGACATCTCTCTAAAGCTATCTTTGACATAGCTCTATAAGTATTGCTCAGTAAAGCCTAGGAGCGAGATATTGCACATCAATGAGATTTCTAGGTCTAGGTTCCACTCTGATATCCGTCCACAACTCCATAAATATTGCTCAATTACAGATGTGACATGTGTATAAAACAGATGTATTAGGTTAAAAATAGTAATTCTTTAGATTCTGTCAACAGTATAGTAAAAAGGAAAATTTTCTATAGTAAATTATCTTTTATCCAAAACTTGTAGACTTTTAGAATAAATTAATATTTTTATTAAAAGGGTAGGCTACTACTACAAGGCCCTATTTGTAATATTTTTTCAATAGGGAATATGATAACACATCCCAACTATTGTTTTAACCCCTTCAGTATACTGTACAATGACACGATAATTATGTATTGTGGCTAACAGACAATTTTATACAGCTTGGAGAGGAGTAATTGGTTCAAACTATCTTAAATAACTATTTAACTCCCACAGATCCTTCCTAAGCTATTTAAATTATATAATGTTGACCAGAATAAGTGGAGAAATGTGTCATGATACTGTACTGAAAGGGTTAAGTGAAAGGTGCCAAACATGATGTACAGTACTGTAGGTGCTATTGAATTAATGGATTTTGAAAATATATTGGGATCATAAAATTTGGGTTTAATCAGAATTTGGATAAATTAATGTAGCCTACTGTATATACTGCATGACAATTATTTTGTTTTATTGTATGACAAATAAGATAATCTATACATTGTATGGGATGGTATACTACTGGTATATACAACTTTCTTTGTTGCCATATATATTGATATATTTTCTTAGAAATGTATACAACTTTATACAATATTGTTCATTTAAAAGTAAACCTTAAGTTTACTAACTTTCATTTATTAATGTTATGGACAAATATATTTGTATTGTTAAACATGTCAGTGTCTTGTCTTTTTTCCTAACTTCACCTAAATTTGTATTAACCGTAATTAACCCGGCAGCTGCCGGAAGACTTTTAAGAGGTCCTACTGGGCGGCTAAGACTCTCAAGATCCTAGGCCTAAAAAAAAACATTTAAAACACCCCAGTGGTACTCAAAAAAAAAAAAAATTGTGTTTAGGTGAGATCATTTGCCTCCATTACTTTCTACCACTCCTACACATGTGTCCCCCCCCCCCACTTTTTTTCCCCCTCTTCAATTATCATGTATTTTCTCTATTATCCCCGATAATTATCAAGTATTTTCGTGGGAGAGAAGGAGGAGGGTGGAGGAGTGTAACTCCGACCCTTCAAACCAGTCTGAAAGCTCCCCTGGCCTCTCAGTCCCATGCGAGACAAGAGAGAGTGAGGGAGTAAGTCTCTCACTGCTCAAGGCCAAATTACGACCGCGGGGCTAAAATATACAATTTTCACCAGCCAATTGCTGTTACCAATTGTTTTATTGCTTTCCCATGTTCATATTAAAAGTAAAATAGGCGCATATGGATAAGTATTAATTATATATATGGTAAATTAACAATTTTAGTAAGGAATGGATCAGAATATTTTCGCACCGCGGGCACATTTAAATACCATAGCTGCGCAGTTAAGAGGTTAATTAATGAATTGATGTCTTCTTACAAAATTGTCGGAAAGGCGTTTCATTCACACAAAGCGAAGCACTTCTTTTTCAACAGAGTGGTCAACTTATGGAATAAATTGCCTAGATGTGTTGTAGAGTGCCATACAGTCCAAACATTCAAATCGCATTGACAAATATCTTGCCATGAACCCACGACTAACGGCATTTGTGCGGGAGTAATGTGACAGATTTCGTATCGTACATGGTACAGTACTATAATTTAGTTTTCTGGCCAGTCTTTAACACCTTACGAGCGGCCTATGCGGTTTATTTATGTGTACCGCACAGCGGGGTGTTTTTAGCCAAAATAGGGCTGTTTACGTGATCATTTTCATGCCTAAATAAGACCCAGAACGTAAAACAAGTACCTATCCCTGAAAGGGCATAAACAGAGCTTTCGAATGACACCATAACGATCCTTGTATGATGGATAGTTTTCTTGCAATAACCGTGCAACGCGAGTGCAAAAAGCAGGTAATTCGGTACTTTCAGTACATAATTGAGTATGTAGCGAGTGAGAGAGGGAGGAGGGAGCTGAGATTTGTGTCAGTAGGTTCGCCGCGGTGGTCTGGAGCAGTCATACGCTCGCTAGTCTCCTGCCACCACTTGTCTCTCTCTCTCAGCCACATTACGTGCTGAAATTGCCACTCGACCTATGTCGAGCGCCGCCACATAGTCCAGCTTTATTTAACTCGACTTATGTTGCTCGCCGCTAAATAAGGGTTAAGTAGCTGAAGCCCTTCAGTTGATGGCTGTGGCAATTTTTTTTATATATTTTGTCCTACAAGCAGCCTAGTAAGGACCATAAGGTCTATTGTTGCTTGCCTTCCTTTGTATTCCTTTGTATTTGTATTCCTTGTCGACCTAGATATGTGTGAATTTATATTTATAATCAAAATAAATAAATAAATAAATCACACTCATCTAGGTCACCCAGGAGAATACCCAGAGACCCAGGCCCATGTGGGGTCCCCAGTAAAAGATTTTCAGGTCCCAGACCTCCCGGAGAGGTTCCGGTCTCAGCAGGCAGACACACAGCAGAGCCTTACCATCACAAGCCCCCCCCCACCTAGCATCCAGGCATGACCCTTCATATATACCGGCTCCCCGGGCCAGGTGCCTGACGGACTATTATCTAGTCCAACTGGCGCCCTACCCCCTTTCCCAAACGACCGCGTTATGACTCATCTATTCACAAGCAATCTCCATTTATTCCTATTTATTACTACTTCTCTTGCCCGATCTATAGTTATATCTCGATCTTCCAATGCTTGTACTACACATTCCCTCCATCTCAATGAAGGTCTTCCTATCCTTCTACCTCCCCTTGTATCTGACTCGCATATTCTCTTAGTAAGCCTTTCATCTTCAAAGGAGTACAAAGGAAATCAAGCAACAACAGATCTAGTGACCCTTCTAGGTTGCTTGTCCTCCAAAACACTGAGGATCAAGTGTCCAAACAGTGGTTTAGAGTGGGTAAGGGAACATTGGAAAGGGAATTACTGCCCTGGAACTAATGTCCGTGGCAGGATTAGGAAGTTGGTAACTGAGGGGGGGGATAAAATAAAGTTATTCATTTACAAACGCAGTCAGTCGCGGGTTTGATGCGAGATATTTGTCTAGGCGGAGTTTAAATGAATCAACGGTGATGCAGTCTATAACGTTTCGGGGAAGCCCATTCCACAAGTTGACAACTCGATTGAAGAAGAAATTCTTAGATTCGTGTGAGTTAAAAGATTTACCAATAATTTTGCAACCGTTTCCCCGCGTGTAATTAGATTGGTCGATAGTGAAGTACTTACTACAGTTCATATTGTCGATGCCTTTGATGATTTTGAACACTTGAATTAAGTCACCTCTTAATCTGCGCTGGGTTAAAGGAAATAGATTTAATTCTCTAAGACGCTCTTCGTATGGTTTGTTCTTTAGGCTAGGTATCATTTTGGTAACTCTACGTTGAACTCGTTCTAGCTTGTTTATATCTTTTTGGTATAAGGGCACCAGGATTGAACGCAGTATTCCAGGAGAGGGCGGACTAAGGAATTGTAAAGGGTTAGGATAACTTCTTTGGATTTATGCTCAAATGACCTGCCTATAAAGCCAATTATTTTGTTTGCCTTCTTAACAACTTCTGAACATTGTTGACTCGGTTTTAGGTTACTCGATATTGTTACTCCCAGATCGGTTTCTCTGTTTACATTCTTAAGCTGAGTGCCATTCATCGAATAGTTTGCTTTCTCATTTAGGTATCCAATATGTAGTACTTTACATTTATCCGCATTGAAACTAATTTGCCAAATTTGGGCCCAACATGACAATTTATCTAGATTGTGTTGCATATCGTCAACTTGTTCTTTTGAGAGTACGCTATTTGCAATTTTTGTATCGTCAGCAAATTTTGAGATTGTACAGGTGAGACCCTCATCTATGTCGTTGATGTAAATTAGAAAGAGAATTGGTCCTAGTACCGATCCCTGGGGTACCCCGCTACTTACATTGGTCCATTTAGATGCCTTACCGTTTATGACTACTCTTTGCTTTCTGTCGCTGAGCCAATTTTCTATCCATTTCAACACACCGTTTTGTATTCCATGCGCTTTTAGTTTTAGCAGTAAACGTTTGTGGGGAACTTTGTCAAAAGCCTTTTGAAAATCAAGGTATATAATATCTACAGCTTTACTCTCATCGTAGAGGTTGAGGATATCGTGGATATCCATTCGCTCAACAAGGCACAGCACCCTTCTGTCCACTCTGGCCGACATCGGTTACCATTGTCCCACTCTCCTACGTATCTCTCCATTCCTTTACCCATTGGCTGCAGAAGACGTTCAGGAACGCACTTGGCAATTTATAGCAATTTACAGGCTTTTAAGCCTCGTAAAGCCTGGGGGAATGAGTGTAAGTGAGCTGTAGCGTGAGAGGCTCCCCTCTGCTCTCCAGCACGGCTGCTGGGTCACCGAAACTCCGAGACCCATATCTCGCGAGACAATGCAGCGTTGCCAAAGGCAAATGTAGCGCGACATTCATAATTAGCGAATATTCGACGATGTCTTTGGTAGCACTGCGGGTTTATCCCGCGTGCTACAAAGCTCGTTCTGGTGTCATATTGAAGCGATTTTCTAGTTTTTGGCTGAATACAGTTAATTTTATTCAGACACTTGTTTAATCATTCAGGAGTGCCTGAATGAGCCCTAATTTATTAGTGGCCCCTCCATCATTGACGAACATGCCTATTACATAAGGCATCCTCTTCAAACACTAATCCGCCGTAGTTTGAATCTACCGCGCAGAGCATTTAAAAAACTGAGGAGCCTTCATCATGAGCGCACGCGACTTCACTCATGGCTTCAGTCATTATGAATTGGGTTCTCACTACGAAAAAACTTTGTAAAAAATAAAAAAAAAAAAAAAATAAGAATAACTATCTAATAAGCTTTCCATCATATCGTGGATGTACTTGTGTGGATCTTTGACCAGACGCTGATTCAGGCGTCATTCTTCCTTCTCTGCTCTGCGCTCAGCCTGCCCGGACGTGTCTCCCCACGCTCCGCTGGTTCCGCATTTGCTGCGTCCCTAGTGAGTTTTTTCTCATTTGTTTACTCCGGGATGTATCGAGTAAGGTTAGGATATGCGTAGCAGGAGTGTCCTGGGCTGGTTGCCCGCAGTGCAGTGTATTTTGGGTCGTGTGTTTGGGGCATCTATTTCGGATGTACCCTCGTGGTCCTGTTGTGGACTTGTGATCGTTTCACAGTTGAGTTAGCTTGTGATGCAGGCGGCTTTCATTACGCGTTAATTATTGCTGCCTTTTATCTTTCTGATGAGGTAAGCATTGCTTACTGACGTTCCCAGCGTATTTTTCTTCACTTAGTGAAGTTTTTTCTGGGTCCCGAGTCAGTCTTCCCTTTGCCGGAAGTATTTGCTACAGTGGTGTGTTGGCGGTGGTTCCTGTTGTTATATTTCCAGTGTTTTTGTGTACAGTGGGCCCCGCAAGGGTGCGCACTAAAAGGGTGCGATTCTCCAACCGTGCGGCAGATGTCCGTGTGGTGCGTATAATCCAAGGGTGCGAAAAAAGCAAAGTGTGCGTTTTTTTCGCCCAATAACCCCTGAAAAACATGAACTAATGAAAGAATACCTGTAAGTAGTCCCTCGTTATCGACGGGGGTTACGTTCTTAAGACTGCCGTCGATAGCAAAAACCGTCAATACCGCATTACCGTACATACACGTACAGTATCCGTGGTCTCTATCCTATGTACTTTTAAGTGTTTCCTTTACACATAACCTTACATATTAGAGTACAGTAAACTTCCGTTAATCCGAAGGGCAGCGGACCGGCCCTCGTTCGGATTAGTGGATTTTTCGGATTATCGGACTTTACCCCTATGAACCTGTGTATGACGAAAACATTGAGGCCACCCAAATGACACAATGGTGCACACACACATATCATATGTTCATGAAATCACTTCAAAAGTTTACCATTGTCATTGTAGCCTATTACCTACTTCAAAACATTCAGATTAATGGTCAAAGGAATCTGCTGATATAAACGTCTTCTTCTTCTTCCGTCTACTAGCGAGTTTGTCTTGCTCTTGAAGATCAGATCAGATGTGGTTCGGGAAGTAATGCCTTAACAACGGCACTTCCCTGAGAGGTTCTTGTAATTTTCCTTTTGTGACGTGCTCTGTTATATATATTGTATTGAAAGCACCCTTGTCTTGTTGTCTTGAAAGCACCCTTGGGACGTTCCGATCACTGAACTATAAATAGTAGCGTATCGGAACGTCCAAAGGTGCGTTTTCAAGCTCAAGACTAATACGTCCAAAGGTGCGTTTTCAAGCTCAAGACTGAATGCGCTTGCAGAAAATGCGGTGCAAGCCAGTAGCGCATCGGAGCGTCCCAAGGATGCGTTCAAGAGCAAAACAAACTCTCTAGCAGACGATGTGGAAGAAGAAGAAGAAGAAGAAGGTGTTTATGTTTATATCAGTAGCTTCCTTTGACCATTAATCTGAATGTTTGAAGTAGTTAATAGGCTACAATGACAATGGTAAACTTTTAAAGTGAATTCATGAACATATTTTTTTTTTTTTTTTTTTTTTTTTTCTATGTGATTGAGGGAGGCAAAAGGCATAACTGCCTATAGCGAGTGCCTCCCCCATAGTTGAAAGAGTGACAGGGCCAAAATCAAGGGACGTTCGAGCCAAAATGCCTGGACACACGGAGTTTGAAGCAATTTAAGTCATAGGAAGATATGATATGTGTGTGCTCCATTATGTGTCATTTGAGTGGACTAATGCCTCAAAAAGGGGACTTTGGGACTTCTTGAAATTCGGACCATCGGGTGAATTCGGATTTGGCCTCAAATTGAAAAATTCGGACTATTGGGAGATTCGAATCATCGGTCGTCGGATTAACGGACTTTTACTGTACAGTAGGCTCACATATCTCGATCAATCTCATCTCGATATTTCGCATCTCGATGCCACCTTCAAGCTCTCCCCAATCACAAATCTCGATGAAAAAACGTTAATCTCGATAGCTAATAGCTAAATATCGATGCTAGATGCTTATATACTAATATAAACAGATTAATCTTGACCAAATCGATGTGTGAACCTCAGTCATTGTGTTTTGTTCACCTGTATACTAATGTACCGCTAGTATCGATCGTCTCAAGCGGTAGTCTAACCTGTCTCTGCCGCTTTCATTTACGTAGTAATATAAATTACTTTACCATGTTTTAATATACATTATTATTTGTATGAGGAAAATCTAATATATAATAGTAGTAAAGACAAAAGAAAACTTGATTAAACTTTATACCATGGAAATTTATTGAAGTCGGTAGATCTAGCGGCCACTTGGTGTACCAGTCACACATCCGCCATTCGCTTGAAAACTTGTATTGTGAAGTCGTCTACCTGGACCTTTTTTTAACGCATTCATAAAATGCCGGTACTAGTGGTGACAGGGTGAGGGAAGCAATTGCAAGAATTGTTGACGGTGACTGTGCGCCGGGTGCGGAGACGCAGTAACCTAACTGCGTTCGCCTCGGAACCAACAATCAACCACACAAACCTCTTTATCAATAAATATAAGGTAAAAATAAAACTCTTTCATTATTAATTTTATCTATTTTAACATATTATATATATTGCATGTGATTGTGGGGGGCAAATGTGAAAATTGACAGATTTGATGTAGGTTAGTCGGCAAGTGGCTGGAACCGATTGTATTTTTTCCCATAAGAAGTTAACTTCGCATCTCGATATTTCGAATCTCGATCGGTATTTGTGGGAACCAATTATGATCGAGATTGGAGATTCCACTGTATATTGCAAATATCTATCACTGAATACATTAGAGGCCATAATAAATGCAAGAGATACAAGGTTCAGGCACAAATAAGCAAGTAAAAGGCGGGTGGACTTAGAGCTTCTGCCTTGTTTTGACAACATTAAAAATGGAGGTCGAAAGTGACGCTCCGATCGTCGGTGAATCCGGATTCACTCAAAACCTAAAGTCTTTAGGCTAATTATTTTTGCTCTCGTTTTCGGTGTATTTTCTTATTATTGTATGTCTTATTGTTCATCATTTAATCCAATTTTGGTTGGTATATTAGAGTAATATAAATAAACAATTAATCCGTCGATATATCAGTCGATACTCGAATCAGTCTAAAGTCAGTCGATAGCCGAATCCGTCTATGATAAAGCAATCCGTCTATAATCAAATCCGTCTATAAAAAAGCCGTCGATAACGAGGGACTACTGTACAGTATAGAAATGTGATTAGATATTAGATAGAATATGGGTATTACACTCACTTTGGATGGTTTATGTATGCGTGGAGGTTGGGATGTTGGTCTTACTGAGGGTCCGAGGCTCCTCAGTAAGACCAACATCCCAACCTCCACGCATACATAAATCATCCAAAGTGAGTGTAATACCCCTATTCTATCTAATATCTAATCACATTTCTATACTGTGCAGGTATTCTTTCCTTAGTTCATGTTTTTCAGGGGTTATTGGGCGAAAAAAGGGTAAGTTTGAAGAGTCCCCGGACTACATAGTGAATTTCCCATAGGTTCTTATGCTCCAAGGGTGCGTTTTACAAGGGTGCGCGCATGTCTCGGACTTAGGTAACCGCACCCTTGCGGGGCCCACTGTATATTTCAACATTTCTTATGCCGTCTACTTAGGCCTAGCCAGCCGCTCGTAGCTTTGTCACATGTACAAGTGTTATTGTTTATTTTTATAAATATGCCCTACTGTGTCATGTGTATCCGGGTTTTAGTTGTGTATTGGCTAATTCCTCGGACTATGTTTGTTTCCTGGTTTAGTTGTGTATTGGCTAATTCCACAGATTATTGTGTGGACTTAGGCTAGTCGTGCGTGGCTTTCCTTCGTGTCCGTTGTACGTTCAGATGGTTTCTGAACGGGGTGGGTTTCCTTCCGGCGGGTTTTTTCTCGGTTTCACCATGAAAAAAACCCGGCCGAGAGCCGTGTTGGGCCACACGTGGTTTCAACACAGGCTTGTGTCCCCGGCGATGAGGTGTCTGTGGCTCTCCAGGACTGCGTCTCTGTGTTGGTGCCTGTTTTCAGGCTCCCTTTGATTCCCGGCGGAATGGCTGTACCCATCTAACATTGTTCATGCGAACATATGTTATGAAGTTTTTCTACCCGGTTTTACAAACCACAGGAAAAACCTAGCTGTTGTTAAGGGCTTTCCTCCCCGGCGATCTTTTACAAAGAAGTGGGGACAGGAACTTATGGGGTTAACGTTTTGACATCTCACCCGGCGGGTGTACCTTGGTAGGGTGGGATGAACAACTAAGTCATTCAGTTAGTTAACCGATCCATATTTAAGTGATACTTTATGTATCGCCGCCTTTACACTTACGGCGATTGAAGGTTCAATTAGGGTTAACATCGTTTTTTACACCCGGCGGGTGCTCCTGGGTGGAGGAAATAAGGAATTTACAATTCAATTTCGATTTAACCACTTAATTAAGTGATACGTTTAGGTATCGCCGCCTTCAAACTTACGGCGATCTTTTTGTGACAATTCGTTAGAAATCAGATCTCGTATCAGCCTGCCCTGTGTTATTCTACTAAAATAATTCAAGGGCCGGCGTCTTTGTGGGGGTGTTTTTGTTCCAAAATTGAATCTTGAGAGAGTCACCACCAGAAAGACTATAAACGCCATGCTGGACCGTTATATTATGTCAGAGGGTTTTCTTCACTTTCTTAAAAAGATATGTTTAGATATTCTGAGCCCCGCCGCGTAGCGAGCTGTGATCGTTGTGTCATTACATCTCGTTACCCGGTGGGTTATTAACACTTGTGTGCGAACATGTTGGGTTAACCTTATGAGCATTAATTCCTGGAAATTTTCTTTTTTTCCAGAGCTGGGCTCCGGCGGACCAATACAGACCCGGCAGTAGTTTTCCCCACCAGTCTCTGTCATGGCTACCTTGGCCCCAGTCTTTGCTTTATGCACTACCCCTACCTGTGCCGGTATCCCTATTTTTGCGCACACTCTTTGCATAAAGTGTGTTAAATGTCTAGACCGTTCAAGGGGTCTGTGGGTTATGCGTAATTGTTCCTTTTGCTCCCAATTAGCTGTCAAGGTCCTCTGCGACAATGATAAGACCGCAGCGGTCGCATTAAGAGAAGTTAGGCAACAGATGTCAGCATACACTACGATTGTAGCTCATAAGTCACTTCAATGTGACAACGTCCCTCTTTGGGATAGACTGCTTTTTTAACACCCTCCCCCTAAACGTTCCTCTCGAGTAACTAGTCATAAGCCGGCGGAGACTGGTCAGGGTTCTGTGTCTTCTGCTGCTACTCCGAAACGTCCAAGAGAGCCTACACCCCCGGCGTCCGCCTCCTCGTCTCGGGCGAGATCTCGGTCTAGGTCACCTCTCAGACGCCAGCCATCTAGTCTTGCCTCTTCACCATCGAGTAAGAAGAGTAGGACGGAAAGTTCCACCAGTGGTCACGGCGATGAATCCTCCAAATCAAAGAGTAGTTCACGGTCACACCGTAGCCATAAATCTTCCAAAAAGGATTCCCATAAACGAAAGACCTCCCTACATTCGCCAGCTTCTAGTGCTTCTCATCGTACCTCTACCCCAGACAGAGTTTGTGTTAGGTCTCAAGGGTCCAGTACGGTGCCTGTCCCTAAAGAGGATTTACCCATTAATATTTTAACCCTGGAATTGGAGAGTTCAGGGGGATCAGTGATTGAGAGTGTTTCAGACTCCCAAGAGAGTGTAGGCCAGGGCCTCGGTGTTTGGCGATTTTCTCGGCCGGGGTCTGACCACCCACTTCCGACTCAAACTAGTCACACAGTAGCTGACGTCCACAGGGACGCGGCGATCCCATCCTCTATTCCTGACTTATCTTGGCAGCAAGGTACCCCAGCTTCGGCGGGATCTTCTCAGGAGGAACAGGAGGAGAAAGACGAGGTTTCAATAATTTCGGAGATGGAAGGGCAAGAGTCAGGTTCAGGCTTAGACACCGCGCAGGATATTAATGATTCACCAGTAAGTTCATCATCAACTCAATTTGTCACTGCGCAGGAAATTGATGGGCTATTTAGTCATGCTTTATCTAAAAAATTTGGCCAACAACAGGAAACTCCCACAGTGGACTTGGGGGCTCCCACGACAAGTTCTACGGTACGGCCTCTGATGACTTCTATTGCTTTATCTAAGATCCCTAACCCCCCCACTCTGTCACCATCAGTGGTTACTAGGCCTGCTACGGCGGCATTGACCACTTCGAATGTAAGGGTTATAACGGATGTCAATCCACCCCCTCTAGACAAGGCGCCTCTCAGAAAGGTAGCTATGCCCTTGCTTTACGGACCAGACGAGTCTCATGGGTCCTTTTGACCCCCACTAAACCAGAGCTCGCCCAACCTACCTTGTCAGGGGAACTCCCAGTACCGCGTGAGTGGGTCATCCAGGGCAATAAATCAAAGAAATTAAGGGCCTTGGATACTTTGGGAAATGTACTAGACGTTAATATAAAGGCTATACCTAGTTATTATCACCAAGACTATTTTGTGTATGCTACTAAGCCAGCTTTACCCCCTGCCTCAGCTTCAAAATTGTTTTCAGACTGGTCTAAGCTGGATGGGTTTAATGACATTAAGACTCTGTCAGCTCTCACTCCTGAACTTGATTTACAAACCGTCACAGACGAAGCAGCTAATCCAGTCTTGAAGGTGGGGCAGTTGGGTCCAGGACCTTGGGTGGAGTGGGAGACAGAGGCTCAAAACTTTGCAACCACATTTACTTCCAAATCTTCCCACCAGATCCCTCAAGATACTCATTCGTGGTTCTCCATACCAGTATGTTCTGCCGGCGGAGTCCCGTCAGCTTTGTTTTCTTTCTTAGCTGCCCCTAAAATTAATCTTTGTGAGCTAAAAGACCCTTTCACTACCCCTACCCCAACTCACCTAGACCGAGAATTTAGGCTAAGGGGGAAAGCTTTTCGCCTGTTCTCTCAATACATAGTGTCTCAACAGGTAGCTAAGTCTTTACTTCGGTCCACTCAGGCAATCGCAGACGCGGATGCCAGAAGATCGGTTGAATTATCCCGGCGACTGCTTCTCCAGTCGTCAATCCAATCTCTGGGTGACATACGCACCGCCTTGCTTGAGGCGGTACGAGCAAGACAAGATCTCAGAATGTCTTTAGTTCGCAAACTGCCTGATCGCATTGCGAATCAGGTGGTCATGTCACCAGTGCTTACTCCCTCTTTAATGTCCCCTGAAGTGTGGCGAACGGTGTTTAATATGGCGCAGGCCTTTAAACACAGTCCCACCCCTTCTAAGAAACCTGCCTTTAACTTCCCCAAACCCAGGCCAACCGCTAAAGCTCAGCC
This sequence comes from Paralithodes platypus, assembly GCA_032716605.1. Taxonomy (NCBI): domain Eukaryota; kingdom Metazoa; phylum Arthropoda; class Malacostraca; order Decapoda; family Lithodidae; genus Paralithodes; species Paralithodes platypus. The sequence continues at coordinate 41,716,997 of CM064516.1, read as the reverse complement.
GGGGGGATCTAAGCCCTTTCTTCCGCCTAAGTCCTCCCACTCCCCTCAAGGTCAGTACAGGCATAGACAGAGTAGGTTTTCAGGTCAGAGAGGACGCGGCCATAATAAGCCAGGTCAGGGCCCGTCTTCGGCCAACACCAGCCAGCCGGCGAAGCGTCCAGCACCACCAACCCCACCATCAAAAAACTAAAGTCTCTCTCACTCCCGGTGCCAACCTTAAGGCCGGCGGACCCGAGGGTAGTACAGCCGGCGAACCCTTGTCTGCTAACTGGGTCGTTCCGAATGTGTCACCAAGCATGGCCGTTAAACACTTGGGCACGGATGGTGGCATGCAAAGGCATCACTTGGCAGTGGCTCCGACGACCTCGCTTACGTCAGCCGACAACGGCGAATTTTGTTTCTTTAGAGGTGGAGTCACTGGTCCAGGAAATGATTGCCAAGAATGTCATCATCCCGGTCCCCCCAAATTACCCTGTATTCACGTCCAAACTATTTTTGGTTCCCAAAAGGGACAGTGTTCAGATGAGACCGGTCGTAGACCTGTCTTATCTGAACCTTCACATTCACAACGAGTCTTTCCGAATGTTAACAGTACACCAAATCAGGCTAACACTTCCGCCGGGAGGTTGGATGTGTTCACTAGACCTGACAGACGCCTATTGGCACGTATCGGTCAACAAAAGATTTCAAAGGTTTTTGGCCTTACGGATCAGGCACCAAAATTTTTTTTTTCAAAGGATGCCATTCGGTTTGAACCTGGCACCTCGATTATTCACGAAATTAGTCCGGCAAGCCCTGATGCCGTTGTTAAAACAAGGAATCAGAGTGTTGTGGTACCTAGACGACTGGCTGGTGGTGGCAGAGACACAACAATTATGCATCAAACATGTCAACATCATTTTAAATCATGTCAAAACTCTAGGGTTCAAGGTAAATCTGGTAAAGTCAAACCTTGTTCCCTCACGAGTAATTCAGTGGATAGGGCTGGTCTGGGACACGGCCGCTCTCACTCTGAGTCAGAGTGTGGACAATCGCAACAGGTTTCGCAGGAAACTGTTCATGTTTCTTCACAGTCTGACTACGACGCGGAGGGTCTGGGAGTCTCTGGTCGGCTCTCTCAACTGGATTCAACTAACTGTCATGTTGGGCCGGTTGAAAGTAAAACGTTTAATATTGGAAGGCAACAAATATTTCCCACTCTTACCGGCGGGAAAATTATGGCCCATCCCGAAATTAATCCACACCTTACTAGCGGTCTGGGCAAAGAGGGAAACGTTGCACTCAATAATGTCATGGACCTCTCCTCCACCAATGGTATGGGTAGACACGGATGCGTCAGGCACAATAGGGTGGGGATTTCAGTCAAATCAGGGGCACCAGGGTCAGGGGCTTTGGTCCCACTTAGAAATCTCTCACATCAATGTCAAAGAATTACTAGTCCCCTTGTTTTTCCTTCAGGCTCACGGCCCTGCGTTACGGGGCAAGTCGGTGGCCTTCAGAATGGACAATCTGAACGCAGTTCACTGTATTCAGAAACAGGGATCAACGAGGTCAAGGAGGTTGATAAACGTGTCGGAAGAGATTTTTACTCTAGCCAACAGACTAGACATTTATCTTCACGCATCTTATCTCCCAGGCGTAGCGAACGTCTGGGCAGACGCTCTGTCCCGGAGACAGAGCACGACAGTAGAATGGGAGCTCAAGCAACCCATTTTCAACCTAATGATTGCAGAGCTCTCCCATCCACAAGTGGATCTGTTTGCGTCCGAGGAGACTCACAAACTCCCTCTATACCTCACCCGCCGGACGAAAACGCCGGCAGGGGGGCCAGACGCCCTAGTGACAGACTGGAACAGATGGAGCTCCATCTATCTGTTTCCGCCGCCAGATGCGTCGCTAATGTGCCACGTAGTGAACAAACTACGAGATTATCGAGGCTTAGTCTCACTAATCGCGCCCCTGTGGCCGGCGCAGTTGTGGTACCAGCAATTGAAAACGTGGTGCCCGCACCCGGTGTCGCTCCCGGTCGGGTATTTCCACTTAGACACGATTGGCAACCTAGCGACCTCCCTGACTTTTGCATTATGGACATTCAGGAGGCCAAGTGGCTAGCACCATACGGTAGAGATGTGACCAATAAATTATTAAATCAATATACTCAGTCTACGAAACGACAGTATCACTCACATTGGCAAGCTTTTACTTCTTGGATCATTAGAACAGAACAGACTGTGCCATCAGTAGCTTTAGTTTTTAATTATTTAAATTATCTGTTTGAGCAGAAACATTTATCTGTGGTAACGTTAAAAAATCACTTAACTGCGATTAGAGTGCCCTTTTTAGACCTTACAGGTCTCTCCATACCGGTGGCGGAGGAAACAGGTTTTATGAGAGCTTGTTTTAAACTCCGCCCACCTCCCCGTCAGCTCATGCCTACTTGGTCTCTGGACAAAGCTTTGTCTTTACTTCACTCTCGTCTGTACCAAAATACTGCAGATTTTGCATTACTCTTAAAAAAGGCTGTATTCCTTTTGGCTTTGGCCACCGGGAACAGAGTGTCTGAGCTGGCGGCGATGAGCAACACACCTAATTGCCTTAGGTTTGGTAGACTTAATGAATGTATTTACATTGCACCTTCCCCGGGATTTGTAGCCAAGAATGAGCACAGTGCACACGTGTTTTCTGAGTTCACGGTGCCGGCGTTGAAAAGGGGAATGGTGCATCATAATCTATGTCCAGTGCAAGCTCTAACCAAATATTTGAGAGTAGCTCCTCTAAACCCCCAAGGTGCTTTATGGGTAGCAAGTACGGGTAAACGCTTACTGAAACGGCGATTAGCTTCTCTTCTGGTCGAAGTCATTAAAGAGAGTAATCCCGGCGTTGTGGGTCGGGCCCACGATTTACGCAAATGGGCAGCCTCTTTACGTTTCCTGAAGAATTTTTCAGTAGAAGATATTGCGTCCACTCAGTTGTGGGCGTCTAATCATACGTTTTTGTCTAGATACTTGTCAGTTGCTCTAGATAAACCTTCCTTACCATGTATAGCTTTAAGGCAGAGGGTCTAGGTGGCCCTGCAGTCACTTTTGTTTACTTTCAAGAAAAGGGGGGGGGGGGTGCAGTCAGTTGACATAGGACACCCTAGACCCCGCCGGAGTGTGAGAGCTGTGATACAATTTATGGTTAATGTGATATGAAAATTTCTCTGCGAGAAATTGTGCTAGTACAATGTTAGTACAAAACAACGGGGTTGTTATAGTAGTTTTAGCTGCGAAAGCAATTTAATATTAAAACAGTGAAGATCTTTTGCAATTTATCTCCACGATTATTTTGGGGTTTATTATGTGCACATATAAACTGATAACTTGTTATTTTTGTCACCACTCGTTGAGTGGGGTGCCTTTGTAACTACAGATCTGTTCACAGAATCTTCAGAGTTACCCATTTTTTGTCAGGCAGGCTTCTTTGAAGCACGCACCTGCCTGAACCCCTTTCTTGTATATATACGGCCTACGCCTTATTAAATATATTTTCAAAAGTAAGAATACTATGTGGTTGTTTTTATTATCTGCTTTTCTAGAGTTATGATATGATTACGAATGTCCCCCTCCAGTCTTAGAAATCAGGCATGTTCGTCAATGATGGAGGGGCCACTAATAAATTATAGGTTTGACTCCTGTAAGCAGATAAAGAAAACCTAATATTTAGTAGTGGCCCCGTAATCATTGACGACTGGGGCCCTCCCGACCATCCCCTTCCCATTCGTTGATGTATTGAGGATTTTGGTTTACTTGATATGTCAGTGAAGGAAGAATGACGCCTGAATCAGCGTCTGGTCAAAGATCCACACAAGTACATCCACGATATGATGGAAAGCTTATTAGATAGTTATTCTTATTTTGTTTTTGTTTTTATTTTTTACGAAGTTTTTTCGTAGTGAGAACCCAATTCATAATGACTGAAGCCATGAGTGAAGTCGCGTGCGCTCATGATGAAGGCTCCTCAGTTTTTTAAATGCTCTGCGCGGTAGATTCAAACTACGGCGGATTAGTGTTTGAAGAGGATGCCTTATGTAATAGGCATGTTCGTCAATGATTACGGGGCCACTACTAAATATTAGGTTTTCTTTATCTCCTTACAGGAGTCAAACCTATAATTTAGCGGAAATAGGCGGAAATATACCCGCAGCGTAAGTGTTAATCTGTCTCTATGAGTCACTACACATACTCCTCAAGCAGCTCATCCATCTTTCTTCTCTCCTTTTCTTTCAGAGCCCATGTATTTCCCTCTACCCTTGAGCTTTCGTCGTTGGCTTGACTAATTTTGCGTAGTTTTTCATTCCTCTTTCCGTTTTTTCCCCTTCTGTACATATTCTTTCTCATTCGATTGGTCTTCGAGCAGCCTATATCACATGCCACCCTAGCCTGGCTAGGTTGTTGGCTCCTGACCTGATTTGTCTCTTCGGTCGCTGATGCAGCCGAGCTGACTCAATTCCCCCAGCAAAAGATTCCCAGGTTCCAGATCCCCCGGAGAGGCGCCGATTTCTGCAGGCAGACTCGCAGCGAAGCTGGACCACCACAAGCCCGCCCACCATGCTTCCAGGCGCAGCCTTCATTACCACCGGCTCCCCGGGCCAGGCGTCTGATGGACTACTATCTAGTCCAACTGGCGCATTACCCTCTCTCCCAAATGACCGCATTTACATTAAATCTATTCACAAGCATTCTTGGTGGGCAGGCTTGTGGTTTCGCTCTGCTGCATGTCTGCCTGCCGAGATCGGAACCTCTCCAGGTGGTCAGGGGCCGGGGAAGTGCTGGAGGGACCTTGGTGACCCTGTTCTCTGGGTCTTCTCCTGGATGATGTGTGTGAATTTGTATTTTGTTTTTGTGTGTTCATTGTTATCCCTATTCTGGCTCTGTCTTGAGTTCCCCCCCCCAAAAAAAAAAAAAAAAATAATAATAATAATAGGAAAAGTGGGGATTGGGGCCTGAGTATATAGATAGATAGATTCACAAGCATTCTCCATTCATTCCTGTTTACTACCACTTCCCTTGCCTGATGTATAGTCATTCCTCCATCATATACCATTCATAACTTCTGCTTTTCCCGCTCTCATTTGTCTCATTGCTTCTTTCACCTCATTCTTCCCATTCCTTCCATTCATTCCCTGTCATCTGGGTGGCTTGGGTAACCTATCTTCAACCACTTCCTCCCTTCCATCTCTTACATTTAGTAAAGATTCAAAATTATAGGTTTGAGTCCCGAGGGGAAGAATGAAAACCTAATATTTAGTAGTGGCGATATGCCTTGTACAGTAATGGCTCTCTTTGAACCCCAGAGTCAGCTGTTCAAATCACCCGCCCCGGAGCGTAGAGACCAACTCATCGTAAGCGTACGCTCTTAATTACTTACGGACTCCTCGTCCTGATGCGGATGCCACTACGAAAAAACTAATTAAATAATAATAAAAAGAAAAAGATTAGAACTCTTATCTGTTTTACGCTTCCCGTAGTGCAGATGTTTGCTTAGCGTGGGTTCGCATCGAGGCGCTGCTGTGTTGTCTTCCTTAACTGATATATCAAGATACTCCAGAAAACATAAAAACGAATGGGAAGGGGACGGTTGGGAGGGCCGGAATCGTCAATGATTCCGGGGCCACTACTAAATTACGGTTTTGACAACCCGTAAGGGAAGGAAGGAAAAACTTATTTATTGGTGGCTCCTGAAGTCAATGACGTAAGAGCCTATGGTAATATGGCCTCGTTCCGGGCTCCTCTGAGCCCGGGTTAATCCTGATCACTACTAAATATTAGGTTTTCATTCTTCCCTTCGGGACTAAAACCTATAATTTATTAGTGGCCCCTCCATCATTGAAGATATGCCTGATATCACAAGTCTGGAGGGGACATTCGTGATAAATATCAACACAACTAACAATAAAAATAGGATGAGAAAACCCATTGCTTAGAGCTCTAACTTTTTTTATTTTTGTGACAAAAATAGTAAAAATTGTAACAAAAAGGTACAGGTAGCGTACTTAAAAATATACCTGTGTACAAGCTTCCTGAAACCTTGGATAGAGGTTGTAGAAAAATTTCACTTCATATAAACTTAAAGATTATATTTAATAGGGCCCCTCCATCATTGACGACTTCACCTATTAATAATAATAGTCTCCATTCAACATCCTGTGCCAGCATTATGAATAGCCCGCGCGGAAGTATTATGGAGTACTCGTCATAAGTGCACGCTTAATTCCCTTATGGGATCGTCATTTTGATCGGGTACCCTACAGAAAAAAACTCCGTAAAATATAAAAAAGAAAAAAGAACTTAATATCTGTTATCATATGACTTGCCATATACGTGGATTTCTCATGTTTTGATTCCCCGACACCAGGCCCTCTAGCGGCCATCTTCGTCCTTCCTACTTCCGCGGCCTTACGATCAACAGGGCTCTCGCCGTGTCCCGCTTCATTCGACGTTCCAGAGCTTCTAGTGAGTCCTTACTCATTTGTATACATCTGTGTTGTAGTAAGAAGGTTTAGATTAGCTAGCACGGCTGCCAGATTGGTATGTCCGCAGGAAGTGTGTGTTAAAATAGGGTACCTTTGTCACAGGCGTCTACGGGTCCCGGATCATCGTACCGCGTGTGTTATTTGTTGTGATACGCCTTTAGCTGTTGTGATTACTTAGCTAGGTGGCTACCACTCTACAAGGCATGATATAGACTGTCAATATTGAGGAAAGTACATGCCATATTCTTCAGATATCAGCAAAAGCTCTAGTTTAACCCATCACACCCGGAAGAGCTCTGAGGCACCCATAAAAAACAGACCCCGAGCTACCCGGAAGGGCTCTGAGGCACTCATGAGCTTAAAGCCTGTAAGCTTGGTGTGCGAGGTATCCGTCCGACATATGTAAACAACAGCCGGCTGGACCGACGCCCCGCATCTCCGACCACAAGAAGGAGTGCGTCGCTTGTTCGTGTGTGCCTGTATGTTATTGTTAAGTAGCGAAAAGTAGTGTAAAGTGTCTGTTTTTGCCATAAAGTTATCTCCAATGAAATCATCATCACAACCGAACCAGTTAACTTAGAGAGCTCTACTTAACGCCATTCTACAGGTATGAAACACATCTACGCTTGGGGATGAGCGGGAATGCGGAAGCAAGCAAAATAACAAAGATCGGTAGCCTAGGCGTAGACGTTTTTCGGCCAAAAACCCCGGGTTTCGGGGAATATATATGGAATACATAGCCGGGGCTGGAGGGTTAAGGGTGTCTGCACGTGGTGCTCCACCTACCAGGGTTCGTGTTTTGCTTGGGCCCCTTGGGTGGGCCTCCCTCATCGGTGTGCTGGTGCCGGGGCTTCGGAGCGTCGTCTGCCGGGATGTTCTTCGTACCTCGTGGTCAGCCTAGTTAGGGGTCTCCGGCGTAGGCTTCAGGTAATTTAGGTTTCCTAAATTTTCTGTCATTGATTTTATGCCTATGTATGCCCCTAGTGTACGTTCATGCATGCGGGCATGTTCTTTTGGGGTATGGGAGACGTCCCTATATTTTTATTATTTATTCTTACAGTTTCTTACAGTAGATCCTCTGGAAAAAGGCAAACTATGCCTGTGTATCCAGCTCAGTACCAGTACTTGCACTGCTGCGGTCGTTCACGGTGTTGGCGGCGGCGGTAGCAGACGCAACATTTTTACTATTCTGTATTTTTGTTTTATAATCAAACTTCAAATCTTGTCTTCCCCATGCTTTATCAAGATTACTTTCAAACTCCCTTATTGATTCGGAATCGACTACATACTGGGGCAGTGCGTTCCACTCATTTACCACTCTATCACAAAATGAGTTCTTTGCCTTCTCAAGCCTATTTCTTTCTTTGTAAATTTTCTTAGAGTGTCCTCTCGTTCTTGTTCCCTCCCGCATCAAGAAGATACCTTCACACACATCCTCATCGTACTTTCCTGACACTATCTTAAAAGTCTCTATCATATCCCCTCTCTTTCTCCTATATGCCAGTGTCGGAAGCCCCAGTGTCCTCAACCTCTGCTCATAGCCCGCGTTCTTCAACGTTGGTACCAGCTTGCTAGCTCTCCTCTGCACTTTCTCCACTGCTTCTATATCCTTTACCATATATGGAGCCCACACCTGGTTTGCATATTCCAGGTGCGGCCTAACCAGCGCTGTATATAGATTCCTGAAGATTTCTTCGTCAAGTGACACAAATGTCCTCCTTATCAGCCCTACAATTCTATTGGCTTTGTTTATCTTTTCCGCTAAATGTTCTGAGAAATTTAACTTATTGTCTATCACTACTCCTATATCCTTTTCTGCACTCACTTCCTCCATCGCTTCATACATACTGTATCCTACCTTGTCTATCTTGCTGGTCCCAATCCGCATGTACTTGCATTTTTTTTGGATGAAAAGGCATTAACCAATGCTCAGACCATCCCTTCATGCCCTCCACATCTCCTTGAAGCAAACCCATATCTTCCTTACTCCTCACTCTTCTATACAGTTTAGTGTCATCCGCATACAGGTATACCTCACTTCCATTAGTTATAACTTCAGGCAAGTCGTTGATAAATATAACGAACAGCAGTGGTCCCAACACAGATCCCTGAGGTACCCCACTTGTAATTTCCCTCCACCCCGAGCCTATTCCATTCACCAATACCCTCTGTCTCCGATCTTTCAGGAAGGCTTCTATCCATTTCACACATTTCTCCCCTATATTATAGCTTCTAACTTTCTCTATTAACCTTTTATGTGGGACCTTATCGAAGGCCTTCATAAAATCGCAATATACCACGTCTATTACATCACCATCTTCTAGAATTTGCATCCAATCATCTACCACCTTAATTAGCTGTAGTACCGTCGACCTCCCCGGCAAGAATCCGAACTGTCTCCCACTGAAAAGTTGGTTTGACTTCATATGATCCATTATTCCTTCTCTAATTACCGTTTCCATTAGTTTACACACAACACTTGTCAAACTGACTGGTCTATAATTCCCTGGGTCATTTCTCTTTCCCTTCTTAAATATAGCTGTTATGTTCGCCTCTCTCCAGTCCATCGGGATTTGTCCTGTATTAAACGATACCTCAAATAACATTTTCAATGGCTCTACTAACATCTCCCCTTCTTCCTTTATGATTCTTGGGTGTATCCCATCCGGTCCCGGTGACTTACTTCTGTTCATTTTTTCTATAGCCCTTCTTATTCTAGCATGGGAAAACTCTACTAGTTCTAGTGCCGGTGCCTGTTTGATGGGAATAGTAGGCACTGCATCCTCCGACTCCACTGTTAGTACCCCCCCAAAGTATTTCCCCAGCACCTCTGCTTTCTCCTTATCAGTCTCCGCTCTACTCCCATCATTCAACCCCCCCACCAGCTCTGGGATCCCTACTCTTCTTGTTAACTTTTCCTGAATGTACTTCCAGAATATTTTTGGATTATCCTTCACATTTCTAGCTATCTCTCTCTCCCTCTCCTTCACCCCCCTCCTTGTTTCCTACCTTATTTTATTGTTTATTTGTCTGCGTTCCAGATCCACTTCCTTAGCCTCTATACTAGACCCCCTGTTCTTTTTTAACAATTTTAATCTTTCCCACAATCGTTTCTTTCTTCTAATCAATATCCAAAGCTTTCTTTTCATTGGCAATTCTGAGTTAGTTCTTTTCCTCAATTTTGTTTTATCCTTATATTCCCTTACTGGTACACTTTTGGATACAGCATTCTTCAGTTTGACTCTAATTTTCCTCCACATTCCTTCAGCGTCTTCACCGTTCAAATATTCCCCCCAGTCAATGTCCAAACACCGTGTTACTGTGTTATGTGTGGGACTTCGGTTAATGGGGCTGTGCCAACTCCATTTCCCGGTAGTATTTGTCTGTTCCGGCGGCCCCGTGCGGTGGGTCCAAGCTATCCGTCTCTAACGGGTGGGAACATTCAAAAGATCCCGGCGTGGTTTGGCTGAACTACACTCTCCCGGCGGAACTGCATTCCTAAAAGGGCTACAAACTCGGTCCGCCTTTATCGAGACTTTATCACCTGCGGCGCCACGAGTCGAGTGTACGAAAAGTGATAAGACTAGTTTTGCAAACTTTTTCATTAATGATCAGACACTAGAAGGTCAAGGGACCTGTGGCTCTTGTCACAGGTAAGTAGTTAAAAGTCAGCTAGGCGGATCCGGCGGAAGGTTAGAGTAGTGGTACACTATAGCTAATTTTCCGGCGGATTCGGGTTAGGATGTATAACACCTCGTAGGTTATCCTTATGAGCATTGATTCCTGGAAAAAATTTCCAGGCTCCAGAGACTGGTTCTCCGGCGGAGTTGGACGGCTGATCCCGGCGGGGGGGGGGGAACCTCTTATTAGGGCACCATGCCTAGGTTTGAACTATGCGTTACTCCGACCTGCTCCCTATTGCCTATTTATGCTCACAAACTATGCATAAAGTGTGTCAAGTGTTTAGATCATTCTAGAGGCTTGTGGTTATCTGAACGATGTTCAATTTGCTCGGAGTTGAAAACCGCCTTAGTTACCAAGAAAGACTTATCATGCCTCGCGGCGTTACAAGAGATTAAAGCCGCATTTAATTCTTATGCCAAGGACACGGCCCATAAGGCACTTCACTGCGATGATGAAGTTCTGTGGGATAATCTCATTATTAAGTCACCCCTTGTTAAACCCAGTTCCTCCAAATCTGTAAGACCCAAAGTCAAATCGAAAACCCTCAGCAAAGAGGTAGTGAGTAGTAGCAGTGAGAGTGAAGTCACTGAGGTTCCCCCCTCTGACCGTCCCAAGAGGAGGCGCTCGCCCTCCCCGAGGCGGAAGTCGAGGTCAGGTCGAAGTCCCCCCGCAAACACTCTAGACACTCCACCACGGAGTCTTCCCGGTCTCACAAACGCCGGAGAGAGGACTCTGAGGACACAACGAGCAGCCGGCAGGACACCCCTCAGACGCCCTGAAGAAGGGCCCCATGCCCCTCCTCTATGGCCCTGATTGCTCTTGGGTCCCTGTGTTAGCAGAGAACCCACTTTTAGCTCAACTTTCTGTGTCAGGGGAACTTCCAGTACCCGGCGAATGGGTTATTGAAATCAATAAGAATCGTAAATTTAGGGCAAAAGACGAGGCAGGGAGAGTGTTGGATGTGTTGGTTAAGGCTGCAGAGCTGGGCACCACAAACAAAAAGTCAAGTCAGCAAACACAAATCAGCAAACCCAGAACATAACTTCAGCAAACACAAACCTTGTGAAATTTCTAGTCCTCAAATGCAAATATGCAAACGCAAACCGTTTTTTATTAATTTTAAATTTAAACTACAGAATCACGGGTAAATCAATAAATTCAATCTCGAATGTCAATAAATATATATATTTACTTAAATATAATGTTGCCCAACTTCCATGGACCTCAAGGATATACATACAGGCTTTTAACCCCTTATTGGCGGCGCTCGACTTAAGTCGTGCACCAATTTGCAGCAAGTTAGGAGCATTATTAAGGCTTTTAAAGGGTTAAAATTGAGTGCAAATGGCCGGGAGCGTAGCGGGCCAGACAGCAGACTCCCAGGGCTTACCGCCGCCCATTAACTCATGTTCCCTGTGTTCTCGAGAGGCCGGCAGTGTAGCCAGTAGTGAGCATAGCTGGGACAAATATACCGCTATACGCTAAACTCCCATGTTCGTGGCACCACTGCAAGAGAACCACTAGTGCTACGTAGCTCGTTCTGGTCTCATTTTGAAGCTTTTAGCGCCTAGTTTTTTGCTGAATACATTTCTTTTCATGCAGATACTTGATTGATCATTCAGGAGGGCCTAAATATGCCCAAATGAGCCCAAAACACCCTGCTAGACAAGGGTTAAAGCCTGGAAATTGCTGTAAATTGACAAAACATTCCAGAACGTCACCCGCAGTGAAAGGGTTAATATATATAGCATAGGCCACTTAGTTTGTCCACATGGGCAGTAAAACGTTGGGGCAACTTGTTTATGGGGAGAGTGCTTCAGTAATAATCAGTATTCGCAATTCCGCACCATTCAGGAGGAGGTACGCCGGATCACAGAGGTGCAAGGAGGCGATTCATACGCCTAGATAGGTCTACTTTAGATAGATTAAGTAATTTAATAGAAAGTAGCCTAGGCCTATTAATGTTAATGCTCAGAATAAAGGCCTAGCTTCAGATCAAAATTTAATAAAATTTGATTGTAGGCTAAATTTAGTCTAGGCCTATATGATACTTTCAAAATTAACACTTTCTACTTGACACTAATAAAATGAGTGTGATTATAGGCCTAGGCCTATACATAAAAGTTAGAACATGCAATATTTAGCCTAGGCCTACATGCTTTGCAGCTTTGAGGCATTTTGATGGAATTAGTGACTGATTATAGCCTAGACCTAGGCCTAGGCTATATATTATATATAGAAGTTAGAACATGCAATATTTAGCCTACATGCTTTGAGGCATTTTGATGGACTTAGTGATTATAGCCTAGACCTAGGCTATATACAGTATATAGAAGTTAGAACATGCAATATTTAGCCTACATGCTTTGAGGCATTTTGATGGAATTAGTGATTATAGCCTAGACCTAGGCTATATACAGTACATAGAAGTTAGAACATGCAATATTTAGCCTACATGCTTTGAGGCATTTTGATGGAATTAGTGATTGACTGATTATAGCCTAGACCTAGGCCTAGGCTAGCCTATATATATAGAAGTTAGAACATGCAATATTAATTAGCCTACATGCTTTGAGGCATTTTGATGGGATTAGGGTAGCCTAGGCCTAGCCTAATAAAATTACTTATATTAGTAATTAGCCTATAGGCCTAGGCTATATTATAGGTTTGACTCCTGTAAGGAGATAAAGAAAACCTAATATTTAGTAGTGGCCCCGTAATCATTGACGAACATGCCTATTACATAAGGCATCCTCTTCAAACACTAATCCGCCGTAGTTTGAATCTACCGCGCAGAGCATTTAAAAACTGAGGAGCCTTCATCATGAGCGCACGCGACCTCACTCATGGCTTCAGTCATTATGAATTGGGTTCTCACTACGAAAAAACTTCGTAAAAAATAAAAACAAAAAGAAAATAAGAATAACTATCCAATAAGCTTTCCATCATATCGTGGATGTACTTGTGTGGATTTCTGACCAGACGCTGATTCAGGCGTCATTCCTCCTTCACTGACATATCAAGTAAACCAAAATCCTTAATACATCAACGAATGGGAAGGGGACGGTCGGGAGGGCCCCAGTCGTCAATGATTACGGGGCCACTACTAAATATTAGGTTTTCTTTATCTCCTTACAGGAGTCAAACCTATAATTTATTAGTGGCCCCTCCATCATTGACGAACATGCCTGATATCTAAGACTGGAGGGGGACATTCGTAATCAATTCATAACTCTAGAAAAGCAGATAATAAAAACAACCACATAGTATTCTTACTTTTGAAAAATGTATTTAATACGGCGTAGGCCGGGGAATATACAAGAAAAAGGGGTTCAGGCAGGTGCGTGCTTCAAAGAAGCCTGCCCGACAAAAATGGGTAACCCTGAAGATTCTGAACACAGATCTGTAGTTACAAAAGGCACCCCACTCAACGAGTGGTGACAAAAATAATAAGTTATAAGTTTATATGTGCACATCATAAACCCCAAAATACATGTGGAGATCAATTGCAAATGAACTCCATTGAACTAATATTACATTGCTTTCGCAGCTAAAACTACTATAACAACACCGTTGTTTTGTACTAAACCTTGTACTAGCACAACTTCTCGCAGAGAAATTTTCATATCACATTTTAACCCTAAATTGTATCACAGCTCTCATACTCCGGCGGGGTCTAGGGTGTCCTATGTCAACTGACTGCACCCCCCCCCCCCCCCCCCCTTCCGTGAAAGTAAACATAAGTGACTGCAGGGCCACCTAGACCCTCTGCCTTAAAGCTATACATGGTAAGGAAGGTTTGTCTAGAGCAACTGACAAGTATCTAGAGAGAAACGTATGATTAGACGCCCACAACTGTGTGGACGCAATATCTTCAACTGAAAAGTTTTTCAGGAAACGTAAAGAGGCCGCCCACTTGCGTAAATCGTGGGCCCTACCCACAACGCCGGGATTACTCTCTTTAATGACTTCTACCAGAAGAGAGGCTAATCGCCGTTTAAGTAAGCGTTTACCCGTACTCGCTACCCATAAAGCACCTTGGGGGTTTTGAGGAGCTATTCTCAAATATTTGGTTAGAGCTTGCACTGGACATAAATTATGATGCACCTTTCCCCTTTTTAACGCCGGCACCGTGAACTCAGAAAACACGTGTGCACTATGCTCATTCTTGGCTACAAACGCCAGGGAGGGTGCAATGGAAATTGAATCATTAAGTCTACCAAACCTAAGACAATTAGGTGTGTTGCTCATCGCCGCCAGCTCAGACACTCTGTTTCCGGTGGCCAAAGCCAAAAGGAAAACTACCTTCTTTAAGATTAAAGCAAAGTCTGCAGTATTTTGATACAGACGAGAATGAAGTAAAGACAAAGCTTTGTCCAGAGACCAAGTAGGCATGAGCTGACGGGGAGGTGGGCGGAGTTTAAAACACGCTCTCATAAATCCTGTTTCCTCCGCCACCGGTATGGATAGACCTGTAAGGTCGAAAAAGGGCACTCTAATCGCAGTTAAGTGATTCTTCAAAGTTACCACAGATAAACGTTTCTGCTCAAACAGATAGTTCAAGTAATTAAAAACCAATGCCACTGAGGGTACAGTTTGTTCCGTTCTAACAATCCAAGAAGTAAAAGTTTTCCAATGTGATTGATATTGTCGCTTAGTAGACTGAGTATATTGATTGAGCAATTTATTGGTCACATCCCTACCGTATGGTGCTAGCCACTTGGCCTCCTGAATGTCCATAATGCAAAAGTCAGCGAGGTCGCTAGGTTGCCAATCGTGTCTAAGTGGAAGTACCCGACCGGGAGCGATACCGGGTCCGGGCACCACATTATTAATTGCTGGTACCACACCTGCGCCGGCCACAGGGGCGCGATTAGCGAGACTAAGCCTCGATAAACTCGTAGTTTGTTCACTACGTGGCACATTAGTGACGCATCTGGCGGCGGAAACAGATAGATGGAGCTCCATCTGTTCCAGTCTGTCACTAGGGCGTCTGGCCCCCCTGCCGGCGTTATCGCCCGGCGGGTGAGGTATAGAGGGAGCTTGTGAGTCTCGTCGGACGCAAAAAGATCCACTTGTGGATGGGAGAGCTCCGCAATCATTAGGTCGAAAATGGGTTGCTTGAGCTCCCATTCTACTGTCGTGCTCTGTCTCCGGGACAGAGCGTCTGCCCAGACGTTCGCTACGCCTGGGAGATAAGATGCGTGAAGATAAATATCTAGACTGCTGGCTAGAACAAAAATCTCTTCCGACACGAGTAGCAACTTCCTTGACCTCGTTGACCCTTGTTTCTGAATACAGTGAACTGCATTCAGATTGTCCATTCTGAAGGCCACCGACTTGCCCCGTAATGCCGGGCCGTGAGCCTGAAGGAAATACAAGGGGACTAGTAACTCTTTGACATTTATGTGAGAGATTTCTAAGTGGGACCAAAGCCCCTGACCCTGGTGCCCCTGATTTGACTGAAATCCCCACCCTATGGTGCCTGACGCATCCGTGTCTACCCATACCGTTGGAGGAGGAGAGGTCCATGACATGATTGAGTGCAATGTTTCCCTCTTCGCCCAGACCGCTAGTAAGGTGTGGATTAATTTTGGTATGGGCCATAATTTTCCCGCCGGTAAGAGTGGGAAATATTTGTTGCCTTCCAATATTAATCGTTTTACTTTCAACCGGCCCAACTTGACAGTTAGCTGAATCCAGTTGAGAGAGCCGACCAGAGACTCCCAGACTCTTCGTGTCGTAGTCAGACTGTGAAGAAACCTGAACAGTTTCCTGCGAAACCTGTTGCGATTGTCCACACTCTGACTCAGAGTGAGAGCGGCGGTGTCCCAGACCAGCCCTATCCACTGAATTACTCTTGAGGGAACAAGGTTTGACTTTACCAGATTTACCTTGAAGCCTAGAGTTTTGACATGATTTAAAATGATATTGACATGTTTTATGCATAATTGTTGTGTCTCTGCCACCACCAGCCAGTCGTCTAGATACCACAACACTCTGATTCCCTGTTTTAACAACGGCATCAGGGCTTGCCGGACTAGTTTCGTGAATAGTCGAGGTGCTAGGTTCAAACCGAACGGCATCCTCTGAAAAACAAAATTTTGGTGCCTGATCCTCAAGGCCAGAAACCTTTGAAATCTTTTGTTGACCGACACGTGCCAATAGGCGTCTGTCAGGTCTAGGGAACACATCCAGCCTCCCGGCGGAAGTGTTAGCCTGATTTGATGAACTGTTAACATTCTGAAAGACTCGTTGTAAATGTGAAGATTCAGATAAGACAGGTCTACGACCGGCCTCATCTGAACACTGTCCCGTTTGGGAACCAAAAACAGTTTTGACGTGAATACAGGGTAATCTGGAGGGACCGGGATGATGACATTCTTGGCAATCATCTCCTGGACCAGCGACTCCACCTCTAATGAAACACAATTTGCCGTTGTCGGCTGACGTAAGCGAGGTCGCCGGAGCCACTGCCAAGTGATGCCTTTGCGTGCCACCATCCGTGCCCAGGTTTTTAACGGCCATGCTTGGTGACACGTTCGGAACGACCCAGTTAGCAGACAAGGGTTCGCCGACTGTACTTCCCTCGGTTCCTCCGGCCTTAAGATAGGCACTGGGAGTGAGAGAGACTTTAGTTTTTTGATGGTGGGTTTGGTGGTGTTGGACGCTTCGCCGGCTGGCTGGTGTGGGCCGAAGACTGGCCCTGCCCCGGCTTATACTGGCCGCGTCCTCTCTGTCCTGAAAACCCTCTCTGTCTATGCCTGTACTGACCCAGGGGGGATTGGGAGGACTTAGGCGGAAGAAAAGGCTTAGAACCCCCTGGCTGAGCTTTAGTAGGAGGCTTAGGTTTGGGGAAGTTAAATGCAGGTTTCTTAGCCTGTGCGGGACTGTGCTTCACGGCCTGTGCCATGTTAAACACTGTTCGCCATACATCAGGGGACATTAAAGAAGGAGTAAGTACTGGGGACATTACCACCTGGTTAGCAATGCGATCAGGCAGCTTGCGAACTAATGACATCCTAAGATCCTGTCGTGCTCGCACCGCCTCAAGTAAGGCTGTGCGTATGTCACCTAAGGATTGAATCGACGACTGAAGAATCAGACGCCGGGATAACTCAACTGATCTTCGAGCATCCGCGTCTGCGATTGCCTGAGTAGACCGGAGTAAAGACTTAGCCACCTGCTGAGAAACTATGTACTGTGAAAACAGGCGGAAAGCTTTTCCCCTTAGCCTAAATTCTCTGTCTAGGTGAGTAGGGGTAGGGGTAGTGAATGGGTCCTTTAGTTCACAAAGATTAATCTTAGGGGCAGCTAGAAAAGAAAATAAAGCTGACGGAACTCCGCCGGCAGAACCTACCGGCATGGAGAACCATGAATGTGTATCCTGAGGGATCTGGTGGGAAGATTTAGAAGTGAAAGTGGTTGCAAAGTTTTGAGCCTCTACCTCCCAATCCACCCAAGGTCCTGGTCCCAACTGTCCCACCTTCAACACTGGATTAGCTGTCTCGTCTGTGACGGTCTGTAAATCTAGTTCAGGAGTAAGAGCCGACAGAGCCTTAATATCATTAAACCCATCCAGCTTAGACCAGTCTGAAAAAAGTTTTGAAGCTGAGGCAGGGGGTAAAGCAGGCTTAGATGCATAAACAAAATAATCCTGATGATAATAACTAGGTATAGCCTTGATATTTACGTCCAAAACATTACCCAAGGCATCCAATGCCCTTAATTTCTTTGACTTATTTCCCTGGATAAACCACTCACGTGGTACCGGGAGTTCCCCTGACAAGGTAGGCTGGGCAAGCTCTGGCTTAGAGGGGTTCAAAAGAACCCATGACTCGTCTGGCCCATAAAGCAGGGGCATAGCTACCTTTCTAAGAGGCGCTTTGTCTAGAGGGGGTGGATTAACATCCGTGATGACCCTGACATTTGACGTAGTGAATGCCGCCGTAGCTGGCTTAGAGCTCCCTGCCGGTGACAGAGTAGGAGGGTTAGGAATCTTAGATAAATCGATTGACGTTATCAGAGGCCGTACCGCAGAACTTGTCAAGGGAGCCCCCAAGTCCATTGTGGGGTTTTCTCGTTGTTGACTAAAGAATTTAGATAGAGCATGAGTAAGTAACCCATCAATTTCTTGTGCTGTAACAAACTGGTTAGATGCAGAACTTTCAGGTGAATCAGTATTATCATGGGCGGCGTCCAGGCCTGAGCCTGACCCTTGTCCTTCCCTATCTGAAATTATTGACACTTCATCTTGTTCCTCCCGATCCTCCTGAGAAGACCCCGCCGAGGCAGGGGCACCTTGTTTCCAAGATAAGTCAGGGATAGAGGATGGGGTCGCCGCGTCCCTGTGGACATCGGCTACTGTGTGACTCGTATGAGTCGGACGTGGATGGTCAGACCCTGGTTGAGCAAACCGCCAAACACCGAGGCTCTGGCCTACGCTCTCTTGAGAGTCTGAAACATTCTCAATTATTGAATTTCCTGAACTTTCCATTTCTAGGGTTAAAATATCAATAGGTAAATCTTGTTTAGGGACAGGCGCTTCACTATACTCTGAGGCTGTAACAGAAACATTTTCAGGTGTAGAGGTACGACGAGATGCACTAGACTTAGGAGAATGTCGAGAGGACTTCCTATGGGAATCCTTTTTGGAGGATTTGTGGCTACGGTGTGACCGCGAACTAGACCTAGATTTGGAAGAATCACCACCATGACCACTGGTGGAAGCTTCAGTCTTACTCTTCTTACTCGCCGGGGAAGAGGCACGACTTGAAGACTGCTGTCTGAGAGGTGACCTTGACCTCGATCTCGCCTGCGACGAGGAGGTGGCTGCCGGGGGAGTAGGCTCTCTCGGGCGTTTAGACGTATCCACAGACGATACAGAACCCTGGCTAGTCTCTGTCGGCTTAAAACCCGTTACTCTAGAGGTACGTTTAGGGGGAGGGTGCTCTGACAGCAACTTATCCCAAAGTGGGACGTTGTCACATTGAAGTGACTTATGTGCGACAATGGTAGTGTAGGCCGACATTTGTTGTCTGACCTCTCTCAACGCTACCGCCGCGGTCTTGTCATTGTCACACAGGACTTTATTGGCTAATTGGGAGCAAAAGGAACAATTAAGTGTAACCCAGAGACCCCTTGAACGGTCTAGACATTTAACACACCTTATGCAAAGGGTATGCGCAAAAATCGGGATACCCGCGCAAGTAGGGGTAATGCACAGGGCAAAAACTGGGGCCACAGTAGCCATGACAGAGACTGGTGTGAGGAAACTACCGCCGGGTCTGTATTGGTCCGCCGGAGCTCAGCTCTGGAAAAATAAAGAAAAATTTCCAGGAATTAATGCTCATAAGGTTAACCCAAGTGTTCGCATACAAGTGTTAATAACCCGCCGGGTAACGGGATGCAAAGACACAGCTAACACATCTCGCTACGCGGCGGGGTGTAAAGAGGCTAAACAAATCTTTTTAGCTAAAGAACATGAAGAATACCCTCTGATATAATGGTCCAGCATGGCACTTATAGTCTGTAGGAGGTGGTGACTGTCTCAAGATTCAATTTTGTAACAAAGCCCCCCTCATAAAGACGCCGGCCCTTGAAATATTTTAGTAGAATAGCCCAGGGCAGGAATATACGAGATCTGATTTTTTAACGAATTGTCCCAAAAGATCGTCGTAAAAATAGAAGGCGGCGATACTGAATGTATCACCATATTAAGGTTAATCGAAATTGAATTTGTTATAAATTCCTTAGTTCCTCCACTTAGGAGCACCCGCCGGGTGTGGGCATCGATTTGGTTAAACCTCATTGAACCTTCAATTGCCGTAAGAGTAAAGGCAGCGATACACAGAGTATCACTAAAATGGATTGGTTAACTATATGAGACCTAAGTCGTTTATCCCACCCTGCTCAGGTGCACCCGCCGGGTGAGAAGTCTAAAAGTTAACCCCACAAGTTCCTGACCCCACTTCTTTGTAAAAGATCGCCGGGGAGGAACGCCTAAACAACAGCTAGGTTTTCCATGTGGTTGTCGTAAACCAGGTAGAAAAAACCTATAAAAACGAATGTTCGCAAGAACGTCGTTTTTTATATATATATATATATATAAAAGGAATGGGTACAGCCATCCCGCCGGGAATTAAAGGAGGCCTGAAACCAGGCACCCACAGAGACGCAGTCCTGGAGAGCCACAGACACCTCCCCACGCCGGGGAACCAGCCAGAGTTAAAAACCACGTGTGGCCCAACACTGCTCATCGGTCAGGATTTTTCATGGTGAAACCGAGAAAAAACCCGCCGGAAGGCAAGCCCCACCCTGAACAGACACCATCTGAACAATACGACACGAGGAGAGTCACGCACGACTAACCAAGGTCACAACATAATCCGTGGAATTAGCCAATACACAACTAAACCAGGAAACAATTATAGTCCGAGGAATTAGCCAATACACAACTAAAACCCGGATACACATGACACAGTAGAGCATATTTATAAAAATAAATAATAACACTAGACATGTGGCAAAGCTACGAGCGGCTGGCTAGGCCTAGGTAGACGGCATGAAAATAGTTGAAATATAAACACACACTGGAATATCACAACAGGAACCACTGCCAACACACCACCGAAGCGACAACTTCCCACCCCGGGAAGCCTGACAAGGACCCAGAAAAAACTTCACTAAGTGAAGAAAAATACGCTGGGAACGTCAGAAAAACACAGCTTACCTCATCAGAAGGATAAAAGGCAGCAATAATTAACGCGTAATGAAAGCCGCCTGCATCACAAACTAACACAACTGTGAAAAGTTCACGTGTCCACAACAGGACCACGAGGGTACATCCGAAATAGATGCCCCATACACACGACCCAAAATACACTGCACTGCGGGCAACCAGCCCAGGACACTCCTGCTACGCCTATCCTAACCTTACTCGATACATCCTAGAGTAAACAAATGAGAAAAAACTCACTAGGGACGCAACGAATGCGGAACCAGCGGAGCGTGGAAGGTACGTCCGGGCAGGCTGAGCGCAGAGCAGAGAAGGAGGAATGACGCCTGAATCAGCGTCTGGTCAGAAATCCACACAAGTACATCCACGATATGATGGAAAGCTTATTGGATAGTTATTCTTATTTTCTTTTTGTTTTTATTTTTTACGAAGTTTTTTCGTAGTGAGAACCCAATTCATAATGACTGAAGCCATGAGTGAGGTCGCGTGCGCTCATGATGAAGGCTCCTCAGTTTTTAAATGCTCTGCGCGGTAGATTCAAACTACGGCGGATTAGTGTTTGAAGAGGATGCCTTATGTAATAGGCATGTTCGTCAATGATGGAGGGGCCACTAATAAATATAGAAGTTAGAACATGCAATATTTAGCCTACATGCTTTGAGGCATTTTGATGGGATTAGTGATTATAGACCTAGGTCTAGGCTATATAGCCTAGCCTATATTGAAGTTAGACTTAGCCTAGGCCTACATGCTTTGAGGCATTTTGATGGGATTAGGGTAGCCTAATAACATTAGTTTCGGTTAAAACATTAACAGGCTATCAATCAAATTAACGATAGCCTAACTTTATAGGCCTAATCTTAAATTAGTCTTGATTATAAAGTTATGCTAGGTAAAATTAACCACTTCGACTTTACTCACGTGCTGGTAATGGCTCTTAAGGGTGTACGTGCTGTACATTAGGGATGTACCGATGTATCGGTATCGGTATCGGTGGTATCGGCCCTTTTTTAGAGTATCGGTATCGGCTGATTTTCTACCGATACTACCGATACCTAGAAGTAATTTGCTATGTCACATATCACTCACTGAAGGAGTGAAGGTTGCTTGGTTCAGCAGTGATTGGTTATTTTATAATTATGAAAAATATATATTTGTTGGAATCTTTGTACATATCTGATAACAATTACATTAAGTACCGTACATAATGTGTATCCTAGTAGTGCAGTCCGCCTCGGTGCAGCCACAGGTGAAAAGCTCATGTTTTTGAGCTACAATCTAAGAATGTCAAATTTTAGTTAATGAGATATGAACAGTTTGTGTTAGTAATTGGTTTTGTTTTGCCTCGGCCACCTCCAATACGGGGTATTTTCCTGAGATAAATACAAAAATAAATAAAATATAAAATTTTGTTTTGTGTTACTTTTTTTTTTTTTTTTTAGAAATAATCACTATTATGTAATATATTCATTTATTAAATTTGAAATCCCTGCACGAGATGTTTCATTAAATCCGTATCATCTCGTTCTAGTTTTTAGTAACTTTTAAATTTTACCCATATATACATAATACAAGTGTTGATTTTAGTAACATGTTACCTAAGTTTAATAACAAAGCTGATAAAGGAGAAACTTACATGATCATGGACAACAGTCTTACAGACTTTCCTGGTGCACAGGTATCGGTATCGGTATCGGTATAATTTTGTGGTATCGGTATCGGTATCGGTCAAAATTTTGGTATCGGTACATCCCTACTGTACGTATTAAAAGCCAATTTAGCCTTGCAGTTTTTGCAAGGGTAGATTATTCTGCCCTTCTCCAGAGACATCTTCTTGGTAATTACAGGCCCATAGAAGGTTTCTAGGTGGGGCCAGGGGTGGCTTAGGTCCTCGATTTCTGCATGCTCTGCAGCATCACTGTCGGATGATGGTGGTGAACTGCTCCCCATGCTGTTGGCAGCTGCGGTAGGCATGATGGTAGACTCCATGTTCACTTCAATAGGCCGAAAATATAAACAAAGTTGAAGTGCTAGCAGGTTGGAACTCTTGGACTGCTGTGTGTTGTAGGTGTTAGCTCGACGCTTGCTACTAAGTAAGTGAACAAACGTGAAGAGCCGATGTATAGGCCTAGATTCCAGAACACAGGTAGTTGGCTTGGTCACGTGACTTTTTTTGGCGGTAGCTGCAGGAGCGGCCCAGGGCTGGCTGGCGGCTGGAATTTTACTTTTGCGGACTCGAGGTTTGCAACATGGAGGTACTTTCCAAAGCTTCAAACCCGCAAATAGGCAGCCATTTTGACGCCAATGCTAATGAGCCAACAATTCCGCCAATGAGCCAATTCCGCCATGGCGGAATTGGCTATTTGCGGAAGTGTTGGCTAAAGTGCCCAGCTCTGGTTAAGGGTGTACCAAGTTCGTACAACCCGACTTATTTTGTTTATTCAGCTGCACCGGCCATTCCCCCCGCCGCATCTGCACGACTGTTTGCGGATTGGTCTAAGGCTGATGGCATCAGCGATATCAAAGCCTTGAATTCTCTTACGCCGGAGTTGGCTACAACCCCGGTACTCGACCAAGCACATACTCCGGTCGTGCAGATGGGGCAGGTGGGGGTAGGCCCTTGGGTAGATTGGGAGATAGAAGCTCAGGTTTTTGCTGCTACTATTACTTCTAAATCTTCACATCAGATTCCCCAAGAAAATCATGCTTACTTTTCTTTGCCAGTAGCCAAAGCTGAAGGAGTATCATCAGATTTACTTACCTTTCTGGTGGCATCCAAAGTGTCCTTGCACTCCCTTGATGAACCATTTTCTCCCCCCCCCCCCCCCCCGGCTGCTCACCTGGAGAGGGACTTTAAGTTACGGAATAAGGCCTACCGGATGTTCTCTCAGTACTTGGTGAGTCACCAGGTAGCCGCCTCTCTTTTACGTACTATCTCGGCCATAGCTGACCCCCATGTTAGAAGAGCTACTGAGCTGTCTAGACGACTCTTGCTTCAAAATTCCATTCAGTCACTAGGGGACATTAGAATTGCGATCTTAGAAGCGGTTCGAGCCCGCCAAGATCTGAGAATCCATCTGGTGAGAAAGTTACCGGCGGACATAGGTCGCCGGGTAACTCTCTCTCCGGTACTTACTGCCACCCTCCTTAACTCAGAAACCTGGAGTCTAGTTTTTAATATGGTGAGTGGTTGGAAGCAGGTTACCTCCCAAGCTAGGAAGGCCCCCGGCTAAGAAGCCCTTTAATAAGTCAAAGGGCGGTAACAAACCATACCAGCCACAAGCTAAGCAATCACCAAGAGATCCCAGACCCCCTCCTCAGCAGGGAGGTAATCTGCACAAATCCAAACAAGGTAAACATTCTGGGTATAAAGGGAAGGCCCCCCACAAAGGTAATCAGGGCCCATCATCAGCCAAAGCGTCCAATGCCAACCCACCTCCCCCTCCAAAAATCTAGCCACTCCTACTCTCAACATCCCGGTGCCGTGCTCAAAGACACAAGATTTGAGAGTTGCCTTGAAGGACGAGCCCCGGTTGCACCTGGGTTCATTCCGTTCATTCCGCTCAGCCTGGCCCAAGCATACCTGGGCCAGGAAGGTAGTGAGCAAAGGAATCACATGGCGGTGGCGCCGGCGGCCTCGACTGCGTCAGCCGCGGGATTACACCAATGTGTCTCAGGAGGAGGAGGCCCTACTTCAGGAAATGATTACCAAACAGGTCCTTATTCCGGTCAATGCCAATCATCCAGTATTCACGTCAAGACTCTTCTTAGTGCCAAAAAGGGACAGTGTGCAGATGCGACCAGTTCTAGATCTCTCGCACCTGAACACCTTTATAGAGAATTCACCCTTCAGGATGTTGACTGTTCAGCAACTCAGACTCGCACTTCCGCCGTAAGGTTGGATATGCTCGATCGATCTCAAAGATGCCTATTGGCATGTCCCTATAAACAAGCGGTTCCAAAAATTCCTCGCTCTGAGGGTACGGCACGAGACTTATGTCTTTCAAAGGATGACGTTCGGTTTGAACCTGGCACCGAGAGTGTTTACAAAACTCGTCCGGCAAGCTCTTTTACCCCTGTTAGTTCGAGGCATACAGGTGTTTTGGTATCTGGACAACTGGCTAGTAGTGGCAAACTCTTTGGAATTATGTCAACACCATGTAAACCAAGTGTTAGCAGATCAACTTGATGCCCAAGCCCCATCTCAACGTCGACATCTCGCTTTACAACATCTTGATGATCACATCCCGGCTGTTTTCATTTACACCGATGGCTCGAAAACTGCGGATGCCGTGGGTTGCGCTGCAGTCTCAGACCATGGCTTGTCTCAAAGTACCTTACACCATCACTCCACGGTTTTCACTGCTGAATTATGGGCTATTCAAGGTGCTTTAAGCACCATCTCTTCATTGTCGAGGAACTCTCCACGGGTCGTTATCTGTAGTGACTCAAAGAGTGCACTGCAAGCTTTATGTGTATTTGCCCCCAAGGACCCATTGGTCAAGACTATCATCCACACAATTCACAAATTACAGTGCGCTAATCGTTCCATCACACTGTGCTGGATCCCCGCGCATGTAGGGATTCCCGGGAATGAGCGTGCAGACTTCCTCGCTAAGCAAGCGTGTCATGGTACACCCTCTACTACTTTGCTGCGTTCGGAGGATATGCTCCCTGTCCTCCGTCGCCATGTTTATGACGCTTGGCGAGTTGAGTGGAGAGCGCAACCATTAACTGGCCACCTTCGCTCCATTAAGGATGACATACACTTGTGGCCCTCTTCAATTAATGGTTCACGTGCAGACCAAACCCTATTAACTAGATTACGTTTAGGCCACACGCGCCTCACACATGGTTACCTGATGTCCACCCCTCGTGGTCCACCACCTGAATGCCAACATTGCCATACATCATTGACTGTTTTTCACTTTCTTTGTATTTGTCCCGTCTATGCATCTGAAAGACGGAGATTCTTGCTGAACACCTCATTACATGGCAACCTCTCTGACTCAGACTCTTTCAATTTCACCCCTATTCGTCACTTCCTGAGAGCGATAAATTTATACAATGACATATAACTGCTGACATATACGTGACTTTAAACTCTGTACCACCTCCTCCACCACTAGCCTTGAGAGGGCCTAGGCCCAGTGGGCTAGTATAAAATAAAAGCATCATCAACAAGAACAACAAGCTCATGTACAATCGCGCTAAGAAGTCATGACTCGATTTTTCTAAGGCTCGGACAAAAGTCCCCAAATCTGGCTACCGCTGGCAACTCTCCACTGCCCGTCAGAGCCCAGTCATATCCTAATTTAAAACTAGGTCTCCGGATATTCCCAATAATTGGCCTACTGACAAAATTAACCTATTAGGCCTTTTAAATTATATTTATGCTGTTGTTTGAATATATATAAGTAAGGTTTGTTTTCAATATCTTTATAGCATAATGAAAATATTTAATTTCCTGGCGCTATCTAGCATGTTTACACTCCCTGGGCCTGCCGCCTGGAGGCCTGCAAAAAAATGCAAGTCAGTCACTGCCAGTATATGAGGGAGAGTGTATCTCTTCCGCTCATATATCCACCTTTGTCCTTTACTACATGCCTTTCCATCTTTCGTTCCTATATGGGTGTCCCTATGGGCTATTAAATATGTTATAAGTGAAATTTCATCGTCTGTCTATACAAATTACAAGCTGTTCTCGAGTATTCAAGCTTTATCCCAAAATATACTGGAGACTGCTTTGTTTTTAAAGGCAGACTTGTCCCACTTAGAGAATTAAATGTGGAAAAAAAAATCTGGTATATGTTTATTTACGTGATTTATTGACACTCATGGGTTGAATATTACTTTTAACGGTTGGTTTTAATTTTATGAGATACTTTTCTCCCAGTATTGTTGGCTTAAAAAGTAATACAAGCATTAAGAGACTTCCTCCACATTTTAATCCTGAATCTAGTGAGCGAAATACTACGAGTTTCACATTCTTTCGTTCGGGTTAGTCTCAACTTTCGTATTATTTGGTTTGCTCTCACATAATGAGATAAATATATTGTAACAATACTTATATATCATGTTTTTGGTATTTTGTCCTTCAATACAGTTCTCCCCGGTGTGTAATATATGAATATAGTAGAGCCTCAATAGTTGCCAGATAGCACTTTCTGAACTGGGAATCGAGTCATGACTTCTTAGCGCGATTGTACAAACCCTAGGGTTCAAGGTGAACTTGGCGAAGTCTCGCCTTGTCCCCACAAGGACTATTCAGTGGATAGGGCTGGTCTGGGACACCGCCGCTCTGACTCTTACTCAGAGTGTGGACAACGGCGGCAGATTTCGCAAGAAACTGTTCCGGTTCCTCCACAGTCTGGATACGACCAGGAAAACGTGGGATTCCCTGATCGGTTCTCTCAACTGGGTACAATTAACTGTCAAGTTGGGCCGATTGAAAGTCAAGCGATTAATCCTGGAAGGCAACAGTGTTCCCTCTCTTGCCGGAGAAGAAATTATGGCCAATTCCTCCATTAACCCTCCAGCCCCGGCTATGCATTAGATAAATATTCCCCGAAACCCGGGTGTTTTGGCCGAAAAACGTCTAGGCTAGGCTACTGTATCTTTGTTATTCTGACTGCTTCCGCATTCCCGCGCATCCCCAAGCGTAGCTGTGTTATTTACCTGTAGAATGGCGTTAAGTAGAGCTCTCTAAGTCAACTGGTTCAGTTGTGATGATGATTTCATTGGAGATAACTTTATGGCAACAACAGCCACTTTACACTACTTTTCGATACTTAACAACAACATACAGGCACACACGAACAAGCGACGCTCTCCTTCTTGTGGCCGGAGATGCGGGGCGTCGGTCCAGCTGGCTGTTGTTTACATGCGTCGGACCGACGCCTCGCACACCAAGCTCACAGGCTTTCAACCACTGGGCGTTAAAGAGCCCTTCCGGGCAGCTCGTGTATGCTTTTTTATGGGCGTTCAAGAGCCCTTCCGGGAACAGAGGGTTAATCCACAACTTACTCTCGGTCTGGACCAAGCGGGAAGTCCTCTACTCTGTCATGACATGGATTTCTCCCCCTCCTACGGTATGGGTAGACACGGACGCCTCGGGGGCACTAGGTTGGGGATATCAGTCAAGCCTGGGCCATCAGGGTCAGGGCATCTGGTTGACAGACAGCCAGTCACATATCAACAAGCAAGAGCTTTTAGTCCCCCTCTTCTTTCTCCAAACTCACAGCATGACTTTGAAAAACAAATCAATAGCGTTCCGAATGGACAACCAAACTGCAGTTTTTTGTATTCAGAGACAAGGCTCAGTGAGGTCACGAGAGTTGCTGAAGGTTTCAGAACAAATATTTACCCTAGCCGAATCACTAGGAATTTCCCTGCATGCAACATACCTCCCCGGCGTGGCGAACGTCTGGGCAGATGCTCTCTCTCGCCGGCGGAGCACGCTAGTAGAATGGACAATCAAGCAGGCTATCTTCAACAAGATGATTGCAACGCCGGCCCGTCCACAAGTGGACTTGTTTGCGTCCACAGAGAACAACAGACTCCCACTCTTTCTCATGCGTCAAGGGGTAACCCCGGCGGGGGGGCCCGATGCATTGCTGGTAGATTGGAACAGGTGGACCTCAATCTATCTGTTTCCTCCACCAGACTCTGTGTTAATGTGCAAAGTCATTCACAAGCTGAGGGATTACCGGGGCCGAGTCGCGATGATCGCTCCGCTATGGCCGGCCCAGGTATGGTACCACCAATTGCAACAGTGGTGCAGGACCCCGGTGTCCCTCCCGGTCTCCGCTTTCCACTTGGAAACGATTGGCAACCTTCGGACCTCGCTCAGTTTTGCCTTATGGATATTTACTATGCCAAATGGTTAGCGCAATTTGGGGCAAGTGTCACTAATAAGTTAATGAACCAGTACACTCCGTCTACCAGGAGACAATATCAATCCCATTGGAAAACTTTTACAACCTGGATTGTTGAGTCAGGGCAAACGACTCCCTCGGGAGCTTTAATTTTCAAATACTTAGACTATCTATTCGAGCAGAAACAATTTTCAGTCGTCACATTAAAAAATAATTTGTCTGACATTAGAACCCCCTTCTTTGATCTCACTGGCCTTTCCATACCGTAGGCGGTGAGAAAGGTTTTATGAGGGCGTGTTTCAAGCTACGTCCACTACCCCTTCAGCTCATGCCCACCTGGTCACTTGATAAAGCCTTATCGGTACTTCAATCGTGCACATATAATAATGCGCCGGATTTTTACTCACTGTTGAAAAAGGCTGTTTTCCTCATGGCTCTTGCCACCGGAAACCGGGTGTCTGAGCTGGCGGCGATGAGCAACGAACCTAACTGCCTCAGGTTTGGGAGACTGCACGATCATGTTCAAATCGCGCCGTCTCCCACCTCTATTGCTAAGAACGAACATTCGGACCATGTATTTTCTGAATTTTCCGTCCCGGCCTTGAAGAGAGGTCTCACTCATCACCTCTTATGTCCTGTGCAAGCACTCACAAAGTTTATGAGGGCTGCGCAACCTCGCCAACCAGGTGCTTTATAGGTAAACCAGGCAGGTAAGCGTGTTACGAAACGGAAGTTAGCTTCCTTGCTTGTCGACGTTTTTGTTGTTCTTCCCCAAGCTGCCTGGCCGAACAGCCCCAAGGCCCCGAGCAATTCCAAGGCCATAACCGAGCGCCCCCACAGAACCCTCCCTGCCGACCACAATAAAGCCTGGGTGACCGAAGCCACTCCATGGCGGGGAGCTGAGGAGGGTGCGGAAATGCCCGGGAAACCAAAGCCCCACCCAGGGCCCTGTGCCCCTCAGCAATTATGAAGAGAAAGTTGAGGGGCAAGGGAAAAATGTGACGCTTTGGCTTCCAATCTTGGTAGATTGGGAGGTCAATCCACGGTAAAGACGCCGTCACTTGAGATCTAGAAAATATATAAGTTAAAGGAACAGTCAGAGTAAGCTATGGGTATGGCAGAGAGCGCTCAGTTCTCACTCTGATAGACCAGCCCATCACCACATGACTAGAACCCAATCCTCTCAGCATCAGCTAGGAAAGGCCCTAGAAAGCCGCCTTTGGCGGGGGGATAGCTCCCCTATTTCAACCCCTTTCGGGGTCGGGCACCCGCCCGTATTCATTTTAATTTTTAAATTCTAAGAAGATATATCGCATAGTTGCAACTATGTATGTTTTTTACCGAAGTGTACAAATATATTTACTGTACAAATAATTTTAAGAATGGAACGGATAACTACTGCAGAGTTATAGTTCTAGGGAACACAAGCGTGTCCACCTATTTCATGCATACGATCGATTGCAAAGATCTGACCATGAGCAAGCAGTTTCTTAATGCCACACACTGCTTGCAAATCTTTTATACCTTTTTTATGTTGTATTGCATACAATAAAACTTAAGAAAATGTTATCTGGATTCTTCTTCCCTAAGGTTAGGATATTTTATGAATGTCCCGCCTCCAGTCTTGATAATCAGGCGAAGTCGTCAATGATGGAGGGGCCCTATTAAATTATAGGTTTGATTCCCGAAGGGAAGTAGAGAAAACCTAATATTTAGTAGGGCCCCGTAATCATTGACGACACTGTCCCTCCCGACCATCCCACTTCCCATTCGTTGATTTCCATAGTTTATTCTTGGTATATCAGTGAAGGACGAAGATGGCCGCTAGAGGGCCTGGTGTCGGGGAAGCAAAACATGAGAAATCCACGTATATGGCAAGTCATATGATAACAGATATTATTATTTTTATTTTTCTTATTTTACATTTTTTTCTGTAGGGTACCCGATCAAAATGACGATCCCATAAAGGAATTAAGCGTGCACTTATGACGAGTACTCCATAATACTTCCGCGCGGGCTATTCAAAATGCTGGCGCAGGATGTTGAATGGAGACTATTATTATTAATAGGCGAAGTCATCAATGATTACGGGGCCCTACTAAATATTAGGTTTTCTCTACTTCCCTTCGGGAATCAAACCTATAATGTACATGTATACAGTATACAACATATGTAACTGTATAAAAATAAAATGCTTGTCTATGCATATCACAATGTACAGTACAAAATATTTTTGACTCTTTTGACTAGCTTTCGAGTCTTTGAGGAACATAGGATAATGATTATCACAGTGCAATCGCACTACCACATCCGGCGGGCTGAGGGTCTTAGCTATAAGAAATTATTTAGAAACCGAAGTGAAACTGCTCACTTCCTTACGCCATGAGCCCGCCCAATGGCTCCGGGATTGCTTTCTTTGATCACATCAACTAACATAGCTGCTTAGTGCTGCTTTGTGAGAAGTTTACCTGCCTGATAACCCAAAGAGCTCCCGGTTGGTTAGGCAGGGATACTCCAACATAAGATAGTAGTGACTTCACCGGACATAGCTTGTGGTGAGTGTCACCTTGTTTGAGCGCCGGCACCTCAAACTCGGTGAACACATGTTCATTGTGTTCGTTTTTGGCAACAAAAGTGGGCGACGGCGCAATCTGAACACTCGCATTACGCCGTGCAAACCTAAGACAATTGGGTTCGTTGCTCATCGCCGCCAGCTCAGATACCCGGTTTCCTGTAGCCAAGGCCATAAGGAACATAGCCTTCTTTAAAATTGAATCAAAAGTAGGGTTGTGACTATACTGTATTTCTGAGAATGAAGTAAAGACAAAGCTTTGTCAAGTTACCAGGTAGGCATGAGCTGGCGTGGTGGCGGGCGATGCTTGAAACATGCATGCATGAATGCCTTCTCCGCCTGCAGTACTGAGAGCCCTGTCAAATAAAAAAAGGGAACTCTAATTGCGGTCATGTGATATTTTAGCGTGACTACTGACAAGCCCTTATGTTCAAACAGATAATCTAAGTATTTGAAAATTAAGGACACCGAGGCCACGGTCTGGTCAGTCTCAACGATCCAAGTAGTAAAGGCTTTCCAGTGAGATTGGTACTGACGTCCAGTAGAGAGGGTGTATTGATTGATCAATTTATTGGTAATGTTCTCCCCATAGTGGGCTTACCATTTGGCCTTCTGAATATCCACAAGGCAAAAGTTAGCGAGATTTTTAGGTTGCCAATCATCTCTAAGTGGAAATACGAGATCGGGAGTGACACCGGGTTCTCGCACCACGTCTTCAATTGCGAGTACCACACCTGAGCCGGCCACAGGGGCGCGATCATCGAGACTAAGCCTCGACAATCCCGTAGTTTGTGAACTACTGTACTTGACACATGAGTGAAGCGCCTGGTGTTGGAAACAGATACAGTATATTTTTCCCCTATAGGTTAGGGTTGTCTATGGTGTTAGGCGGTCCCTGTGGTAAACTATCAATGGAAGTTAAATATTACTAAGCTATAATGAATCAAATAAATAAATCTAAATGAAAACTACTCCATATCTAAATTGAATTAAATCTGAAACAAGCTAATTTATATCCAAAGGTCTCACATAATAAATTTATATATAGGGTAAGGTTATAAGGGTTAATATTAGCCAGGAATTAACTCACCAATAGTTCCACGTGGCAATGAGGCAAGGGAGAACGTTTTACCCAATATGGCGGTGGACAATGGGGATCGAGACTTCGATCCCGAGACACGAGTCAAGTTAATGAAATAATAAATGATTACATGGGAATGGACATGAATATTATGCTTATCTGTCAGTCAGTCATGGCGTCGATGAGAGCATCGTGATGGTGTAGCTGTGTGTATTGCTGTATGTGTATTGTGATTAGAGGCACAAAAGCACGATCAACTGAGGGCGGAAAATTAGATGTTAACTGGTTGGTGTTCGTGAAGGCTCTGGTGTTCCTCGAAGGCACACCTTGCTGCCTTGGTAAAACGCCAGGAGCCCAAATTATCGTACCGCATCTAGGTTGCTCTATACGATAAATTATATTAATATATTTGTTAGTAGTCTTGGAAAATCCAGCGTCAAGGCTATTAACCTAATTGCAATGACGACTTGTCTATTTTGACTGCTATGTCGTCATTCCAACCGCGGTTAAAAAGAAAACGTCTAGAGTCTACTCCTTATCTTGCTCTAGGAGACGTTGTACATTAACCAAAACTACCACCGAAGGTGAAAAAAGCATAGAAGAGAAGAAAAAGGGGTTTACCTTAGTTACCGCTTAAGGCCCATCCTGTGTTCCGTCATGTGCAGATCCCTGTCGAACGTGCGCATGAGCGACCCTCTCTTGTCATCATTTTTTCACGCGCTCCATTGAATGCAGTCGCTTTTGTTGTGCTCCTTTAATT
The DNA here is from genome assembly GCA_032716605.1 of Paralithodes platypus. Classification (NCBI taxonomy): domain Eukaryota; kingdom Metazoa; phylum Arthropoda; class Malacostraca; order Decapoda; family Lithodidae; genus Paralithodes; species Paralithodes platypus. The sequence goes on along the minus strand of CM064516.1, from coordinate 41,683,771 downwards.
CACCCTGTTTAGGTTCGTTTCGGCTTATCTGGCCTTCTTTTTTGTTAGACAGATGTTACGTGATCTAGGGCACACATAAATGGGCTCCTCAGTGTGTTTAATGGAGACGCGTGTGGAAATAGCTACCGAAGGTACGGGGGCGCCTGGCGTTCCTCGTGTGTGTTTTTCATTCCTTTCTCTTTTCATATTCTTTTTTCCTGTTAGTCTGGGCATAGTTTAGCTTTTAGCTTATTTTAGCCTAGCTTGTTTCTCATTCAGGAATTGCTATGCCCCTATGAGTTTTCATATTTTCATAGCCTAGGTGTACAGTTGGTTCACGATCTGAGATTTCGTGGTGGCGGTGCTGTTTGTAGGGTTTGTGTCGGCCGCATTAGTAGCGTTATTCCCGAGTCCCCCCTTTCGAGCCTTCACTGTGTCTCAAGGGCCTGGGCGCTTGGTGGTTCGTGATATCCTGGGGTACCCCACGGGGGCCCCTCCCTCACACCACAGGGTTTTTCGCCCCTGACACATTCTCTCCTCACGGCTAGGCCACCCTTTTTCTCGCCAGTTTCATTTACTGGTTTTTGTGTTCCCTTACTGTTTTCACCTCCATCCTTTCATACCCTTTTGCCCAATCCTGGGGTACCCTACGGGGGCCCCTGTTTGTGCCAAACCACCCTTCCTGCCACTTCTCCTCATGGGCTTTGCTCTATCTCTGTGGGTTGGGTGGTTCCTAGGGGATGTGCCTCCTCTCCCCTGGTGTGTCTTCCTTGCCTCTCCCTTGACCGGTTGAGTCAGGATATTATCAAGGAAGACACTGCTCAGCTTGATGGCCATCGTCGCTTGGAGTTCATAAGGAGATGACGCTTTTTTCTGGGCCTCTTTTGGTATTTCCTAGACGCTCCTCTCGCTTTTTCGGCGCCGGACCATCTCGGCCGGTCCCGCAAATTTGCGGGGTGCTCGATTCGGTCCTCTGGGACATTTCGGTTCCCCGCAAATTTGCGGAGATCGTTGGGGGGGTCCCGCGAAATTGCAGGAGGATGGTGTCGGTACGGTTATGCCTCCATTGGCCCGCAAATTTGCGGTAATAGTTGGCTTTCACTATTAACTTTTGTTATGTCATCTTGTTGCCTGATACTATATTGGTGTATGCACTTTACTGGTGTTATAGGCCCTGCATGTAAGATGTTGAGTGGTGGTTAACACTTTCTCCATCTTTGCAGGTTCTGCTAGTGCTCTTCCGCCTCGGCCGCCCTCCTCACCTACCTCTGTGCTCCCAGTTTAGGGTGAGTACGGATACCTGTTTGCATGTGTGTTCCTGTTTCCCCATGCTCCTTCCCTGGTTCTTCTTGGACATTCTCTCCACTTACTCCTTCGACGTGCTGATTATGGTGTGTGTTCTTCTAGTGCAGGTAGGCTGCCTTGCTTTCGCCTTGGTTGTCGCTCCCCGTGCTTGGAGAGCCACAAGTCCTGCTTGCGCCACTCGCTCTGTGTGTCCTCTACGGCCTACCTCCCTGCTCTGTGTGGCACGTGTCTGGCCATGGTGGTTGTGCTGCTCCATGGCCCTGGTTCCTCGGCGGCGGCTGTGGCCTCCTGCTTCCCTTCCGTCGGTGTGGACGATGGTCTCCCGCCACATTAGGACTGTGGGCCACCGTTCCCCGGCCTTTGTTGCCGACCGGATCCGCGTCGCCCTGGGTATCCCTGACCCGACTGAAGGCCATTTACCTGGCCCTCTCCCTGCTCGGGCCCTCTCCCCTGGGTCCCGCAGCCGGTCGTCCCATCGTCGGGGGGTTCCCCGGCTCCGTCCACGCTCTCGCTCGCCTCGTCGTCCTCCTGATCGCCTTGACGACGCCCATCGCCCTCGTCATGGTTCTCGCCCTGAGGCCGGGGTTAGCGGCTCTGCCCCTGTGCGCCCTCCCCTGGCCTCTACGGATAGGGGCTCTACTCCCTTCCGCCCGCTTCCCCAGCCCAGACGACTTCCTCTTACGTTGTCCTCTCCGCGCACGGTTGTTCATGCTGTAGCTGGCCCTCTGCTCCCTCCTCCTACACTGTCCAGGAGGGTCCGCCTGGATGTCGTTGCTTCTCCTACTTCACCTGCTTCAGTGCCTATTCTTCCTTCACGGTCTCGTCCCACGGTGGTGGTCCCTCCCTCCTCCGCCTCGGTGTCGGGCCGCCCTGTTATCTCAGCCCCGGGGATCCTTGCTCTGTTTCCCCCCGCGGCTCCTGGCCTCCTTTCACCCGGCCAGCCTTCCCACTCCCGTCGTCCTGCTCCTCCTCATTCTTCTCTTCCTGACCTTCACTTACCGTCTCGCCAGGGGGGTACCCCTCCTCTTGCCTCGGTGGGGTTTCGCGAGGTTTCGGGGTCCCCTTTCTCAGGAGCTGATGTGTCGCTGGAAGAGGGGAATGGTGCTGTTTCCCCCTCGGCCGTTCGTGATCGGGGACGAGTCCTTCAACGGCGACACAACCGTCATCGCTCGCCTTCCTTGGGCCGCGACGCTGCTGGTTCGTGTCGTGGGTCTCGCTCCCGCTCACGCTCGCCCCTGCGGGCCGACCAATCGGGGGGGGGGGGGGGGGTAGCCTCTCTCGGATCAATTGTCGGCTATGCAGGGCTGGGTTGTGTCACGCTTCGACGGGCGCTTGGAGTCGATGGAAGACTCCATCTTCTCGCCCTTCTTGGCGGTGCCTCACCCTCAGCACCTCACCCTACCTACCCCTGCTATGGTCCCCCTCCCTTCTGCAGGCCTACGCTCTGGTCAGACTTCAGCCGCCCTGACATCCTTCCGGCTGTTCAGTCCCTGGCTGTGTTGACGGGTCTGTCCTCCTATGGGACAGGTTTGTGCGACGCCGGTACGCCTGGCTTAGCCATCATGCTCGGTCACCCTCTCCCATTGGAGGCCTGGTTTGCTGAGGCCTTCGACTTCACACACCGATCCGTCGACGGCTCTCCTTCCGTCCCTCCCCCGGAGTCGTCCCTGATTTTGCCTCCTCTTGTGTCTGTCGGCGGGTTGGACGGCGCGTTCTGGTCCTGGATGAGCGCGCCCGTTCTTGAACTTTGTTCTATTGCTACCCCGTTCTTCTCTCACCCGGATCAGCCCTCTGTCGCCAAGGTTTTTCCCTTGCGACGGAGGGTGACGGACTTATTGTCTTGTCTTTAGGTTCCCTCCAGACGTCTGTTCACCACCTGCGGCTTTTCGAGGCGTCTGCGCCAGGCGATCTTCGCGAGGGTTTGGACCGCGTTCAGCGGGTCCACCTTCGGCTCGCGGTGTCTTTGGTTCCCGAGCTGAAGGCGGTTTTGTGCGCGGCAACTCGGCACCGCACGACGGTACGGTCTTCGTTCTGCCGGCCGGCCCCCTTGGTTATTCGTCAGGGTTTGTTGTACTCTGCGCTATATACGTCGGGGTTTTTTACGCAGGATGCTTGGGAATGCTCCGCTTCTCTGTCGGCGGCCCCTGCTTCCGCCACACGACGCCGTGCTGTGTCGTTACGGACCCTGCTTACGTCACGCACCGACGCGCTGTTCCGCGCGCGGGGTCTTCTCAGTCCCGTCCTTCTGCCGGTCCTCTTCGGGGTGCTGCTGCAAGTGCTGCCGCCTTGCACGGGCGCAGGACTGGGACGTTGCTGGCCAGTGCTTCGGTTCCGCCTCGCACTTCTGTTCTTGCCCCTTTCATCCCCTCTGTGTCGGGGCTGGCCGGCCTTCCACTTCCGGCCGCCCTTCGAAGGGGTCAGCCCCGCGCCGGCCTAGGGTTGGGGTGGCCCGCCCTTTTCGACGAGGTTGGGGGGGGCGGGGGTAGAGGAGGTCAACGTGGCGCTCATGCCCGCACGGCCCGTACCGGGGGTACCTCCACGTCAACACAATGTGTAGTTCTCTGGGTCGGCCTCCTTGTTCTCCTTCTCGCCTGGGCGTACCGGGTCGCTCCCCTCCTCTCGGGTGCTCCCTCGGGTTTTCGCCCTTGCGCCCCTCGGTAGCCGCGAGGGACGTTGGGGGCGGCGGGTTGCGCGGAGGGGTCTCACCTGGAGGTGGACGTCCAGACCCCCACTCCGCTCTTGTCACCGACAACGGCCCATCTCTTCAGAGGTGGCCCACGTGTTCACTTCCATGCCCGAGCTGGGTAGCGTCGAGGGAGTTGACCGCCGGTCACCCGGTTTTCCTCTCCCGTGTCTTTCTGGTTCCGTCGCCGCCCTGCGACGCGATGCGACCGGTGGTGGATCTGTTGGCCCTCAACGGGCACATCGTGCACACACGGTTTCGGATGCTGCCGGTACCCCTGGTACGCCTGGCCCTGTGCCCTCTGTCGTGGGTAGTGTCGCTGGCCCTCCAGGTGTCTTGGCTCGTTCCTCTCCATCCTCGCTTCCAGCGATTCTTGGCCGTTCGGACTTCCGATCGTGTGTTCCTGTTCGACGGCCTTCCCTTCGGTCTCCACATCGCGCCGCAGATCTTCTCCGCACTGGTGGGGCAGGCTCTGGGTCCTCTCCTCAGGAGCGGGCTCCAGCTCCTGTTTTCCTTGGCCGTTTGGTTGGTAGTTTCCGACGCCCTAGGCCTGTGCATTGGCGACGCCCTCACAGTCGTTCGCGACGTCGCACGGTTAGGGTTCCCCTTCGATGTTCCCAAGTCACGCTTGACCCCGTCGCGTGTCGTGCCATGGGTCGGTCTCGCATGGGTTTTGTCCGGCGCTACGGTGACCCGGGGTCTGCCGGCCGCGGTGCACCTTCGGTGGACGGTCCTCGCCGTGTTGCACTCGGTCTCCCTCCCGGGGTGGATCTGGGACTCGTTCGTGGGTTCGCTGCATTGGGCCGCTCTGCCCCTTCCCTTAGGGAGCCTCTGGCTATGCCGCCTCCTCCTCGTGGGCACCGCGGTGTTTCCGTTGCCCCTATGGATCGGCTCCTGCCGCTCCCGCGTACCGTTCGCCGACGCTTCGGTCGCTCGGTTGCTCGGGGCTCGCTCTCTGCGGCTGTGCCCTGGACCGCCCCCCCCCGCCGACGGTCTGGGTAACCACAGATACGTCGAGCGAGGTTGGGTGAGGTTCCCAATCGAACCTGGGACGTCCACTTCCCGGCAGATGGGTGGGTCTCCCTCCTCTTACCTGTCTATGCCCTCGGATTGTTGGTTCCTTTGTTCTTCCTGCGGGACCACGCGCTGGCCCTTCGGGGTGAGTCGGTGGCCTTCGGGTTGGACACTCAGACAAGCTGTCCCCTGTTTCCTTATGCGGGGGTCCTCCAGGTCGTTGACTCTATTAGGGGTCTCGGTGGAGTTGTTCTTCCTCGCGGACCGACACCCCTTCTCCTTGCATGCCTCCTCCCTGCCCGGGCCTGCCACCCTTTGGGCGGCCGCCCTGTCGAGAGGGCAGGGCGTTCTTGTAGAATGGGCGATGAAACGGACTGTGTTCGCCGACCTCGCGGCTTCCTGCGGTGTTCCGGAGGTCGCCTTGTTCGCATCGGGGGTGCCGCGCCAGTTGCCTCTGGACCTCTCCCTCCGGCCTCGCGCTCCGGGGGGGGTCCGGGCGCTTTCATGGTCGCCTGGTACAGGTGGCGGTCGATATCCATCTTTCCGCCACCAGACGCGCTGTTGATGTGCCCAGTCTTCGCGAAGCTGCGGCTGTACCACGGCTGCGTCTGGCTCCTCGCGCCTCTGTGGCCGGCACGGACTTGGTCCGCCCGGTTGCCGCGGTGGTGCCCGGGTCCGGTCCCTCTACCTGTCTCCGGCTTCCACTTGGGCTAGGTTGGGGTCCTGCGGACCTCTTTGGCCTTCGCATCGTGCTTGTTCATGAGGCACGGTGGCTCCCGGTCCCCGGCCGGGCCCTGACTGACATCCTGCAGCGTTCCTGGCCGTCTTCTCCTTGGGGGCCTTACGGGTCCCGCTGGAGGTTTTTTACTAGGTGGCTACAGGCCACTCGCCTGCCAGTTGGCTCTCCTTCCCTCGTCCTACGCTCCTTGTTTCACCTCTTCCGTACACGTCGCTTTCCAGTCGACGCTATACGTACCCACTTGTCTGCCGTCCGGGGGGTTCTTTGGGTCCGTCGCTGGGCTGGTCGTTCCGCCACAGGTGCTGGATTCCTTCCTGACGGCTGCCTTCCGGGATCGACCGCCTCCGCGCCAGGTCTCTCCGCTGTGGGATCTGGGGCGGGCTCTGGTCCTTCTGGCTTCCCCCACGTATACGAGGGCCGCTACGCCGGTTCCGTTGCTCGGGCGTCCACTCTTCCTTGTCGCTCTGGCCACTGGGGATCGGGTGTCTGCACTAGCGGCATTGTCACGGCCCCGGGACTGCGTACGATTCTCCCCGTCCTTGCATGGCGTCTCGTTCGCCTCCTCCCCACCTTTTGTTACCACGCATGGGAGGGAGGCCCCCGTTTTCCAGCCTTTCGCCGTCCAGGCTTTACGGCGTGGGCATCCTCGCCATGTGTTGTGCCCGGTGTCAGCCTTGCACTCCTCTGTTGCGTCTGTGGCGCCGCCTTCGGGTACTGCTGTGTGGGTGTCTCCTCGGACAGGTGGGAGGCTCTAGCAGGTGCAGCTGGGCCGCCACGTTTGTCGGACCGTTCGTGCCCGTCACCCTGTTTGTAGGGGTTCTGCGCGCGATGTCAGATCCTTTGCTGCCTCCTTCCGGTTCCTGCCACGTCGATCCTTCCCTGCCTTCGCCTCCGCGGTTTTGTGGTCTTCTATCAATTCCTTCATCTCCTCCTACCTCTCCGTGTCCAGTGTTCGACCCCCTCGGCCGGTGATTGCTCTCGGGGGTCGTGTTTCCTGGTGCTCTGGCGAAGATCCCTGGTCTTCCCCCCTTGTCCCTCGTTCTTTTCCTTTGTTTTTTTTGACAAAGGGGGGGGGGGGGGGGTGTATGGGTTTGCAACACTGGATTGCAAGTTTGGGATTATGTATTGTTCCAGTACATAAGTGTTTTTGCCACATTGAAAATTGTGTTTTGTTCTTGTGTTCAGTGTTTTTGTTGGTTTTTGAAGAAAAGGGATTTTGGGTACAGTACCTTTTTGGTTTCAGACAAGTCTATGTTTTTGCATTACTATGAATGACGGGCATGTGTTAAAACTGTTCTTTTTAGCTACTCCTCAGTTTTTCACTCTTTTATTAAACTCTCTTGTTTACATTGTGTCTTTGTCATTCGTAATTTTGTTTTATGCATTGGTTTTTTTGGTAGGTTGGGCTTGGATGTCCTCCTCCTATTTGTTATGCAGCCTTGACGTTGGATTTGCCAAGACTACTAACAAATTGGGAGGTTTGACGTACCTCCCAACCTACCAAATAGGAAAACCTACTATTTGGTAGTAGTCTTGGAAAATCCAACGTACATAATACCCTCCCTCACGCCGGACCCCTGCCCATCCGCGTTCTTCTGCTGACGTGAGATGTGATGACAAGAGAGGGTCGCTCATGCGCACGTTCGACAGGGATCTGCACATGACGGAACACAGGATGGGCCTTAAGCGGTAACTAAGGTAAACCCCTTTTTCTTCTCTTCTATGCTTTTTTCACCTTCGGTGGTAGTTTTGGTTAATGTACAACGTCTCCTAGAGCAAGATAAGGAGTAGACTCTAGACGTTTTCTTTTTAACCGCGGTTGGAATGACGACATAGCAGTCAAAATAGACAAGTCGTCATTGCAATTAGGTTAATAGCCTTGACGTTGGATTTTCCAAGACTACTACCAAATAGTAGGTTTTCCTATTTGGTAGGTTGGGAGGTACGTCAAACCTCCCAATACGATAAATTCATATATACTACATAAGACCATGGCAATATTGCTTAATAGCATATTAGGCCTTTTATAACTTAACTTATTTACAATCTTATAATATACGATCTACTCGTCCTATGTCGTGCTGTAGGAGCGATCGTGACGTCACAGAGACATACGAGATCACAAAAGAGTCATATTCTATCGTATTTATACGATAGTCCCCCTGTAATAGGGGTGTCTGGTGATAGCTGTCCCCCTGGTATCTGAAAGGGGTGTTTCCGGCTGGATGGGACTCGATAGCCTTGGCGGGCAACCTATCTAGGGGAAAAACTCTACATAAATTACCGATGGGCGACACACTAATCGGTGCCACTTACAGGTGGCGATTTCTATAACAGATTAAAAAAAGCAGTGCGTCTCGTCCTCCCGCCGGGGTTTGCACCCGGCGAGTGAGGAAGAGAAGGAGTCTGTGGTTCTCCTCGGATGCGAGTAAGTCCACTTGTGGACTGTACGGCTCTGCAATCATCCATTGAAAGACAGTTTGCTTGAGAGCCTATTCTACTCGTGTGCTCCGGCTCCGTGACAGAGCATCTGCCCATACGTTGGCCACACCTGGCAGATAGGATGCGTGTAGATAAATGTCTAGCTTCTCCGCCAACACAAATATTTCTTCCGACAACTCTAGCATCACTTGTGACCTCATTAACCCTTGCTTCTGAATGCACATGACTGCATTCAGATTGTCCATTCTTTTGCATTGATGTGAGACACCTTGAACTGGGACCAAAGACCCTGACCTTGGTGTCCGAGGTTTGACTGATACCCCCATCCCAGGGTACCTGAAGCATCGGTGTCTACCCACACCGTAGACGGAGGCGATTTATCTATCTATCTATTGCAAGATGCCATACTCCCCTTAATGAGGGTGGCCATACACAAAATACCCCCAAGCGGACCTAAGAGGGACAACCCATGCCAGTTTACTTAGACTTACATGATTGACCACTCAATTTAGGGTCTGTCCGAGTACGAGGCCTATCTATGTATCTTTATAGCACTATTTTTCTACAGTGGTGGGTGGCTAGTCCATCCACTAACCTGCTTCACCCTTATAGCTAAGCAGTATTGATTTGTATAAGGTTTACTCCCCTAGACATGTTGCCAACCAAGGCTGACGAGTCCCATCCACCCGGAGGAGATGTCCATGTCGTAATTGAGTGTAATATTTCTGGCCTCCTCCAGACCGCCAGTAAGTTGTGGATTAATTTTGGGATATGCCATGACTTGTCCGCCAGCAAAAGCGGAAAATATCTGTTTCCTCCAAGATTAAGCTCTTTACTTTCAACCGGCCCAATGGTACTGTTAGTTGAATCCAGTTGAGAGAGCCTACTAGGGACTCCCACACTTTCCTCGTGGTAGTCAGACTGTGAAGGAACCGAAACAGCTTCCTGCGAAACCTGCTGTGATTGTCCACACTCTGACTGAGAGTTAAGTGTGCTGTGTCCCACAGCAGACCCACCCACTGAATTACCCTCGTTGGGACAAGGTGCGACTTTCCCAAGTTGACCTTGAACCCGAGGGATTTGACATGACGTAGAATTATATTGACATGTTGGAAGCATAATATCTCGGACTCCGCTACCACTAGCCAGTCGTCTAAGTACCGTACTACATGATCGTGATCCCTTGACGTAATAGTGGTAACAGGGCCTGTCGGACTAATTTGGTCAATACTCGAGGTGCCAGGTTCAGACCGAAAGGCATTCTTTGATAAACATAAGTTTGAAGCCTGATCCTCAGTGTGAGGAACTTTTGGAACCGTTTGTTTACTGGAACTTGCCAATAGACTTCTATCAGGTCTAAAGAACACATCTAACCCTGCAGCGGAAGTGTTAACCTGATCTGATTCACAGTGAGCATCCTGAACGATAGGTTGTGAATGTAGTGATGCAGTTGAGACAAGTCTACGACCGGCCTCATCTGAGCGCTGTCCCTCTTTGGCACGAGAAATAGTCTGGATGTGTAAACAGGGCGAGTTGGATTGACCGGGACAATGATATGCTTGATAATTTCTTTGACTAGTGACTCCACCTCTAATGAAACATGATTGATCTCTAAAGGTTGACGTAAACGAGGCCGCTGGAGCCACTGCCAAGTTATGCCCTTGCGTACCACTGTCCTGGCCCAAGTTTGCCGGGGCCATGCCCAATAACACGTCCGGAATTCTCCAGTCATGCAACTGGACATGTCCGGCAGAGCAACACTCGTATCCAACTCACCAGTCAAGGACCCTTGGAATGCCCTTTATATCATTTACCTCTCATGGAGCCACTGCTTCCAGGCTGGGAAGGAGTCTTAAAGAAAGGAAAAAACTTGGAACCACTAGGGTGACTCTTGAGGACTAAATGTAGTTTTAGATTTAGTGACCGACTCATTCCTCGGCATGGGGGCAGTCGTTCTCGTCGAGTCTAATAAGCTACATACTGACCTTCACGTATCTGGGGACACTAGTGTGGTAGTCAGGACAGGTGACAAAACCAACCTACGCCTTATATCCTCCGGCAGCTTCTTTACCAAAAAGACTCTTGGGTCTTGGCGAGCCCGGATCGCTTCTAAGAAAGCGACCCGTATAATTATCACCAAGTGTCTGAACAGAGTTCTGTAAAAGAAGTCGCCGGGTAAGAGATAGAGCCTTGGTAGCCTGTGAATCAACTATGACCGGCCTCATCTGAGCGCTGTCCCTCTTTGGCACGAGAAATAGTCTGAATGTGTAAACAGGGCGAGTTGGATTGACCGGGACAATGATATGCTTGATAATTTCTTTGACTAGTGACTCCACCTCTAATGAAACATGATTAATCTCTAAAGGTTGACGTAAATGAGGCCGCTGGAGCCACTGCCAAGTTATGCCCTTGCGTACCACTGTCCTGGCCCAAGTTTGCCGGGGCCATGCCCAATAACACGTCCGGAATTCTCCAGTCGTGCAACTGGACATGTCCGGCAGAGCAACACTCGTATCCAACTCACCAGTCAAGGGCCCTTGGAATGCCCTTTATATAATTTACCTCTCGTGGAGCCACTGCTTCCAGGCTGGGAAGGAGTCTTAAAGAAAGGAAAAAACTTGGAACCACTAGGGTGACTCTTGAGGACTAAATGCAGTTTTAGAATTAGTGACCGACTCCTTCCTCGGCATGGGGGCAGTCGTTCTCGTCGAGTCTAATAAGCTACATTATAGGTTTGATTCCCGGAGGGAAGTAAAGAAAACCTAATATTCAGTAGGGGCCCCGGAATCATTGACGATGTTGCCTATTAGTATAATAAGTCTCCATTCAACACCCATGTTGGCCGTTTGAATCAGCCGCAGCGGGAAAGAAACAAGAGTCATCTTCATAAGTGCAACGCTACTTCTCGTATGGTGTCGTCATAGATCGGGTACCCACTACGAAAAAACTTTCGTAAAAAAATAAGAGAAGAAAAAAGAAAAACTTTAATACTTAAATACTGTTATATACACGCTTCCCACATTCGGTGGATTTTTTTTTTTTTTTTTTTTTTTTTTTTTTAAGAGACAATGAACGGAGGAAGGAAAAACACAGATAAAACAAAAAGGTCCATGTGCCTAAAGGCATCCTCCATTCATAAAATGTTTGTAACAACTGGATTTAAACATTTGTTGATTGTAAGTTTGTGGAAAGCAATTCGAGGGAAGTGAATTCCAAAGAGTAGTCGCTCTGGGGATAAATGAATTCTGATAAGCAGAAGCGGCAATTCTTGCCGCTTCTCGCCAAGCGCATCATTCTCCCTTCACTGATATATCAAGATAAAACTCCAGATATCAAGCGAATGGGAAGGGAATGGTTGGGAGGGCCCTCATCGTCAATGATTCCGGGGCCCTACTTAATATTAGGTTTTCTTTACCTCCCTCCGGGAATCAAACCTATAATTTAATAGTGGCCCCTCCATCATTTGTAATGCCTGTAATTTAGCACTAGATATAATTATAATATGATAGAAAATTAACAACTATAAGACTTTTTCTCAAGTCACAAATAACCAAGAAATTATGAATTTTGTTGGAGAGGGGAGTGATTTCGGCAGTACTGTACTGTAGTGTATATTTGAATTGAGCGCCAGAATTATGTTGACATCTGCTATCAGAAAATTCTACTATACATTTATCAAATGTTTCTTTAACCAGTAGAGTATGTTTATTATTCATTTACTTAATAAATATTTTATATATAATCAATTTAAAAAGTATCATTAAAAAAAAAAAAGTAATATACTTCTTATCAAACGTTCCTCAAGAGTCAGTTGAAAGTTCCAACACTGATTTAAATCAGTCACTATTAATAGATTTGGAAGCATTCTTGGGAGTAACTTTATTTTATAGACTCACCATTATCGAAAAGAATAAAGTATTACTTAACCCTCCAGCCCCGGGAACTATAGCTCGCGACTGTGCTGCGGTACCGGGTGTTTTGACGATCTTTGGGCTATGTTAACTGCTCTGTAATTCAATGAATATGGCATGTAATGTTATGAATAAAAAAGAAAAATCTTCCACAAACCTTCCTCTGTAGAATGGCGTTGAGTAGAGGTCTCTAGCCCCTCTGGTTGCATAATGGTGAGCGCGGGAAGACGAGTGCTTTTCGGTGGCAAATTTTTCCCGCGTTCGGATGCGTCGCCCCGGCCACGGCTACGACGCACCTAGCCGCTCGTCGCGCCAAAGTGTTTATCTCCCTTAGACGATTTTAGTGTTTGATATTGAGAATGTGATGTTTATTTGATATTTTTATAGTTATTTTGAGGCCAATTATATAAAGTATGTTTATTAGGGTATCACTGTCACTAATATTGCTCATTTTCACTCGATACCGTACATTTTATTAGTGATTGAGGTAGGTTATTGTTATATTAGGCACTGATTATTAGTTATTACAGGTGTTTATTATACTTTGGCCATCAAATATTGTGTCTTGTGTCACTTTCACTTTGATAAATATGCTTTAGAGAGTGTCACTGTCACTGATAATGCTCATTTTCACTCGATACCGTACATTTTATTAGTAATTGAGGTAGGTTATTGTTATATTAGGCACTGATTATTCGTTATCACAGGTGTTTATTATACTTTGGCCATCAAATATTAGGTCTTGTGTCACTTTCACTTAGTTATATGCTTTGTAAACGTTTTATATACAATTTATTGTGTCTTTTTTTCACTGATTTATATATTTCTTTAGGTTCTAATCATATGAATGTCACTTATTATATACATATGTGTCACTTTCACATATTATTATGGTGTAATTGTATTTGTATCAATTTTCTCATAATACATGACTTTTGTATAACAATAATGTGATGAGAGTTGTGACGGAGGAGGAGAACGGGGTGGAGGTGTCACAGGGAGAGACAGGAGACAAAGAGGCAGACCCAGTAGTGCTAACAGGGGAGTAGGGTACGGACTGGAGGAGCGGGATGGTGTAATTGCTGGAGGAATGGTAGATGGATTAAGGATTATGTTTAGTAATGTGGATGTGTTTACTCAGGACAAGAAAAGAGAACTGATATGTAGGTTGCAGGATGAAGAGGAAAAACCTGATATCATAGCCCTACAGGAAGTAAGACCAAAAAATGTTAGAATTGAGAGGGAACTGGTGGAATATAGTTTGGAGGGTTTTGAGTTATATGAGAGAAATGCTATTAGAGCAGAGGTTGGAAGAGGACTGTTTATTTATGTAAGAAAAGAGCTCAAGGTTAATGAGGTGGATATGAGACAGCAGTATTGTGAGTATTTGTGTATTGAAGTAAATGTGTAAGAGGATCAATTCTAATTGCCTCTATATAGAAGCCCAAATAATAGCAGGGGAGAGGATGATAACCTACTGAAAGTAATGGAGGAGATAGATAATAGAGAGAACAAATATAAAATTTTGATTGGAGATTTCAATTTGCCAAGGATCAACTGGGCAAATTGTACTACTCCAGCGGGACAGGGTAGCATGGAAAATAAGTTTATAGAGAAAGTGAGAGATTGTTTTTAACGCAACATATTGTAGAGATGACAAGATATAGAGATGGGACGCAGGGGAGTGTACTTGATTTGATTTTTAGCAATGAAGAGGATATAGTGGAACATGTTAATGTGGATAGCCCTATAGGTCGTAGTGACCATGCCTGTATAAGCTTTAGTTGTAACATTAAATCGGAGAGGGATAATAAAAGCAATAGAAAAATATACATGTATGATAGAGCAGATTATGAGCTGCTGAGACGGTGTTTGGACATTGACTGGGGGGAATATTTGAACGGTGAAGACGCTGAAGGAATGTGGAGGAAAATTAGAGTCAAACTGGAGAATGCTGTATCCAAAAGTGTACCAGTAAGGGAATATAAGGATAAAACAAAATTGAGGAAAAGAACTAACCCAGAATTGCCAATGAAAAGAAAGCTTTGGATATTGATTAGAAGAAAGAAACTATTGTGGGAAAGATTAAAATTGTTAAAAAAGAACAGGGGTTCTAGTATAGAGGCTAAGGAAGTGGATCTGGAACGTAGACAAATAAACAATAAAATAAGGTGGGAAACAAGGAGGGGGGTGAAGGAGAGGGAGAGAGAGATAGCTAGAAATGTGAAGGATAATCCAAAAATATTCTGGAAGTACATTCAGGAAAAATTAACAAGAAGAGTAGGGATCCCAGAGCTGGTGGGGGGGTTGAATGATGGGAGTAGAGCGGAGACTGATAAGGAGAAAGCAGAGGTGCTGGGGAAATACTTTGGGGGGGTACTAACAGTGGAGTCGGAGGATGCAGTGCCTACTATTCCCATCAAACAGGCACCGGCACTAGAACTAGTAGAGTTTTCCCATGCTAGAATAAGAAGGGCTATAGAAAAAATGAACAGAAGTAAGTCACCGGGACCGGATGGGATACACCCAAGAATCATAAAGGAAGGAGGGGAGATGTTAGTAGAGCCATTGAAAATGTTATTTCAGGTATCGTTTAATACAGGACAAATCCCGATGGACTGGAGAGAGGCGAACATAACAGCTATATTTAAGAAGGGAAAGAGAAATGACCCAGGGAATTATAGACCAGTCAGTTTGACAAGTGTTGTGTGTAAACTAATGGAAACGGTAATTAGAGAAGGAATAATGGATCATATGAAGTCAAACCAACTTTTCAGTGGGAGACAGTTCGGATTCTTGCCGGGGAGGTCGACGGTACTACAGCTAATTAAGGTGGTAGATGATTGGATGCAAATTCTAGAAGATGGTGATGTAATAGACGTGGTATATTGCGATTTTATGAAGGCCTTCGATAAGGTCCCACATAAAAGGTTAATAGAGAAAGTTAGAAGCTATAATATAGGGGAGAAATGTGTGAAATGGATAGAAGCCTTCCTGAAAGATCGGAGACAGAAGGTATTGGTGAATGGAATAGGCTCGGGGTGGAGGGAAATTACAAGGGGGGTACCTCAGGGATCTGTGTTGGGACCACTGCTGTTCGTTATATTTATCAACGACTTGCCTGAAGTTATAACTAATGGAAGTGAGGTATACCTGTATGCGGATGACACAAAACTGTATAGAAGAGTGAGGAGTAAGGAAGATATGGGTTTGCTTCAAGGAGATGTGGAGGGCATGAAGGGATGGTCTGAGCATTGGTTAATGCCTTTTCATCCAAAAAAATGCAAGTACATGCGGATTGGGACCAGCAAGATAGACAAGGTAGGATACAGTATGTATGAAGCGATGGAGGAAGTGAGTGCAGAAAAGGATATAGGAGTAGTGATAGACAATAAGTTAAATTTCTCAGAACATTTAGCGGAAAAGATAAACAAAGCCAATAGAATTGTAGGGCTGATAAGGAGGACATTTGTGTCACTTGACGAAGAAATCTTCAGGAATCTATATACAGCGCTGGTTAGGCCGCACCTGGAATATGCAAACCAGGTGTGGGCTCCATATATGGTAAAGGATATAGAAGCAGTGGAGAAAGTGCAGAGGAGAGCTAGCAAGCTGGTACCAACGTTGAAGAACGCGGGCTATGAGCAGAGGTTAAGGATACTGGGACTTCCGACACTGGCATATAGGAGAAAGAGAGGGGATATGATAGAGACTTTTAAGATAGTGTCAGGAAAGTACGATGAGGATGTGTGTGAAGGTATCTTCTTGATGCGGGAGGGAACAAGAACGAGAGGACACTCTAAGAAAATTTACAAAGAAAGAAATAGGCTTGAGAAGGCGAAGAACTCATTTTGTGATAGAGTGGTAAATGAGTGGAACGCACTGCCCCAGTATGTAGTCGATTCCGAATCAATAAGGGAGTTTGAAAGTAATCTTGATAAAGCATGGGGAAGACAAGATTTGAAGTTTGATTATAAAACAAAAATACAGAATAGTAAAAATGTTGCGTCTGCTACCGCCGCCGCCAACACCGTGAACGACCGCAGCAGTGCAAGTACTGGTACTGAGCTGGATACACAGGCATAGTTTGCCTTTTTCCAGAGGATCTACTGTAAGAAATACTGTAAGAAATAAATTGGTTTACTTCCATTTTTTGCCTATATATATACTGTACATATTGTCATTTTCTTTGGCACTTTCACTATGATTATTATAACTCCTGCTTGGAGTGGTAATCAAAGAAGCACCCTATAGCACAGAGTGCCACCTTGCACTCCACACACTCCATGGTGGACTTTTTACCTGACCTCGCCCTCAGCCTGCTGTTGTAGCAGACATGGCACCGCTTCTGCTGCGTTCTTCCTGATTCATTCTGAGGCAGGGAAATAAGCCTGTGCCTATTCATGTAATATGCACATTGCAAGCGGTCAGTAACGGCGGGCCCAGAATGTGCCACTGCCCTCTGTGGCGTACCATACTTCTCCAGGAGCTCCGTCAACACCTGCTTTTGGAACCTCCGCAGGCTATTGAACTTCATGGGTGTGTTCACATTCCGAAGCTTGTATATATTGTAGGCATTCAGAACTGACATGTCCACCATATGCAGAAAGAACTTTTTGTACCATCTGCACGAGGTACGCAGGCAGTCAATGAAGCCTATCTGCATGTCGGACTTGTCCACCAGCCTCATGTTGATGTTGTAGTCCAGGACAGCATCGGGCTTGGTCACCCTGGCCTGGGTGCGGCGATCCACCTTGCCAGTCTCCACCATTTCCCCCTTGTGGATGGTGCTCAGGAGGTTGACCTTCCGCTGGTCGTGCCAGTGGATAGCCAGAATGGGCCCCGACTTCTTCCTGAACACATCACCTTTTTGGTCTTTGGAGGGAAAGGTGGCATGCCCTTCCTTTTCCCTCGTACTGTGCCTACAGTCCCCGTCTTGCGCTCATGCAGGTACTGTGAGAGAGTGGGGGACGTGTAGTAATTGTCCGTGTAGAGGACGTGATTCTTGTGAAAGTAGCGGTCCATCATGGCTTGCACCACTGCTCCGCCAAAGCCAATGAGGGGGTCCACAAGCACGTCCCCTTCCTTCCCGCTGTAGACCAGGAAGTCCAGGACATAGCCAGTTTGGCAGTCTCACAGCACAAAGTATTTTATGCCAAAGCGATGTCTTTTTGAGGGGATGTACTGCCGGAAGCTGAGTTTTCCCCGGAACAGCACAAGAGACTCATCAATGACGACCTTGCGGAAGGGCTTGAAGTAGGAGGTGAAGTGTTCTCGCATCATCTCGTACAACGTCCTAATCTTCCACAGCTTGTCTGGGAGGTGGACGTCAAGGTTGGTGACAAGATGGAGCGCTGCGAGGATATCAAGGTACCGGTCGCGAGACATATATTTCCCGAAGGCAGGGGTGGATATGAGATCATTGGTGATCCAATAGTCAGGCAACCTATGCTTCTTGACATGAGGCATTAGCATGGTGAGTGCCAGGAACACCATGAACTCTTTATGAGTCACTGGGGTCCACTGCCTCATGTGGCCCTTGGTCACCTTGCCCAAAAAGTGGACCTGGAATTGGTGCTGCTTATTTGTCTCTTTGACAACATAGCCTACCACCTCCTCATCAAAGAAGGCCTCAAATAGTTTGTGTGGTGGAGCATTGGGGCCTGCAGGAAAATTGGGGGTAATGCCTGAACCCTCCAGTACCTCATCAAAAGCTGGCACATCAGGGTTGTATCCATCCCCATCAACTACATCTTGCCACTGAAAAACGTAGAATGGGTCTTGTCTACGCTGATGAGGAGCTCCAGCTGGTGGCCCAGCACGCCCACGGCCAACTCGGGAGGCGCGCGCCCTAGGGCGGCCAGGGCAGCGGCCAGCACGACGGGCAGCACGACGCCGGGCCAAGCGGATGGGTCGAGGGTCGTCGATGTCCATATAGTCATCGTCAGAGTGGTCATCTTGCCCTGACGGTGGACCTATGTAATCATGGCCAGAGTCTTCAGAGAGGTGCCCTTCATCATCAGTGGCCCCCACATAATCTGGCGGGGAACGAGTGATGCGTGGGCGGCGTGCGGGTGGGCGAGGTGGGGAAGGAGTGGCAGGTGAGGCTGTGTCCCCCCAAGGTCCTGGGCTCCTTGGCCTGCGACGAGTGACAGAAAGCAATGCTTCACTGTCACTAGGCCCAGGTATTGGTGATGCGAGCTCAAAGACTTCGTCAGGAACATATGTTGACGGCTGGAGAGGTGGGGAGGACCGTGGGGAAAGTTGCGGGGGCGGGCAGGGGTGGACGCCGCGGGAGCCTCGAACAAAACTCGCTTACTTGTCTTTCCTTTTTTGGCATATTTGCTGCCTTTCCCCTTTTCGGCAGCAGTATGTCTCCTGTCGGGGGACCTAGGAGGCAAATAGGCCGAAAGTGGGGGGTCCTCAACCCTTGGCAGTGGTGGGGGTGGTGGGGAAGAATGCGGGGCACCCGGGTCATCTTGGGTGGCGTGGGTAGATAAGGGAGACAATGGCGGGCGAGAAGAGTCACCACGCTCACCCTCACTCACAGCCTCATCCTCACCAAGTATTTTTGCTTGTTCCCTAGCTTCCGCGGCTGCCTTTTCAAGTATTTTCTTCTTATATAAGTGTAGCTTGAAAGGCGATTTAGCTGGCGAAGGGCTTGGGGTCGTGTCACTCATGCGAAACTTGGAGAGTGATCTTGAACTCTCCCACTCACTCACTCTCTCAAGTTCACCGTCTTGAGGTAAAACAGCTTCCTCAAAAGCTGGTACATCACCTTCATTACTCTCATGTTCTCTCGCAAATCCCAGGAATTGCTCTTCTTTGTCACTTTCATGGCCATAATCACTCGACTTATAATTACTGGAGTCGTCACTGCCTTCATCATCAACAATATGCTTGGCATCAGCACGCTCATAAAGTCTCAATGTCGTCTCAATACCTCCGGGAGATAACACATTTAGGCGATGGCGTCGGGGTAAGGCGCGACGAACTAGCACGGGCGTCGTAGGAAGCACGGTATCGGACACAGCGGAATCACTATTTGGCGTACTATCCATGATGGCGTCGGGGTAGATACTGATGCTGTGGCGTAGTTTACGTCTGGTGGCGCCACCTACCCTCCCATGATACCAAAAATTTACGCGCGGAATTCGAAAGCACTCACGCAAGCAATGGGCGTTCAAGAGCCCTTCCGGGTTGCGCGGGCCGAGTTTGTTATGGGCGTTAAAGAGCCCTTCCGGGGTGTGAGGGTTAAAGAAGATTTATAATTGTTATGAAAATACTAAATAAAAGTGTTGTGAAGGATAACGTGTCCTTTGATGTGAGGATTTTCCCGCCAAGGGCTGCCCAGATCACTCCATTCGGTTATGCTTTCTTGTGCGGTATTTTAGTGGTCCTTGTGGTCCTTTAGTGGTCCCTCATGTTCGAGGGTTCTACGGCCAGGATGAAGGTACCGAGGCAGCAACTGGTTTCCTTCCCTTGATCGTCGGAGTCGCGACATGGCTAAGTGTGCTGTCCCGCTGAGTGTGGCAGTGCAGGATTAGGCTGGAGATGTAACGGGGGAGTATAACATGAAGAACTGAATGGCTAAAAGTACCATCTATTTTTTTTTTATAATGTCAGTGACCCTATAGTGACCCAGAATGCTGCGGAGAGAGGTCGTATGGTGATGTCGAGTGCCCTATTTATTTACTAGGAGGTAAAGGTACTTAGGCCTAATTCCATGTAAGGTGTTTCCTCTATTCTACTTCTCCAAATAGTGTCTATAATGGTAAAAAAAATCTCGCCAAATTAGGGAAATAAAGTTGAAATTCATCTATGTAAAGTGTATTTTTTTATAATCATTGAGAGAATAATATAGCGTAATTGTATGATACTAGGAGTGAGTTTTGGGGGGGTGGTTAAATTATCAACGGGCAAAATTTTCTTTTATTGAGAATTCCGGAATAATAGGCCTACTTAGTTACGCAAGGTATGATGTTTTTTTTTGTTTTATGCTCGCAACCCGGTCAGCCCTGGCCGGCGTTGTGACACATTGACGATGTTGCCTGAATTCCCAAGACTGGAGGGGGACATTCGCAACAATATCTGAACCTCCGATACCGCAAGGTAAAGTCCAGAATTCGTTTAACAGAATGTCATTTTATTGTTTACATACAATATAGAAAAATAAAAATTGAAAGAGTGTGAGCAGTGCGTTGCTTCGAAGAAGTCCTGCTCCATACTTAGGGCCTCTACATGAGGTACCTGTTGTACAATGTGATAATAACAGCTAATACAAAACTTTTATCACTCTCCTCAGATTCTAAACTGTGAATAGTTTATCCTCTGTGACAATCACGATGTCACTTGACTAGGTGATCACTCACCAACTATCTATTTGCAAGATAGAAAAACTTTTACATACATAAAAACAAATTTTACTAGCTTTAAAAAGCTTGGTTCTTAATTTTAATTGATCTCGGACCAAATATTCTAAAATAATGATAGATTCACGTAAACCTAAAAATTATAAACACTTGAGCTTCTAGCTCGTAAAGCATGTCTGGGCTCTGCCCCGGCGGGAGCCGCACCTGGCTTGCCCTGCTTGACCGTGTATTCCGGCGGAGGGAGCTACATCCCGATGTACATTTGATACCCGTGTCTTCCGGCGGAGGGGGTTATACCTTTTGGTGTACTGGGATACACATATTCTCCCCCCCCCTTTTCTTCGCCCAGAATGGGTGTCACTTACTGTATCTCAGTACAAAAAACTCTAAAGCCGTGAATATTTAAAACGACTATTAGTGAAGAGAGAGAGAGATCGGGACCGGTGTGCAAGTATACCTGGAAATGACACTACTCGAAGATCTAAAATGAAAAAAACTCAAAAACATTTCAGGGATCGAGGTAACTCTCTTTTCATGTATAAAACAAACAGCTCGTATAAAAAACAAGAGCTGGCCTATATCTAAGGTTAGTTAACTGATCTTCTGAGTCCTTTTGCATCGGAGGACCAGAATACTATGCTGGGTAATACGCCGGGGGAGCTTTGAAATTTACTAGTGTAACTCGAGCAAGCTCGATTCTAAGGACCAACTCGTCGGCAGATTTGGCCGACGCGGAGTATGCTCCTTCGGCGTAATACCACAAACTTTACTTTTATGCATAAAACAGTTTGAGGTGAATAACCAAAAGAACTTTGTGCTTTGAAATTCAAAAAGGAAAAACTTGGTAAGCCGACACGGCATAGGCAAGCGTAGCTCAGGAATTGTCGAACCTTTGTGTAGCAAGTCCTATCGTAGAGAAAACTTTAGATGGTGCCTCTCAACAAGTCTCATCGTAGAGAAAACCTGAGGTGGTTCAACCCTACTCTGATAGAGTTAATCTGATGGTGATTAGGCTTACAAGTCTCTACCCGTCCCGGCCGGATCAGTTTCCGCCGAGGACCGAACTGGGATTGATTGGCAAGGAAGGGCAGCCGCTTAGGTCAAGTTTATTCAACACCGATCTGTTTCCGCCAAGGACCTTACTTGACTTTACCGGTAACGAAGAAAGGCTGCTTAGGACCAGTCTAATAATCCCGGCGGACCGAGGGTGCGCCGAGAGTGGGGCTACGTGTTAGGAGCCCTACTTTGGCAGCAGGGGAGACCAGGCATGTCTAGCCTAGTCCGGACGAGTGGAATTAGGACTCCCTTCTGTCCCGAGGTAACTGATCAGCAATGTGAGCGAGGAGGTAACTGAAGCTATTTACTCATGGGAATCGGAACTGAGGCGGAACAACTAGCCGCCGCCCGTTAAGGGCCTTCCCAAGGAGAGGAATTAACAATCTTACTCGCACCTGTCTCAAGGAGAGGGGGAGTCCTAAAACCTCTTTTATCAAACAATACGACTTGGCCGAATTTTGATATTATGACAAACTGAGACAGCTATGAAATCACAATCCTGGGAGTGAGCTACGCCTGCCTTTGACGGTCAGAAGAATACACATATATATGGAGACCACACCACCTGGCAGGTATTGGGAGCACACGAGGAAATGGGTTCCGAAATCCACTTAACAGTCGGCTCCCTGTCTCGCCGGACCTTACTCATTAATGTAACTCTACCTTACAAGGTTGTCTCATCAGACAACGCGACATACTGAAACACTCCCCAGCACCCCACACACAAGACATCACACAACACCCAAACTAACAACAAAATACAAGAACAACAAAAACTAAATTGGAATAACTTCCTACAAACACTTAATCACAAAACAAACCCCAAAAAACTCTACAAAACACTAAACAGCATCACACTTTCCAACAGCAACACAACACAATCACATGCTGCAATCACAACAACAGACTCTACTCCTTCATGTAAACAACAAGCAAACACTCTCATCAATCACTTTTCACATGTCAGCCACCTAAAACCTCACAAAGACGACCGACGTGTCATCCGACGTAAGAGACAATTCCCCACAGACCCTGACTATACACCCTTCACAAATCACCAGACAAAGCATATCATCAACAATCTCAAGCACTCACCCGCCTGTGGCCTAGACAACATAAGCAACATACACCTCAGACACCTGGGACCACAAGGCATACAAGCACTCACTAACATATCAAACTACAGCTATTCACACAACACAATACCAGACATTTGGAAGCATGGTATCATCATCACATATCCCCAAACCCAACAAAGACCCCACGCTACCCTCCTCGCACCGCCCCATCACACTCCTTTGCTCCCCCTCCAAAGTCATGGAACGCCTAGTATTACAACTAATTACACCTGACCTACCCCTAGCTCCAACACAACATGGCTTTAGGCCACTGCACTCCACAAACACTCTTCTCACAGACCTTACACAAAGAGCTTTCGACGGCATCAACTCAGCTAGACCACCACACAGATCACTATTAGCCACACTCGACATTAGTAAAGCCTTCGATGCCATCCCCCGCCACAACCTAACAAACAAAATCTACAACACAAACAATGGTGATGGGCTGGTCTATCAGAGTGAGAGCTGAGCAATCTCTGCCATACCCATAGCTTACTCTGACTTTTCCTTTAACTTATATATTTTCTAGGTCTCGGGTGACGGCGTCTCTTCCGTGGATTGACCTCCCAATCTACCAAGATTGGAAGCCAAAGCGTCACATTTTTCCCTTGCCCCTCAACTTTCTCTTCATAATTGCTGAGGGGCGCAGGGCCCTGGGTGGGGCTTTGGTTTCCCGGGCGTTTCCGCACCCTCCTCAGCCCCCCGCCATGGAGTGGCTACGGTCATCCAGGCTTTATTGTGGTCGGCGGGGAGGGTTCTGTGGGGGCACTCGGTTGTGGCCTTTGAATTGCTCGGGGCCTTGGGGCTGTTCGGCCAGGCAGCTTGGGGAACAACAACAACAACAACAACAACACCACAAACATGCACAACAACACAAAAAGGTGGCTGGCCAACTTCCTAGCAGGCAGATGTGCACACGTATCTTTTGCCGGTCAGTCATCTAAAATCAGAAACTTTCCAAACGGAGTCCCACAAGGATCCGTCCTATCGCCCGCACTCTTCAATCTGTACATGCACGATATAACTACACCTAATACGCCCCAAATAAACTTAGCCTCCTATGCAGATGACATAACACTCACATGCACACACCATGACCCAAAAAGAGCAACAGATCTCCTTCAACCCTATCTCAACACACTACATGGCTGGTGCACTACAAACAGACTTAATCTAGACCCAGCCAAATCCACCGCAACCCTGCTCACAAGTTGGACAGGAGAACACGAATACATCCCTCAACTCACCATAAACAACACACCCCTAACACATACACACACACCCAAAATCCTAGGAGTAACATATGATACTCATATGACATTCAAACAGCACACCACAAACATTAAAAAGAAACTGACACCCAGACTTAACGCCCTCAGGTCACTTGCTCACACAAAATTTGGACACAACAAAGAAACTACCACTACAGTATATAAACAATACATAAGATCAGTGATGGAATACGCAAGCCCAGCCTGGGCTTCTAACCTAGCTGAAACACATCATAAGACCTTACAGACTATTCAAAACAAAGCCCTGAAGATCATTACAGGCTGCACAGCTACTGCACCCACAGATCACATACATCAAGAAACCAAAATCCTCAAAGTCAAAGACCATCTGGACATGAGAGGCACTCAATTCCTGGCAGCAGCCTCCACGAACCAAGACCACCCACTAAACTACATGGCAACACACCCACAGACACCAAGAAATATCAAAACAACACCCAGCACACGGTATCACACACAATTATTGTCGTCTCTCCCTCCCTGCCCACCCCGAACCAACTTCCAGAAGCACATCCATACTCATATCTCTCACCGATCCATCCACTCACTCACAGACAACACGCAGCTGCATGCACGACCTCCCGAAATCCATCCTTCCGAATCCTCCCTTCCTCGCGAGGACAGAGTCCACCTGGCCAGGCTGAGATGCGGACACCATCCAGCTCTCCTGAGCTATCAGAAGAGACTGGATGACTCCGTTGTCGACGCCTGCCCGGGATGTAACACAGCACCCCATACCATTAAACACATCATAGAAGACTGCATTTCACACAACCACTTACGCCAACAACACAATCTACACTCAATGAGAGCTCTGTGGGAAAGCCCGATCGTGGCCATGGCCTTTCTCAGGGACTCGGGGCTGTTCGGCCAGGCAGCTTAGGGAACAACAACAACAACCTTACAAGGTCCTCATTCCGCCGTGGGTCGGAAGATGTCAGGGAAATAAGTTAAATGTGGTACTTAAGACGATGAGCATCTCGTTACAATAGGAAAATCATCTGGTTGTACTTGTTTGTTGAGTAACAAAGGGGACTAAACACCCATTACCTAGTGGGAAAACTTCATTGCCTAGGGGAAAAACTAAGTCCCGATGCACAGAGCGGGGTAGGCATTACCTACTAGCTTAAAAAACTCAACCAATAATCCCCCTAGTGGGGTAAAAAAGGTTAGGATGGCCAAAAATTCTGCCGATTACTCTACAACTACTGGCAAGACATAGAGGATGGCTGGCCACCGGCGAACCTTTACCTGGCCCGTGGCCATGAGGTATCTGCCTCTGAAGGAAGTCTCTGTTTAGTTAGAACAGCCGCGGCATGTATATACGCCGAGAACTGTTGACAACCTTCTCATTAGTGTTCCGCCTTTATTTTGTCTGGTCATCAGGGAGAGCGCTCACCTTAATTCTGGGTGCCGGGTAATACATTGCATAGCCTCCCGTATCCCAACCGTTATGCACTCGAGGACGCAGCCCAAATGTGCAGCAGAAAAATAATTTGGCGCAGCCAAGGCGCGGTAACACTTACAGTTTCTTACAGTTTCTTACAGTAGATCCTCTGGAAAAAGGCAAACTATGCCTGTGTATCCAGCTCAGTACCAGTACTTGCACTGCTGCGGTCGTTCACGGTGTTGGCGGCGGCGGTAGCAGACGCAACATTTTTACTATTCTGTATTTTTGTTTTATAATCAAACTTCAAATCTTGTCTTCCCCATGCTTTATCAAGATTACTTTCAAACTCCCTTATTGATTCGGAATCGACTACATACTGGGGCAGTGCGTTCCACTCATTTACCACTCTATCACAAAATGAGTTCTTTGCCTTCTCAAGCCTATTTCTTTCTTTGTAAATTTTCTTAGAGTGTCCTCTCGTTCTTGTTCCCTCCCGCATCAAGAAGATACCTTCACACACATCCTCATCGTACTTTCCTGACACTATCTTAAAAGTCTCTATCATATCCCCTCTCTTTCTCCTTTATGCCAGTGTCGGAAGCCCCAGTGTCCTCAACCTCTGCTCATAGCCCGCGTTCTTCAACGTTGGTACCAGCTTGCTAGCTCTCCTCTGCACTTTCTCCACTGCTTCTATATCCTTTACCATATATGGAGCCCACACCTGGTTTGCATATTCCAGGTGCGGCCTAACCAGCGCTGTATATAAATTCCTGAAGATTTCTTCGTCAAGTGACACAAATGTCCTCCTTATCAGCCCTACAATTCTATTGGCTTTGTTTATCTTTTCCGCTAAATGTTCTGAGAAATTTAACTTATTGTCTATCACTACTCCTATATCCTTTTCTACACTCACTTCCTCCATCGCTTCATACATACTGTATCCTACCTTGTCTATCTTGCTGGTCCCAATCCGCATGTACTTGCATTTTTTTGGATGAAAAGGCATTAACCAATGCTCAGACCATCCCTTCATGCCCTCCACATCTCCTTGAAGCAAACCCATATCTTCCTTACTCCTCACTCTTCTATACAGTTTAGTGTCATCCGCATACAGGTATACCTCACTTCCATTAGTTATAACTTCAGGCAAGTCGTTGATAAATATAACGAACAGCAGTGGTCCCAACACAGATCCCTGAGGTACCCCACTTGTAACACAGTCTCCTATCTCGAACCCCTGTGCCCAGCTTGGCTTAGAGGGGGAGGCAAGATTACATGAAGCCGCTTTCTTAGGACAGAAAAGTTGGGTCTAAAAGATAACTTCTGGTGAGGCTCCGGTAACCGTCCACCGATCGCCGGCCATCCAGGGTAAGCTGAACTTAGGGATAATTATTGGAGTGTACCTTTGTTAGCCTGAATCATCACCCGAACATCTATCGTGTTTGTTCATTAATTGGAGTCACTGTTAATATAGGAGAGTAGAGAACCCTATAATAAGCGTTACTAGGTAGCCCTTGCGCCATACTGAGTAGCTGCCTCGCCCTGACTGCCTCAAATAAGGCGGTTCTTATGTCTGTCAATGATTGAGCCGGAAAAGGGAGGAGGTATTGTTGAAAAGCTTTGACCATGTCCGTCCTCTGATGAGGAGGATTCGGTACTGGTTGGGCAATGGCCTGGGCTGTATCCCTGTTTAGGAGAAAGCTGACAAATTTTCTATGGGCATTGTCTCTGACCAGGAACTCTCTCTGGAGGTCAATGGGGTCAGGAAGTTGAAAAGGAGCCGGAAAATCCATCGCTACTAATTGAGGGACTATGAGAAAATAAAAAATGGCTCTGGGCACTCCGCCGGGTTCCTGCTTCAGCCAGTCAAACTCAGTATTTGGCGGTGGGGGAACCGGAACGAGGTATTAGAAGTAACATCGATAGAAAATTGTTGGAGCTCCTGATCCCACGTCACCCAAGGGCCATGTCCCACCTCCCCCAGATTCAATTCCCTTTGGTCCTGATGAGGATTGCATCTATGAAACTTTTGACCATACTGAATGGAATGGCAACCATTAATGTCGCAACATTGAGAGCAAACAGGGCAAATAGGCACCTCTGGATCCGGGGGGGCCTGACTATGGGTGTCCGTAGGGAGAGGAGTCATCTGGCCCGGATTATACACAAAGTACTGAAAATTAGTAGGGTCTGGTACTGCCTGAATTAGAACATCTAACACTCTCCCTTGCGCATCCTTTGCCCTAAAAGACTTGTGTCTGTTTACTTCTATTGACCACTCTCGTGGCACCGGGACCTCCCCTTGAGTTGATCTGTGCCCTTCCCCTCTAGTCATAGCGGTAACTGGGAGCCAAAGCCTCCCCGGTACTTTCTGGATCAGGGAACGATCGTTGATTGGTGGCTGAGGCCTTGGAGGTAGATTTTGAGAGTTAGAAGCTGTGCTTTCGACGAGAACCGGCGGACAAGCCGCCGGCTGTCGACGAGGCTGAAGGGGAAACTGAAATGGAGGATGTAGGTAAGAACTCCTGTCCTCCTTTCCACCGCCGTGAGGTAGTGAGCCAGAATCAGTGTCCATCTTACCCCCCGGAAGACACCGAAGTGCCAGAGCCCAACATAGGTGATTGAAAAGAGGTACAGTCTGGCCTGCCAATACGCGAGAATATGGGCGACACGCGAGGGCGCGGAATGAAAATTCGCGTATTAGCAATAGAGTATTATATGGGAATAAATCTATATGGGCGGCACTGACTCCAAGTTGTCTACTTTAGGCCTATTTATCTCCGTCAATTGCCACAAAAGGTACATATATGTATACATAAACATCCAAATCATAAGAAAATATAACAATAATAATAAACTCACCTTAAAATTAACAGTAAATGTCCAACACGAGTCGGACAGCTGGTGCGCGAGCGTGGACTGAGGGTAGACTGGCGTATCCCACAATGCCCTGCGTGCCTACGTAACTGGCGCGGAATGGTGGGGGACCTCGCGTATTAGCTGAACTCCCCGGAATTGCCCTTATATCGGCCCCGGATTCGCGTTTTAAAGGTACATCACGCGTTTTGAAAGTTTTGGGTATGATTCGACCCCCTCCTCGCGTATAAGGTGAATCGCGTATTAAAAGCTCGCGTATTGGCAGGTCAGACTGTACTAGACATTGCCGACAGTGATACATTACCTTGTCGGGATTGCAACCGACCGTCTGACGGTAAGCCTTGTCCCGGCTTACCAGCGGCGGAGAAAGCTACGTTAGAGGAAGTCGGAAGCCAGGAAACGTTAGTTTCTTGTACCACATTAATTTTGGCCGGAGCCAAAGGGCGGATGGACACTTGTTCTGGCCGTGACCCAGGTGTGGAAACAGAGTTACTAGGCACCCCCCCTTTATCTCTAGGGAGAGTGGTCACAGGGTTTGCCGGCGGAGGGACTACGTGGCGTCTGATGGCACATTGTTGCATGACCTTATGTAGTAATTCATCCAATTGTTTGGACGTAACACATGGAGGTTTAGGTTGTTTGAGAGGCTTTGGCCTGTTCCCTTGTGTCCATTGTTCTCCGACTTGTACCGTCGAACTTGTGTTTAGTATCTTATTACCACTAGGTTGTTGTTGTTGTTCCCTAAGCTGCCTGGCCGAACAGCCCCGAGTCCCTGAGAAAGGCCATGGCCACGATCGGGCTTTCCCACAGAGCTCTCATTGAGTGTAGATTGTGTTGTTGGCGTAAGTGGTTGTGTGAAATGCAGTCTTCTATGATGTGTTTAATGGTATGGGGTGCTGTTACATCCCGGGCAGGCGTCGACAACGGAGTCATCCAGTCTCTTCTGATAGCTCAGGAGAGCTGGATGGTGTCCGCATCTCAGCCTGGCCAGGTGGACTCTGTCCTCGCGAGGAAGGGAGGATTCGGAAGGATGGATTTCGGGAGGTCGTGCATGCAGCTGCGTGTTGTCTGTGAGTGAGTGGATGGATCGGTGAGAGATATGAGTATGGATGTGCTTCTGGAAGTTGGTTCGGGGTGGGCAGGGAGGGAGAGAGGACAATAATTGTGTGTGATACCGTGTGCTGGGTGTTGTTTTGATATTTCTTGGTGTCTGTGGGTGTGTTGCCATGTAGTTTAGTGGGTGGTCTTGGTTCGTGGAGGCTGCTGCCAGGAATTGAGTGCCTCTCATGTCCAGATGGTCTTTGACTTTGAAAATTTTGGTTTCTTGATGTAGGTGATCTGTGGGTGAAGTAGCTGTGCAGCCTGTAATGATCTTCAGGGCTTTGTTTTGAATAGTCTGTAAGGTCTTATGATGTGTTTCAGCTAGGTTAGAAGCCCAGGCTGGGCTTGCGTATTCCATCACTGATCTTATGTATTGTTTATATACTGTGGTGGTAGTTTCTTTGTTGTGTCCAAATTTTGTGTGAGCAAGTGACCTGAGGGCGTTAAGTCTGGGTGTCAGTTTCTTTTTAATGTTTGTGGTGTGCTGTTTGAATGTCATATGAGTATCATATGTTACTCCTAGGATTTTGGGT
Source organism: Paralithodes platypus (assembly GCA_032716605.1). Classification (NCBI taxonomy): domain Eukaryota; kingdom Metazoa; phylum Arthropoda; class Malacostraca; order Decapoda; family Lithodidae; genus Paralithodes; species Paralithodes platypus. The sequence continues at coordinate 41,653,956 of CM064516.1, read as the reverse complement.
GTGTGTGTATGTGTTAGGGGTGTGTTGTTTATGGTGAGTTGAGGGATGTATTCGTGTTCTCCTGTCCAACTTGTGAGCAGGGTTGCGGTGGATTTGGCTGGGGCTAGATTAAGTCTGTTTGTAGTGCACCAACCATGTAGTGTGTTGAGATAGGGTTGAAGGAGATCTGTTGCTCTTTTTGGGTCATGGTGTGTGCATGTGAGTGTTATGTCATCTGCATAGGAGGCTAAGTTTATTTGGGGCGTATTGGGTGTAGTTATATCGTGCATGTACAGATTGAAGAGTGCGGGCGATAGGACGGATCCTTGTGGGACTCCGTTTGGAAAGTTTCTGATTTTAGAGAACTGACCGGCAAAAGATACGTGTGCACATCTGCCTGCTAGGAAGTTGGCCAGCCACCTTTTTGTGTTGTTGTGAATGTTTGTGTTGTAGATTTTGTTTGTTAGGTTGTGGCGGGGGATGGCATCGAAGGCTTTACTAATGTCGAGTGTGGCTAATAGTGATCTGTGTGGTGGTCTAGCTGAGTTGATGCCGTCGAAAGCTCTTTGTGTAAGGTCTGTGAGAAGAGTGTTTGTGGAGTGCAGTGGCCTAAAGCCATGTTGTGTTGGAGCTAGGGGTAGGTCAGGTGTAATTAGTTGTAATACTAGGCGTTCCATGACTTTGGAGGGGGAGCAAAGGAGTGTGATGGGGCGGTGCGAGGAGGGTAGCGTGGGGTCTTTGTTGGGTTTGGGGAATGTGATGATGATACCATGCTTCCAAATGTCTGGTATTGTGTTGTGTGAATAGCTGTAGTTTGATATGTTAGTGAGTGCTTGTATGCCTTGTGGTCCCAGGTGTCTGAGGTGTATGTTGCTTATGTTGTCTAGGCCACAGGCGGGTGAGTGCTTGAGATTGTTGATGATATGCTTTGTCTGGTGATTGGTGAAGGGTGTATAGTCAGGGTCTGTGGGGAATTGTCTCTTACGTCGGATGACACGTCGGTCGTCTTTGTGAGGTTTTAGGTGGCTGACATGTGAAAAGTGATTGATGAGAGTGTTTGCTTGTTGTTTACATGAAGGAGTAGAGTCTGTTGTTGTGATTGCAGCATGTGATTGTGTTGTGTTGCTGTTGGAAAGTGTGATGCTGTTTAGTGTTTTGTAGAGTTTTTTTGGGTTTGTTTTGTGATCAAGTGTTTGTAGGAAGTTATTCCAATTTAGTTTTTGTTGTTCTTGTATTTTGTTGTTAGTTTGGGTGTTGAGTGCTTGAATTTGTTGTGTGATGTCTTGTGTGTGGGGTGCTGGGGAGTGTTTCAGTATGTCGCGTTGTCTGATGAGGTTTTGAATTTCTGGTGTGAAGTTGGGGTTGTGTCTTTTCCTGTTACCTCTTGGAATGTGTTTCTTGTCAGCGTTTTGGATCGTTTTATTGAGTATGTGTACAGCATTGTTGATGTTAGTGATGGATGTACTGTTTAGAGTTGTGAAGTGTTGTTCTGTCTCATTTGTGAATGCTTCCCAGTTAGCTCTTTTATAATTGGTGTATGTGTGTTTGTGGCTAGCTGGGGTGAGTCTGGTTTTGGTGGTGATAATGATCGGGAGGTGGTCAGAGCCTAAGGTTCTGACCACCCTCCAGGATGTTGTGGGGGCAAGTTTGGGGAGCAAAAGGTGATGTCAGGAGATGATGGGTTATAGAGGGCTTGGTGAGGAATATGGGTATGTTGATGGATGTCGTTAAGGATGATGAGGTTATCAGTTTGGTTTTGTAGTACCAGCCCTCTGTCTGTGTCGGGGTTGTCGACAAACCAGGCCGACGTCTTGGCGTTGAAGTCACCACCCAGGATGATGTGTGGGGTGTTTGTGATGTGTTGTAAGTGTGGTCTGTATTCATTTGGTACTGTAGGGGATGTTTGGGGAGGGATGTATGTGTTTATGATGGTTATGTTGGAGTTGTTGCCAGTGCGTATTTTAATTGATTGTATTTCTGTTGTGTTATCATTTGGGGGGAGGAGGGATTTGGTTTGTACACTGGTTACTATGTATGATATTTCTTTGTGTACCTGGGTGATGAGTCCACCGCCCCCGCCGACAGCCCGGTCTTGTCTGATGGTGGTGAAATTATGAAATGTGTTTTTTTTTTGTGTTGTGCGGAGTTTTGTTTCTTGTAAGATGGCAATGTGTATGTTGTGTTGTTTGATGAAGTGTGAGAGTTCGTGTTTCTTTGTGTTGATGCCATCTATGTTCAGTTGAAGAATGTTAATGTTATGTGCACGATGTATGTTGGGTGCTGCTGCACGAGGATGGGGTGGGGGTGGGTGGGGGTGAGGGAGGGGCTGGGGGTTGGGTTGGGATGGGTGAGGTGGGGGTGGGGATTGGGGAGCAGGAGATGGGGGTTGGAATGGATTAGGATGGGGTGTGGTGTGTTGAGTTGAGGATGTGGATGGTATGGGAAGGTTAGGTGGGTTAGGGAGGAGACATACATACACATACATAAAATTTTAAGACTGAGTGTTCCACACATAAGTGCAGTTTCAGTCTCTTGTCCTAATGGCGGCATTCCAGGCAACCCTGTTAAGGGCTGCTTCACTTGTCAAGTTCTTGGATTTGAGATCGGCGCGTATAGTCCGATCCCAGGTCTTCCTCGGTCCACCCCTTGGTGCAGCTCCCTCCACAATCACAGACCTGCATTTTTTCACCCAATTTTGTTCATCCATTCTCTCCACATGTCCATACCATCCCAGTCTACTTGTACGCATCACCTCGCTAATACTCTTTATACCTAAACGTCTCCTCAGCTCAACATATGTTATTCTATCTTGTAGCCTGGCCCCACACATCCATCTCACCATTCTCATCTCATTACGCTCCATTCTGTTGACGTCCTCTACTTTAACGGCCCATGTTTCTGAGGCATACGTCATTGCACTTCTAACACATGAGGCATACACCTTTCCCTTCAGGGGGAGAGGCATTCTTTTCATGGTCAGGATTGGCATCAATTCTCTGAACTTCCCCCAGCCACACCTAATTCTAGCAACAGTGGCAGCCTCAGCCCCACCACCGGCAGAGATGGTATCTCCTAGGTAACAAAACTTGTTCACCAGCTCCAAAGACTCATTTCCAAAATTCACAGCCACAGGATCATCACTTAACACAAGCTCGCCTTTGCACACTACGCACTCAAATTTCTCTATTTCTGACTTATCCTTCGGCAGGGGCCCCTTTATTCTACTACAGCGCTTACTCCCATGGTGTACCCAACATCGACAGATGCTACATTGAATTGAGTTAACGCCCACTCCCTTTCCACACACTGCACATGGGTATGCACCGCTCTTTTCCACATTGCCTCGTCTCAAACTACAATGCAATACAATGAGAGGTGGACGGGTTTTAGGGGGGGGAGTGGATGATATGGGAAGGTTAGGTGGGCTGGGGAGGAGAGGTGGACGGGTTTTAGGTGAGGGATTTGACTGGGAGAGGGAGGGGCATGAGGAACAGGTCCAGGTGTTTGTGTAGTGTTTCTTGGAGGCAAGTATTGTGCAGGTGAAGTGGGTCCAGTTCCCGCATGAATTGCAGAGAACTGAACCCTTAGTATGGCGACTCGAAGTGATGGGTTTTGAGCAAGTTGGACATATGTATGTGTACGTGGCTCCTGGGTTGCTCTCAATGTCTCCGGCTAGAAGAAGTCTTCGAGAAATGACAGCCGGAGAGTCATTTCTCGGTGTAGGAAAAACTGTGTGATGTGTGTGGTGTGAGAGGTGTGGAAATTCCCGGCGCGACCGAAGCCGCTCCAAGGACCCGTGCCCCCAGGGAGGGGGCAGGGGATGGTTGTGACGGTTTGGCTCCCGAAACTGCTCCCCGCGGCCAGCATCCGGTTTTCCTCCACTGGTCGTTGATTTTGTCTTAGGCCGTGGAGGGTCGGCAGCCATCCGCGGTTGGCAGCCTCGGGAGGTGGCCCCACGGCGTAGACGCCGCCACATCAGGACCTACCACTAGGTTGAGATGCTAAGTTTGAACTATGTGTCGGAGAATCCCGGTCTCGGGACCCCGGCGGGATAATTGGTACTTGAGGCGGGTGAAGAACTGTGCCACTTGGTACTGTGTTCCTAATGGGCGGCCTTATGGGCTTCCCTTTTGTAACTTGGTCAAAAGCAGTGTCAGACTCTACTGTCGTGACTGCGTCTAGTGTGGGAACAATGGAGGATTACCTGCCTGTAACACCTTAGCCTGAGGGTGAACACTGTCTTTGTTGTTCGAGCTCGGGGCCTCCGGCGTTGGAGACAACTCCTGGCCCTGAAAGTCACTGGTATCTAACACAAGTCTAGAACCCTGGAGCCTAACCGTAACCGTCTTTCTAACCCTCATCGCAGACCGCGGTCGCTCGGCGTCCGTCGCGATGAGACCGGGGAAAACCACCGGCGTCGCCGTGGCGGACGTCGATGCTATCGGCTGCTGCTCCGTTTGACAAACTGGTGAGCTAGAGTTAAGGCTGTCTAAAGTTACCCTCTCCCTGCGCCGAGGGCTAGATAGTTTTCGTATCTTGTCTGGCAGGAACTCCACGCCCGAAGACCTCTGACCCAGGCCTTCAGGAGGTAATAGTTGGGATGGAGAGAGACATTCCGGCGACTCCGAGCGACTCCTCTTGTAGTGGGGAGGGGAGCTCTGTATGGAGGTCATAGAAGAATGGGGGGGAGGCCATGTTCATGCATGTTACCGGGGGGTTCTGTGTCTGAGAAACTGGGGCGGTTTCAAAAGAATATAGTTTGACTATTCTTAACAATTCAGCATTATCGCAGCATAACTCAACGTCTGCTACCCTAGACACGTAAGCTGCGAATTTGTTCTTGATCTCTATGAGTGTTAATAGACATGACACATCCTGGCTTGCTAGCCATTCCTCAAATAAGTCTGAACACACTGGGCATTTAAGAGATGACCATAAGAAAGAGGATCTGTCTAGACACCTTACACACCGTATACATAGCCTATGTGCTGCGTCAGGTACTAGGAGGCACGTCGGCGTTGAACAAATGGAAAAGAGAGGCATGATAACAGAGTCTCCCCTCCCCGGCGGGAACCACTCATCCGTAGTTGGCCGGACTGTAGAAGGGATCTGGAAATAGAAAATGTCCAGGAATCAATGCTCATAAGGATAACCTGAGAGGTTTTAACATCCTATACTCCCGGCGCCAGAACAAGGGTAGGCCACAGCCTCAATCCCTGTTCTGATCCCTAAGAGATTCTTTAGAGTCTCCCTCCTCACGCCCTTTTCAATCATAAGGAGGGGCTCCAAATCGGGTTGCCAACCTGTGACATGGGTCATAGATTCGAAAGCCACACCAACTCAGCGGTTAACTGCGTGCCATTACATACAATTGCTAGCAGCCGCCGGTAAGTTAACTCACTGAGCCGCCGCATGGCGGGGTAAACTGGTATGCTTAAACGGCTCGCCGAAACTCGTATCAGAGATATGTATCCTTCCGCCGGCGTCAGGATAGGTAGTGGCACACTACCACATATACAAAAAATATAACAGGGGGGGGGGGGAAAGACAAGAGGACCAGACCACACGGCGGCACGGCGGCCACAGACCTCAGGCCGCAGACAGAAGGACCGGCGGGTCAAAACAAGGACAACGCTCGGCTACGAGCACCAGCCTGAGAGAAAACCTTCCTCTTCAACAAGGACGTCTCCCTGAGCTCCCTGAAAGTGGGCAACACTAACGCACGGGAGCACAAGAAAAGGGGCACAGAATATATCACATACAGATAAAAAACATACACCCCTAACGAAAAACTCGTAAAAAAAACTCGTAAAAAATAAGAGAAGAAAAAAGAAAAACTTTAATACTTAAATACTGTTATAAACACGCTTCCCACATTCGGTGGATTTCTTGCGTTGTGGCTTCTTGCCGAGCGCATCATTATCCCTTCTCTTCCCCGCGGGCAACCTGTCAACACGTGATAAAGGCTTTATCACGAGGCAAAGAATCTTCACGTAGGATAACATTTACTCTGAAGACAACCTCGAGCAGTACGAAGCAGATGAAGCCCCCGCACGGGGCCTCTAAGCAGGCTCGAACGCCACAAGATCCCACACCACGTGTGACAATCCTTGCACTGGCACGCCTGCACAATGAAAAAAGACAAGGCTCCTAGGCCGAATACACTGGACTGTAGAACAGCTCGTGAAGATAAAAAGCCTCCTAACTAAGGAGAAGCAAAAACTAAGGCGCAAAATAAGAGCCACGAGTAAACACCCAAGTGGCGTCAGTCTTGAACACAACATGTTAGCGCCTGAAATGTACCCTAATTTTAACACTTCCTGCGGGCAAACCATAATACAAGTTCCAAGTCTCAGAGAACTGCCATATGAAGGGAGGCTAGACAAATTAAATCTACCGAGTCTAAAAGAGAGGAGAGAGAGGGGAGACATGATAATGATGTACAAATGTACCCGGGGGCTGGAGAGGCTGGATAGGGAGGATATATTAATTATGGATACAGGAATAACTAGAGGCCACAGCTACAAAGTAAAAAGACCTACCTGCAAGAACGATATCAGGAAGTTTAGCTTCCCCTATAGATGTATTGACAAATGGAATGGGCTGGAGGAGGAGGTGGTAGGGGCAAGGAACATCCATATTTTCAAGAAAAAATTGGATAAAAAGTAGACTGAGAGACGGGACAACACGAGCTTAGCTCAACTCCTGTAAACTACAATTAGGTAAATACAATTAGGTAAATACAACCCGTGCTAGCTAATCTAAACCTTGTTCACTACAACTCAGATATATACAAATGAGCAAAGACTCACTAGAAGAGAGCGAACGTCGAATGAAGCAGACCTCGGGGCACACGTGTTGACAGGTTGCCCGCGGGGAAGAGAAGGGAGAATGATGCGCTCGGCAAGAAGCCACAACGCAAGAAATCCACCGAATGTGGGAAGCGTGTTTATAACAGTATTTAAGTATTAAAGTTTTTCTTTTTTCTTCTCTTATTTTTTACGAGTTTTTTCGTAGTGGGTACCCGATATATGACTACACCATAAGAGAAGTAGCGTTGCACTTATGAAGATGACTCTTGTTTCTTCCCCGCGGTGGCCGATTCAAACGGCCAACATGGGTGTTGAATGGAGACTATTATACTAATAGGCAACATCGTCAATGATGCACGAGCCACTATTAAATACTGACCTTCATGTATCTGGGGACACTAGTGTGGTAGTCAGGACAGGTGACAAAACCAACCTACGCCCTATATCCTCCGGCAGCTTCTTTACCAAAAAGACTCTTGGGTCTTGGCGAGCCCGGACCGCTTCTAAGAAAGCGACCCGTATAATTATCACCAAGTGTCTGAACTAAGTTCTGTAAAAGAAGTCGCCGGGTAAGAGATAGAGCCTTGGTAGCCTGCGAATCAAGTACGACCGGCCTCATCTGAGCGCTGTCCCTCTTTGGCACGAGAAATAGTCTGGACGTGTAAGTAGGGCGAGTTGGATTGACCGGGACAATGATATGCTTGATCATTTCTTTGACTAGTGACTCCACCTCTAATGAAACATGATTGATCTCTAAAGGTTGACGTAAACGAGGCCGCTGGAGCCACTGCCAAGTTATGCCCTTGCGTACCACTGTCCTGGCCCAAGTTTGCCGGGGCCATGCCCAATAACACATCCGGAATTCTCCAGTCGTGCAACTGGACATATCCGGCAGAGCAACACTCGTATCCAACTCACCAGTCAAGGGCCCTTGGAATGCCCTTTCTATCATTTACCTCTCGTGGAGCCACTGCTTCCAGGCTGGGAAGGAGTCTTAACCCTTGGGATCTGGGAGGCCTCATATGAGGCAAAACTTATTTTGGTTAGGAGTCCGGGAGGCCTCATATGAGGTAAAAATCACCGCTAAAATCATCATAACTCGGGAACCACGCGTCGTAGCGATGTCATCTCAACGGCAGTCTACAGACAACAAGATGTTCTACAATTTGCAAAAAACCTGACTGCTCTAGGTGGTCTCAATCAGTAGCTACTGAATTATAAAGCTTGACTGTTCGAAAATGGCCCCGGATACAGCGAACCGCCTCATATGAGGGCCCCCGGATCCGGAGGGTTAAAGAAAGGAAAAAACTTGGAACCACTAGGGTGACTCTTAAGGACTAAATGTAGTTTTAGATTTAGTGACCGACTCATTCCTCGGCATGGGGGCAGTCGTTCTCGTCGAGTCTAATAAGCTACATACTGACCTTCACGTATCTGGGAACACTAGTGTGGTAGTCAGGACAGGTGACAAAACCAACCTACGCCCTATATCCTCCGGCAGCTTCTTTACCAAAAATACTCTTGGGTCTTGGCGAGCCCGGACCGCTTCTAAGAAAGCGACCCATATAATTATCACCAAGTGTCTGAACTGAGTTCTGTAAAAGAAGTTGCCGGGTAAGAGATAGAGCCTTGGTAGCCTGCGAATCAACTACTCTGCTTCAGTTGTCCGAATGAGTGACTCGGCCAACTGGGGACTGATCAGGAATTGAGAAAGCGACCTTAAAGCCTTTTGTCTAAGTTTGAAATCCTTATCGATCTGAGGGGGAGTCGGACTTAAGAAAGGGTCATTTACTTCACATAATGAAAGTTTAGGGGCGCTTAAAAATTCCAAAACTGTTTTACATACACCACCCGCAATGGCTACTGGCAAAGAGAACCAACTATGTTGTTCTTGCAGAATTTGAAGAGTTGATTTACTAGTAATTGTGCTAGCAAAATTCTGCGCTTCCGACTCCCAGTCTAGCCATGGATCCGTGCCTACCGTTCCAATGTGTAAGACTGGATTACCGGACTGGTCCCGAATCGGCTGAGTGTCTAACTCAGGTGTTAAGACTAAAAAGAGCTTTGATATCATTAAAGCCATCGAGTTTCGACCAGTCCGAATACAGCCTCACAGATGAAGCCGGTGGCAAAGCAGGTGATGGAGCATAAACAAATTAATATAGGGTGTACACATTAGGTATAGCCTTCACAGTAATGTCTAACACCTCACGTGAAATATTCTTTGTGCTCTAAGTTTCTTTGACTCGCTTACTTCAATACTCCAATGTTCAGGGACCGACGGTTCCCCCGACACTGTCGGTTGCGCAGCCTGAGGGTTAAGAGCAGTAAGAGTTGTCCAGGACCTATCAGGCCCATACAGCAGAGGCATCGGACCTTTCTTTATCAGAGTTTTGTCTAGGGGAGGTGGAATAATATCCGCCAATACGCGAATATTTTGGAAGTCATTAGAGTTGACGTTACGTTAAACAAACTAGTGGTAGTGACATGGGAGGGAGTAATTACTTATTTGAGTGCAACCTGCATTGAACCCAAATGCCTTGCAACCGGCGGTGGAGTGGGAGAAACTGGCACAGACATATCCCTTCCGAATTTACTCATTATTACATCCATAAAATGTTGGAGGTCTCCTTTAGTCACGAACTCCTTGGTTTGATCCGTGGACATAATACTGTATGAGATTTGATATCAGAATGGACATAATACTGTATGAGATTCGATATCAGAATGCGCTGCTGAAGCCACTTGTTGACCCGACTCTAGTTGCTCTGAGACATCGTCATGAATGGATTGACACTCCATTGATTCCAGTGATCGAGCTGAGGGGAGCCGAACCTTCTCAGACCGGACAGCGAGTTCTAGAACCTCGCGCTCAAAATCTTCCCAGCCTAAGTTGGGAATGGACGACGGAAGAGGGACCTCACTTGACTCTTGAGGATATCCTCTATAATGTTCTGCGAGCACTTGAGATGGCACACGGCATTGAGGTGTGTGACTGCGGGGTATATATAATGTACGGTTTTGGCCTCACTGACGGATATACATGGCCTACCAGGTGGCAAAAAAAGTTCACTGGGCAAGTCCCTGGGCGGCGGCGCAGCACCCCTACGGACCGTCCCCGACTGGCCGGATTTGACATTCGGCACAGCCAGGGACAGTCTTGTAGGTTCTGGTGCCAGCGAAGGCGATGTCTTAGACCTCACGCTAGAGGCTGCCATACAGGACTGCGACTTGGAAGCACTAGAATCGGACTGAGCTGCGTAATCCGGCGTTTCTGTTCGTTTCCTCTTCGCCGCCTGTTGTACTGGCGGTGGAGAGATTGCCCTGCGCAGAGGAGACCTCGATCTGGACCGACATCTCGACTGTGGTGGTTTCAACAAATCCGGCACAGGCCGCTTCGCCGACCGACCGGCGAGGGAGGACTAGCTTTATGTGTGGTGTCATCATCGGTAGAATCGTCGGAACTTATCATAGGTTTCGACGCTACCTTCGAAACTCTTTTCTTTATCACAGTGCCAGAACGAGTACAGGTATTCGATTTAGGAGGGTTAGCACTGGAGGGTTTTAATAATAAATCCCAAAGTAGCTTGTCATCACCTTGTAGTGCCTTATGGGCAACATCTTTACTATAGTCATTAAAACAAGATTGGTGGCTAATAACACTGTACGACACCTTCCTCCTTATGGTTAATGAAACCATTATGTAGCCGCACACACACACTGCACCTCTTTGTAACCCAATGTCCGCGTGATGTATTTAGGCACGAGACACATTTGACACGATGTCCGGTTACAGGAAGGTTGGCGCATAAATCAGATGAACAGAAAGCGATATGTTCCATGATTATAGTCCTCCCCCGCCAGGTCCGGTGACGGTCCGGAGCTCCTCGCCGATATGTGTACTGTACCTGGATTTGTTTTCCAAGAATCAATGCTCATAAGGACAACCCGAGACATTTTAACACTACTGTTACCTTATAATACAAAAGAAAAGTAGACATACCGATCACCACCACTCTAAGTTTCAACCCATTATAGGTTTGATTCCCGGAGGGAAGAAAGAAAACCTAATATTTAGTAGGGGCCCCGTAATCATTGACGATATGCCTATTAGTATAATAGCCTCCATTCAAGCGCCCGCGGTAGCCAGTTTGAATCTACCGCCGCGGGGATAGAACGGAGTATCCGTCATAAAGGTAACGCTTATTCTCTTATGGAATCGTCTTATGATTGGGTACTCTCTACGAAAAAAACCTTCGTAAAATATAAAAAAGACAAATATACTTAATAATTGTTATACTATAGCTTTCCATCTCGTGGATTTCTTGTGTGGGGTTCCTTGCCGCTGCTCCCTGAGCTGCCATTCCTTCTTCAGTGACATATTAAGATTAACCTCAAGACATCAAGCGAATGGGAAGGGGATGGATGGAAGGGCCCTACATCATCAATGATTACGGGGCCCCTACTAAATACAATGTTTATAAAAATGGAAAAGTGGGAAGCAGTGCATTACTTCAAAGAAGATCTGCTTATAGTTGACTGGATTTGCACTCTGCGATCCGTCTAAAAGATTGCCTAGCAACATATTCTTATTCCCTTTTAAACAGGTACCGACCTATAATACTTTGGATTATATACTGGCCTTAAAACTATTTGTACATTCTATAATTGTTTGTACATCTTGTTTATACTATATAGTTGTACTGATATATATATCAAAATAAAATAAAATCTTGAGCTGTAGAACCAGCTCGACTGTTAAGTATCACAGCTCGTGAACTCATCACAATATCCGGCGGAGGGTTCTATGGGTATTTGAGCTATTTAGCACCCCCCCCCTCCCTTCCTTTTCACCTTTTACGATTAACACTTAATTAGTAATAACACATGGACTACTAGACCCGTTGCTGTAACGCCACACAGGTTAGTTATGGTTTATCCAGGGCCACCGACAGGTATCGCAGTCAAGAAAGTATTGTTGGATGCCCATAGCTTTGTGTTAGCTATGTCTTTCACTGAATAATTTTGCATGAATCTAAGAGAAACTGCCCACTTTCTTATATCATGAGCTCTGCCCAATACGCCGGGATTACTTTCCCTGATTACATCTATGAGTAAAGAAGCTTATTTCCGTCTCGTGATGCGATTCCCTGTCCGGTTGACCCATAGGAAGCTTGGTTGTCGAGGTTGTGCTACCCTCATAAACTTAAGTAAAGCTTGCACCGGGCATAAAAGATGGTGTGTGTGTCCTCTTTTAAGCGCCGGAACAGTAAATTCTGAGAATACATGATCATAATGTTCATTCTTTGCAATGAACGTGGGAGACTGAGCGATTTGTACCTGTTCGTTCAGTCTCCCAAACCTAAGGCAGTTGGGTTCGTTGCTCATCGCCGCCAGCTCCGATACTCTGTTTCCTGTCGCTAAAGCCATCAGGAATACAGCCTTTTTTAAAACTGAATCAAAATCCGGCGCATGGTTATATTTGCGTGAGTGAAGCAATGATAAGGCTTTGTCAAGCAACCAGGTAGGCATGAGCTGACGTGGTGGTGGGCGTAGCTTGAAACATGCCCTCATGAAGCCTTTTTCTTCTGCCTGCGGTATGGATAGACCAGTGAGGTCGAAAAAGGGGTTTCTAATAGCTGACAAGTGATTCTTTAGGGTCACTACTGAGAAGCGTTTATGTTCAAACAAATAATCTAGGTACTTAAAAGTGAGAGCCACTGAGGCATCTGTTTGGGCTGTCTCCACTATCCAGGTTGTGAATGTTTTCCAATGGGATTGGTACTGTCGCCTGGTGGACATAGTATACTGATTAAGAAGTTTGTTTGTAACACTCTCTCCATACTGGGTTAGCCATTTGACATTTTGAATGTCCAAAAGGCAAAAGTCAGCGAGGTCTTTAGGTTGCCACTTGTTTCCAAGTGGAAGGACGAGACCGGGAGTAATACCGGGTTCTCGCACCATGTCTTCAATTGGTGATACCACAACTGAGCCGGCCATAGTGGCGCGATCATCAAGACTAGGCCTCGGTAACCCCGTAGTTTGTGAACTACTTGACACATGAGTGAAGCGTCTGGAGGAGGAAAAAGATAGATGGAAGTCCACTTGTTCCAGTCCTCTGATAATGCGTTGGGAACCCCCGCCGAGGTTATCTCCCGGCGGGTTAGGTAGAGAGGAAGTCTGTGGTTCCCTTCTGATGCAAATAGATCCACTTGTGTACGGTATGGCTCTGCAATCATCTTGTTGAAGATGTTTTTTCTGATTGCCCATTCTACTGAGGTGCTCTGTCTCCGGGATAGAGTGTCTGCCCAGACGTTTGCTACGCCCGGGAGATACGATGCATGCAGATGAATGCTCAGCGACTCAGCTAGAGCAAAAATCTGTTCTGACAATTCCAGCAACCTCCGAGACCTTGTTGACCCTTGCTTTTGAATGCAGTGTATCGCATTCAAGTTGTACATTCGAAACGCAATTGACTTCCCCTGTAATGAAGAGCCGTGAGTTTGTAGGAAAAATAGTGGGACTAAGAGCTCTTGTTGGTTTATATGAAAATTCATGTCTGGGGACCAAAGACCCTGGCCCTGGTGGCCTAGGCTTGACTGATAACCCCAGCCTATTGTCCCTGAAGCATCCGTGTCTACCCATACCGTAGGCGGAGGAGAAACCCACGTCATTATTGAGTGCAATATTTCCTTCTTCGCCCAAACTGACAGTAAGTTGTGAATTAATGGAGGAATGGTCCATAATTTTCCCGCCGGCAAAAGCGGGAAGAATTTGTTGCCTTCCATGATTAACCTCTTTACTTTCAGCCGGCCCAACTTCACAGTTAATTGGATCCAATTGAGAGAATCGACCAGGGACTCCCATGTCGTTCTCGTCATATTCAGACTGTGGAAAAAGCGAAACAGTTTCCTGCGAAATCTGTTGCGATTGTCCACGCTCTGAGTGAGAGTCAGATTGGCCGTGTCCCAGACCAGCCCTATCCATTGGATTTCCCCTGTAGGTACAAAGAGAGACTTTTCCAAGTTGACCTTGAACCCTAGGGTCTGTATGTGATTTATGACAGTTTACATTACTTTGGCCTAAACTCTCTGACTCTGACTCTGCCACTACCAGCCAGTCGTCTAGATACCACATCACCTTGATCCCTTGAGCTAATAAAGGTATAAGGGCTTGCCGGACTAATTTTGTAAAGATTCTCGGTGCCAGGTTCAACCCGAAGGGCAATCTCTGAAAGACGTAAGTCTCTCGTCTGATCCTCAAGGCGAGGAATTTTTGGAACCATTTTTTTATGGGGACATGCCAATAGGCATCTTTCAGGTCTAGGGAGCACATCCAACCTTGCGGAGGAAGTGTGAGCCTGATTTGATTCACTGTAAGCATCCTGAAGGGTGAATTGTGAATATGAGTGTTCAGATACGAGAGATCTACTACTGGTCGCATCTGCACACTGTCCCTCTTTGGCACAAGAAAAAGTCTGAAGGTGAAAACATGGCAAGTTGGATTTATCGGGACAATGACATGCTTGGTGATCATTTCCTGGACAAGTGACTCCACCTCTAAAGAAACATGATTGAACTCTTGAGTTTGACGTAAACGAGGTCGTCGGAGCCACCGCCAAGTGATGCCCTTGCTTACCACTGTCCGGGCCCACGTTCGTCGGGGCCAGGCCCTGCGGCATGCCTGGAACGACCCAGTTTCTGTACTGGGTCTGATCGCCGGGGCTGCTCTCAGATCCAACTCGCCCGCGATAGGCCCCGGGAGAGAGAGAGTGTGACTGACTAGTTTTTTGGTGGTGGTGTAGTGGAACGAGACGGCTGGCTGGTTTTAGCAGACGTCGATCCCTGGTGTGGCTTGTTGTGGGACTTACCTTTGTTATCCCACTTGCCTGAGTGTTTACCCTGCCTGTGTTTGTGCTAAGTACCTCCCTGCTGTTGGGGAGCTCTGGGGTCCCGAAAGGACTGTTTAGCACTAGGAGCTTGAGGCTTATTATCGCCTTTAGGTTTAGAGTACGGTTTCTTAAAGGGCTCGTTCCTAGGCTGGGAGGTACTATGCCTTAGCACATCTACCATATTGAATACTGCACTCCACGTATCCTGATTAAGTAGTGAGGCAGTTAATACTGGGGAAAGTGTTGCCCGGCGACCTACATCTTCCGGCAACTTCTTTACTAGGTACACTCTTAAGTCCTGGCGTGCTCTGACCGCCTCCATGATAGCTATTCTTATATCACCTAAGGATTGAATGGAGTTTTGTAGCAGAAGCCTGCATCATAGTTCCGTGGCCTTCCGTACATTCTGATCTGAGATGGCCGTAATGGTTCTCGTGAGTGACTGGGCAATCTGGCGACTTACTAAATATTGGGAAAATAGTCTAAGTGCTTTACTGCGTAACTTGAAATCTCTGTCCAAGTGGGCCGGAGGAGGAGTACAAAAGGGGTCGTTCAATTCGTAAAGTACGAGTTTGGAGGCTGCCAGGAAGTCAAACAAAGCCGGCGCCACCCCTCCGGCCTTATTAACTGATAGTGAGGCCCATAAGTGGTTCTCTTGGGGGATCTGATGGGAGGATATTGAGGTAATGGTGGCTGTGAATTGTTGCGCCTCTATTTTCCAATCAACCCATGGACCCGTACCTACCTGCCCCACCTGCAGGACGGGACTGTGGCCTAGATCGAACGCCGGAACTGTATCCAGTTCCGGTGTCAATGCATTGAGGGACTTTATGTCGTTCATGCCGTCCGATCTTGCCCAGTCTGCGAAAAGCCGTGCAGCTGAGGCGGGAGGTAAAGCCGGTGATGCAGAGTATACGAAAAAATCTGCGCTGTAAACATTGGGTATTGCCTTAATAGTAACATCCAATAACTTTCCTTCTACATCTTTGGCTCTGAGTCTCTTACTCTTACTTACCTCGATGGTCCATTCACTAGGGACCGGGAGCTCCCCCGACACGGTCTGCTGTGCCATATGTGGTTTCTGTGCTATTGCCGGAATCCATGAGCAATCTGGCCCGTACTGGAGAGGCATAGGGCTCTCCTCTGTGGGAGTTTATCCAGAGGGGGAGGAGTAACATCCGTGATAACACGGACCTTAGAGGTAGTCAAGGAGGCAGGCTCTATCGTGCTACACGCCGTGGCTGATGCCGGATTTACGTTAAGAGGAAGAAAAGCTTGGGGAGATTTAATGGTGGTAGGCTGCAGAGGTCTTACCGTGGAGTCAATTGGGGGAGCTACCGGGGTACTGGTGGAAGGACCTGGGGTAGTAGGGACATACTGTTGCATAATTTTATGTAAAATCTCATTCAGTTCGTCTGTAGTCACACATTTACTGTGGGACCCCCTAGAGGATTGAGAGCTCCCTTCATCTTCCTCCTCATTGTTCACTTGTTGAGCCAAGGACAGATCCATGTCCTCCGGCTCTCCAGGTAAGTCTATTATTTCCGGCGTCTGCTGCCGGTTTTCAGGTACCTGGTTATCCGGTGGCCAAATGAGATCTGGGACAGACGAGGGGAGGGTGTCTAAGTTAGTAGGCTCCCCCGTCATGGTCTGATTATCACTAGAGTGATTTAGCTGTGAGGGCGATTGTCTCCAGACTCCCCTGTCCTGTCCTGCAGGTGGTTGGGAGTCCGGTATTACCTGAGAGTCATCATAACTTTAACATGAGCATGTTTGTGAGCCTCTATAGTTCTCGGCTAAAACCCTATTTGACACAATTGGAGGAGCTTTATGTGGTACATAATTTAGTTTAGGTATTGCAAAAGTAAAGTCATGTGGTTCACTTAAAGACTGACTATTCACCTCTCTAGGACTCGACTCAGTCCCCTCCGCTCCTACCTCCGATCTTTGTGAAGTGGAGGGAGAGGCGGAGGGAAGTGGCCGCGACCCCGGCGTAGGCTGGTGACGCGGCATCGTGACATCCTTACGGGCACTTTTATGTCCTGCACTACTCTGTCCTGAACTAGATTGTTTTGTCGAAGAATCTGAATCCTCCCTCTGCTGTTTCGTCGATCTAGAAGACTCAACTGAAGAATGGCGGGATTGTCTATGGGGGGACTGTGATCTCGACCGAGACTTAGGACTCGGGGAGGGGGACCGTCTTCTCTTTGACTGGTCAGGGGGGGGGGGGGGTTTCCTCGGCACTCTCACTGTCGCTACTATTACTACTCACCAGTGCTTTAGACAAGACTTTAGTTTTTTATTTTAGTTTAGTTGACTTGGCCGGAGTTGATTTTACTAAAGGAGATATTATTACTAGATGATCCCATAGGGCCTCATCATCACAATGTAACGCTTTATGGGCTACGTCTTTTGCGTAAACGTTAAATAAGTTTTTTTTATCTCTTTTAAAGCCGCAAGGCATGAAAGGTCTCTCTTGTCGAATAGCGCCGCCCTTACTTCTGAGCACACGGCGCAGCGTTTCGACACGCATAACCCTCGTGAACGATCGAGGCACTTAACACATTTTATACAAGATTTATGTGCAAAAACTGGTAATAGAGAGCAGGTAGGAGTAGCGCATAAGTCAAACCGAGGCATGATGGAGTTAGGACCCCCCCTGTGCCGTAATCGGCTCACCCAACTGCCGCCGGTACTGCTACTGAAGTGTTGTTATCTGGAAATAGAAATTTCCAGGAATCAATGCTCATAAGGATAACCTGAGAGGTGTTAACACATCCTACCTCAAGTCCGCCGGAAAATTAGCTATAGCCACGCTACTTTAACCTTCCGCTGGACTTGACTAAGAGAACCTTTTAGGTTTCTCCAATTTGTTGAACTGCTTACCTGTGACAAAGTGTCACTGGCCCTTAATAACCTTAAGCGTTCCACTATCATTGACTATTTGGACTAGAGAGATAGTAAAAGATCACGCATTGTTGTAAGGTGACTAATTAGTCAGTGTTACCAATGAACTGTGCGCCAGGCATACTAAGTTGCCGCTTGAGGCTCTCGGTCAGGGCGAGTTCACTCGGCGGGCCGAGTTATTCCCTGAGAAATCGTATTTCCGCCTGGAAGTTCATGGTTTAGCATACCACGCCGGGACATTTGGTAAGTTTCTTTCTCGTCCACAGGACGAGAAACGGGCAGCTGGCTTTGAAAGCCACCGGAAAAACGAACCAAAATTTTCAGAGGTGTTGACTTATCTGTGAAAGTCAGACACCCCCAAAAAACCCACACCAACAGGACGTCTCCCGATTACCTCTAAACAAGTGAAATCTCACATGAAAACTCAGGGAAACACAATAGGCTATGACAAACATGGAATAATATTATTTATCAAATAATAACCCCTAGCCTTACCCTACTGAAGCTGGCCACGAGGCTTGTAGAAACAGCAGCAAAACGGCAGCTCTCCAACCCCTGAAGACCCAGCAGCCGCAGCACATGGTGAAGAGGCCCACGAGAGGGGCCCACGCGCAGACCCGGACTCTGGAAGGTTCCACACCACGTGTGGCAACCCTTAGACCAGAGCGTCTGCTAAAAACAATAATGCAACTGCCTCATAGAGACGGCCTGAAGCATAATCCTGCATTGAAGTAGCCTCCTAACTAAGTAGTTTAGCAACAGCTAAGGAGCATATGACAATAACATAAACATACATGGTACGTAGATCCTGGTGGACACGAAGCGCCTGTACAAAGTACCCTATTTAAAAGGGCCCCTTCATCATTGACGACTTAGCCTATTAACATTAATAGTCTCCATTTGTCATCCTGCGCCAGCAATTTGAATAACCCGCGCGGAAGATCATAGAGTACTCATCACAAGTGCACGCCTAATTTCCTTATGGGATCGTCATTTTGATTGGGTACCCTACAGAAAAAAACTCCGTAAAAAAAGAAAAAGAAAAAGATAAATTAATATCTGTTATTATATGACTTGCCATATACGTTGATTTCTCATGTTTTGCTTCCTCGATACCAGGCCCCCTAGCGGCCATCCTCGTTCTTCCTTCTTCCGCGTCCCTCCCGATCACAAGGCTTGCGCCGTGTCCGCTTCATTCGACGTTCGCAGAGCTTCTAGTGAGTCCTTACTCATTTGTATATATCTGTGTTGCAGTAACAAGGTTTAGATTAGCTAGCACGGCTGCCAGATTGGTCGGTCCGCAGGAAGAGTGTGTTAAAATAGGATACCATTGTCACAGGCGTCCAGGAGTCCCGGATGGGTGGACCGTGTGTGTTGTTTTATTTGTGTATGACGCCTTAGCTGTTGTGTTTAGTTAGCTAGAAGGCGACCACGCTACAAGGCATGATACAGACTGTCATTATTGAGGATAGTACACGCCACTGTCTACAATTATCAGCAAATGCTCTGGTTTAAGGGTGTCTGCACGTGCTGCTCCACCTTCCAGTGTTCGTGTTTTGCTTAGGCCCCTTGATGAAGGCCTTCCTCTACTTGGTGCGGCTGCGGGTTCTCGAGCGTTTTCGGTTTACGTGGTCGTCATAATTAGGGGTCTCCATCTTCGGCTACAGGTAATTTAGGTGTCTAAATTTTTCTGTTGTTATTGATTACGTTTGTTTCCCCCTGTGTTGGTTCTAGCTTGCTAGCTCGATCCTTTGGGGCTTGGGAGACGTCCCTATATGTCCTGATGCATTTTATTATATGTGTGTGGGACTGCAGGAAAAGGGCTGTGCCATCCGTTTCCCGGCAGTTTTTGTTTGTTCCGGCGGCCCGTGGTGGGCCAAGCGTCCGCCTCTGGCGGATAGGAACATTCAGAAGATCCCGGCGTGGTTTGGCTGAACCACTCTCCCGGCGGAATTGCATTCCTACCAGGGCCACCATCTCGGCTCGCCGAGGGAACTCACCCTGTCTGGCCTAGTGACACGTAACGACTTCATCGCCGCGGCAACATCAGTCAAGTGTTCACTACGTGATATATTAGTTTTGCAAACTGGTTAGATACAGTCACAACTTAATAAGGTCAGGGACCTGTGACGCTTGTCACAGGTAAAATTGTGAGAAATTCAGCTAGACAGATCCGGCGGAAGGTTAGAATAAGTGTGCACTTTTCACTAAGTTTCCGGCGGATTTGAGATAGGATGTATAATACCTCGCAGGTTATCCTTATGAGCATTGATTCCTGGAAATTTTCTTTCCAGGCCCCCAGACTTCCCTTCCGGCGGAGTTGGCCATCGGATCCCGACGGAGGAGGGGACCCTCTCTTTGAACGGCACTATGCCCAGATTTGATCTTTGTGCTACCCCCACTTGTTCCCTCTTACCAGTGTTTGCTCATACTTTCTGCACGAAATGTGTCAAGTGCCTCGATTGCTCACGCGGCGTGTGGTTGTAAAAAAAGTGCGACATTTGCTCAGAATTAAAGTCCGCATTGTTAGCTAAAACAGACCTTTCATGTTTGGCGGCTTTACATGAAGTTAAAGCGACATTCAATACATATGCTAAAGATGTTGCCCATAAGGACCTCCAGTGTGATGACGAGGTCCTATGGGAGAAGCTTAGTAAAACCCGGTCACTCTAAATCGGTCAGACCTAAGGTCAAAACTAAAGCCATAAGCAAAGAATATGTCAATAGTAGTAGTGAGAGCGACGTCACAGAGGTCCCCTCCTCGACCCGGGCCACGCGGCGGAGGTCGAAGTCCAGGTCAAAGTCTCCACGGCACCGCGTTCACCACTCTACCTCGGACTCTTCGAGGTCCCACAAACGCCGACGAGAAGAGTATACCTCTTCAAGCAGCCGGCGGGAGACCCCACAACTGTCACCGCCCTCTGACTCTCAGACTCCCACTACTAGTGAGGAACATTCTAGGCATGTAACTTCGGATGTAACGTTTGCAACACCAAAATTATCTCTAGTTCCCCGGGGTGTGAAATCAACAGGCCATAGTAGGGTACTGGCCTATCAATTTAGAGGTCGTCCGGCGGGGGCACAAGTTATATCTCCGATGGACCAGGACCCCCAGCCCTTGGCGGCGGGAGGTTACTGGCGCCATCCAGAACCTTCTCTAGAACAGACTGAGGATAGCAACACCAACGTGTTGCCATCTTCAGTGCCTGATTTGTCTTGGCCCCCGAGGGATCACGAGGACTCGCAAGAGTTATTATCACATGAACTCTTGGAGCAGAGTGAGGAGCCGGCGGATCCTATGTTCTCCCCGGCTCCTCAGTCGCTTCCAAGTAATTATTCTGAAGCTAGTTCAAATTCATCCAAAGATACCTCAAGACAATGGATGACTTCGGACCAGGTAAATGACTTATTACATAAGGTATTACAGCAGTACCAACTCCCTGCCTCGTCAGATCAGCCGGTTATCACCTCAACTGCTCCCGCTAGTACTTCTGTAGTGAGACCTTTAGATCTTCCGTCAATTTTGACGTCATCACCGACCCCAGTGGAGGCAACGACCCCAGGTCCTGTAGGACCGGCGGCGTTAGCTATGTCCAACCTGAGGGTGATAACTGACGTTCAACCGCCCCCCTTAGACAAGTTACCGGTGAGAAAAGGCCTTATGCACCTCCTTTATGGTGCTGATTGCTCGTGGGTAACTGTAGTACCAGAGAATCCTCTTATAGCTCAACCATCTGTCAGGAGACCCTCCAGTCCCCATGGAATGGTCCATAGAGATTAATAAGAATTGTAAATTTAGGGCTAAAGACGAGACAGGGAGGGTGCTAGATGTTCTAATTAAAGGTGTACCTAGTCCCCTTAATCCAGCATATTTTGTGTATTCACCTGCTCCGGCAGTCCCTTCCGCCGCTTCTGCACGACTTTTCGCTGACTGGTCGAAGGCTGATGGCATCAATGATGTCAAGGCCTTAAATGCTATTACGCCGGAGTTGGCTACAACTCCGGCTCTGGACCAAGCTCAGAACCCGGTCCTGCAGATGCGGCAGGTGGGCGCCGGCCCGTGGTTGGATTGGGAACTTGAGGCCCAGGTATTTGCCACTACTATTACATCCAAAGTGTCACACCAAATTCCTCAAGAGAATCACACTTATTTTTCTCTATAAGTGTCCAAAGCAGAAGGGGTACCACCAGCCTTACTAACTTTTCTGGTGGCCCCCAAAGTATCTTTGCATGCCTTAGATGACCCCTTTTCTCCACCACCGCCTGCTCACTTGGAGCGAGATTTTAGGTTACGAAATAAGGCTTACCAGATGTTCTCTCAATACTTGGTGAGCCATCAAGTAGCCGCCTCTCTAGCACGTACGATCTCGGCCGTCACTGACCCCCAAATTCGGAGAACCATTGAGCTGTCTCGTAGACTGTCACTTCAAAATGCCATTCAGTCCCAAGGCGACATTAGAATCTTGATTTTGGAGGCGGTACGAGCTCGCCAAGATTTGAGAGTGCATCTGTGGTAAAGAAGTTGCCGGCGGACATAGGTCGCCGGGTAACTCTATCTCCGGTGCTTACGGCTACCCTTCTTAACTCTGAAACTTGGAGCTTAGTCTTTAATTTGGTAAGTGGTTGGAAACAGGTTACCTCCCAAGCGAGGAAGGACCCCTCCAAGAAACCCTTTCATAAATCAAAGGGCGGTCACAAGCAGTACCAACCACATCCGAAACAGTCATCTCGAGACCCTAGACTACCCCCTCAGCAGGGAGGTCCTCAGTACAAAACCAAACAAGGTAAGCCTCATGGGTATAAAGGTAAGGCTCCATATAAAGGTAATCCGAACACTACACAAGCCAAAACTAGTCAAGCGTCCGAGGCCAACACACCTCCCCCTCCAAAAAACTAGCCACCCATCCTCCCCACATCCTGGAGTCGAGCTCAAAGACCCGGGATTGGGAAGTTGCCGTAACGGACGATCCTCGGTTGCACCTGGGGTCGTTCCGTTCATTCCGCTCAGCCTGGCCCAAGTTTACCTGGGCCAGAAAAGTAGTGAGCAAAGCAATTACCTGGCGATGGCTCCGGCGGCCTCGACTGCGTCAGCCGCAGGAGTATACCCCAGTGTCTCAGGAGGAGGAGGCCGTAGTACAAGAAATGATTGCCAAACGAGTTCTGATTCCAGTCAATGCTTCCCAACTAGTTTTCACGTCACACCTCTTTTTAGTGCCAAAAAGGGACAGTGTGCAAATGCGACCAGTTCTAGAGCTCTCGTAACTGAACACATTTATAGAGAATTCACCCTTCAGGATGCTGACGATACAGCAACTCGGACTAGCACTCCCACCGCAAGGTTGGATGTGTTCGATCGATCTCAAAGATGCCTATTGGCAAGTCCCTATAAACAAGAGGTTCCAAAAGTTTCTCGCCTTGAGAATCCGGCAAGAGACTTACGTCTGTCAAAGGATGCCATTCGGGCTGAACCTAGCACCAAGAGTTTTCACCAAGCTTGTCAGGCAAGCCCTTTTACTCCTATTAGTGCAAGGCATACAGGTGTTTTGGTATCTGGACGATTGGCTAGTAGTGGCAAACTCGTTAGAATTATGTCAGGATCATGTCAACCAAGTGTTAGCTCATGTACAAGCCCTAGGGTTCAAGGTGAACTTGGCAAAGTCACGCCTTGTCCCCTCAAGGACGATTCAGTGGATAGGGCTGATCTGGGATACCGCCACTCTGACTCTTACACAGAGTGCGGACAACCGCAACAGGTTTCGAAGGAAACTGTTCCGGTTCCTCCACAGTCTGGATACGACCAGGAAAACGTGGGATTCCCTGATCGGTTCTCTCAACTGGATACAATTAACTGTCAAACTAGGCCGACTGAAAACCAAGCGATTAATCCTGGAAGGCAACAAAGTGTTCCCTCTCTTGCCGGAGAAGGAATTATGGCCAATTCCTCCATTAATCCACAACTTGCTCTCGGCCTGGACCAAGCACGAAGTCCTCTACTCAGTCATGTCATGGGTTTCTCCTCCACCTACGGTTTGGATAGACACGGACGCCTCGGGGTCCCTGGGGTGGGGATATCAGTCAAGTCTAGGCCACCAGGGACAAGGCATTTGGGGGCAAACAGTCAGTCACATATCAACAAGCAGGAGCTTTTAGTTCCCCTGTTTTTTCTCCAAATTCACGGCACGACGTTGGAGAACAAATCAATAGCATTCAGAATGGACAATCAAACTGCAGTTTTTTGCATTCAGAAGCAAGGCTCAGTGAGGTCACGAGAGTTGTTGAGAGTTTCAGAACAAATTTTTACCCTAGCAGACTCGCTAGGGATTCATCTGCATGCCACATACCTCCCCAGCGTGGCGAACGTCTGGGCAGATGCTCTCTCTCGCCGGCGGAGTACTTTAGTAGAATGGACAATCAAACAGGCGATTTTCAACAAGATAATTGCAAAGCCGGCCCGTCCACAAGTAGACTTGTTTGCGTCAACGCAGAACCACAGACTGCCACTCTTTCTGACCCATCACGAGGTAACCCCGGCGGGGGGACCCGATGCACTGCTGGTGGACTGGAACAAGTGGACCTCGATCTATCTGTTTCCGCCACCAGACTCTGTGTTAATGTGCAAGGTCATTCATAAACTAAGGGGATTACCGGGGCCGAGTAGCGCTGATCGCGCCGCTCTGGCCGGCTCAGGTATGGTACCACCAATTGCAACAGTGGTGCCGGACCCCGGTGTCCCTCCCGGTCTCCGCCTTCCACTTGGAAGCGATTGGCAACCTTCGGACCTCTCTCAGTTTTGCCTTATGGATATTTTCTCGGCCAAATGGCTAAATAAATTTGGGCCTAGTGTCACTCAAAAGCTCTTGAATCAGTACACCCCGTCTACCAGGAGACAATATCAATCACATTGGAAAACTTTTACAACCTGGATTGTGGAATCAAGGCAGACAACTGCTTCATCAGCCCTAGTACTTAGATTATCTGTTTGAGCAGAAACATTTTTTGGTTATAACGTTAAAGAATCATCTGTCGGCCATTAGGACCCCCTTCCTTGATCTCACCGGCCTTTCCATACCGCAGGCGGAGGAGAAAGGTTTTATGAGGGCATGTTTCAAACTTCGTCCTCCTCCTCGCCAGCTCATGCCCACCTGGTCCCTTGATAAAGTTTTGGAATTGCTACAATCCCGCAAGTATAATCATGCGCCGGACTTTGACTCACTTTTTAAGAAAGCGGTTTTTCTCATGGCACTTGCCACTGGACACCGGGTATCAGAGCTGGCGGCGATGAGCAACGAACCAAACTGTCTCAGGTTTGGGAGGCTGCACGACCATGTACAAATCGCGCCGTCTCCCTCATTTATTGCAAAAAATTAACATTCAGACCATGTCTTCTCTGAATTTTCAGTCCCGGCCCTCAAGAGGGGCCTCATTCATCACATGTTATGTCCTGTGCAAGCGCTCACAAAGTTCATGAGGGCTGCGCAACCTTCCCAACCAGGTGCTTTATGGGTGAACCGAACAGGTACGCGTGCTACGAAACGGAAGTTAGCTTCTTTAATAGTAGAGATTATTAAGGAAAGCAACCCCGGCGTGTTAGGTCGGGCTCACGACATTAGGAAGTGGGCGGTGTCTCTCAGATTTTTACAAAAAATTTCAATTGAGGATATTGCTAAGACCCAGCTTTGGGCTTCCAACCATACATTCCTGACACGCTACCTGTTGGTCGCTCTAGAAGTCTAGATAAACCAAAATGTACTTGTGTAGCTTTACGGCAACGGGTACAGTAAGTAGTATGTTTTTATTAATTAATTGTTTAAAGGGGGGGGGGGGGGGGCTGTGCGGAATAAGACCATATCCCCTCTGTACCCTTGGAGATTGTGATATATCTCGAGCTGTGATAGGACGAGTTCTCAGTTCTGTATTTAGTTGTGTTAATTTTAAGAGAGTTTTCACATAGTTGCAACTGTCTATATATTTTTTACCAAAGTGCACAGTGAGATTACTGTACAATTAGTTTTAAGATCAGAGCGAGTACCTACTGCTGGGTCTCGCTCGGTAGGACACGGAGGTGTCATACACTTTCATGCATAAGGTCGCCTGCAACGGCCTTACCATGAGCAAGCAGTTTCTTAATACCACGCACTGCTAGCAAATCTTTTATACCTTTTTTATATTTTGTATTGCATACAATAAAAATCTTAAGAAATTTTTTATTCGGATTTTCTTCCCTAAGGTTAGGATATTTTACGAATGTCCCGCCTCCAGTCTTGATATTCAGGCGAAGTCGTCAATGATGAAGGGGCCCTATTAAATTATAGGTTTGATTCCCGAAGGGAAGTAAAGAAAACCTAATACTGTATTTAGTAGTACTGTAATATTATTAGTATTGACGACTCGGGCCCTCCCAACCATCCCACTTCCCATTCGTTGATTTCCATAGTTTTTTCTTGGTATATCAGTAAAGAACGAGGATGGCCGCTAGGGGGCCTGGTATCGGGGAAGCAAAACATGAGAAATCCACGTATATGGCAAGTCATATAATAACAGATATTCTATCTATCTATCTATTGCCTGACGCCGTGATCCCCGAAGGGGTGGCCACGAACGAACCGCCCCCATGCACCTCTGTCCCCAGTCAGTCGACGCCCCTCCCCCCAACCAGCACCGCCTTCGTTCATGTAGTTCCTCACTCCATCCTTCCACCTCATATTTGGTCTACCTCTCCCCCTCTGTCCCTCCACCTCGCTCTCGTACACCCTCTTAGTCATTCTCTCGCTTTCCATACGTTCCATATGGCCGAACCATCTCAAGTTGTTCCTTTTCACACTTTCCAGCACATCTACCTCCACACCACACCTCCTTCTTACTTCCTCATTAGTCTGTCTATCCCTCCATGTAACTCCGCACGCACTCCTTAAGTAATTCATTTCCACTGCTCTCACTCTTGGTCTGAGTCTCTCAACCAACGTCCATGCTTCGCTTCCGTAAGTCAGTGTCGGGATTACCACACTGTCATGCAAGGACTTCTTCACTTCCATACTGACCACCCTATTTCTTGTTACTGCTTTTAGCGTTCCTACAACCCTCTTCCCCTGTTGTACCCTCTCCCGCACCTCTTCATCCATAGTCCCATCTTTACTCAACACACTGCCCAGATACTTAAAAGAGTTGACGATCTCCATAGCCTGACCGTTCAGCTTCACCTCACACTCTGTGACTTCACCCCTTTCGAAGACCATAACCTTGCTCTTCCCCGTATTTACCTTCAAATTCCGTTTTTCGCACACTGTTCCAAACTCATTTACCAGACCCTGCAACTCCCATTCATTATCACTCATCAGAACTGTATCATCCGCAAACAGCAGTATAGGTAGCTTCCACTCAATTCCCTCCCTTTTCAGCGATACACCAACATTCACTGCTCTTGATAGTATTTCTTTCATGACTCCATCCATATATACAGTAAACAACCACGGGGACATCACACACCCCTGTTTCAAACCAACATTCAGGTCAAAGAACTCGCTCTGCTCACTCTCCACACGTACTGCCGCCTTTGCACCCTCATACATGCTCTTCACTGCTTTCAGCAACTTGCCCTCTACTCCGTATATTCTAAGTACTTTCCACAAACCTTCTCTATCCACTCTGTCATAGGCCTTCTCCAAGTCCATAAAGGCAACATACACCTTTTGTTTCTTCTCCAGATACTTCTCCACAACACAATTCAGGGTAAAAATCTGATCTACACATCCTCTTCCCTTCCTAAAACCTCCCTGCTCGTCGCCTATCCATTTATTAATTTATCTTTTTCTTTTTCTTTTTTACGGAGTTTTTTTCTGTAGGGTACCCAATCAAAATGATGATCCCATAAGGGAATTAGGCGTGCACTTGTGATGAGTACTCCATGATCTTCCGCGCGGTTTATTCAAATTGCTGGTGCAGGATGTTGAATGGAGACTATTAATGTTAATAGGCGAAGTCATCAATGATTACGGGGCCCTACTAAATATTAGGTTTTCTTTACTTCCCTTCGGGAATCAAACCTATAATTTTAACACTTCCTGGTACCAATGGGGTAGCCTGTGCTAGCTAATCTAAAACCTTGTTCAATACAACTCAGATATATACAAATGAGTACCAATGGGGTAGCCTGTGCTAGCTAATCTAAAACCTTGTTCAATACAACTCAGATATATACAAATGAGTAAGGACTCACTAGAAGGGAGCAAACGAAGAATGAAGCGGAGCACACTGCCACCCAACCAAACGGGACGACCGCGGGAAGAGGAAGAAGGAATGGCAGCTCAGGGAGCAGCGGCAAGGAACCCCACACAAGAAATCCACGAGATGGAAAGCTATAGTATAACAATTATTAAGTATATTTTTCTTTTTTATATTTTATGAAGGTTTTTTTCGTAGAGAGTACCCAATCATAAGACGATTCCATAAGATAATAAGCGTTACCCTTATGACAGATACTCCGTTCTTCCCCGCGGCGGTAGATTCAAACTGGCTACCGCGGGCGCATGAATGGAGGCTATTATACTAATAGGCATATCGTCAATGATGGAGGGGCCACTAATAAACATAGTTTTCTCATGAAGGAATTCAAGACTGCTTACCTATGACCGATTAACAATGACCCATACTAAGTGCTGACTAGAAAGCGCTTTCCAGTAAGCGACCATCTCGCCGTGAGAGGAGAGTGGTTAGCAATGACTCTTCCGCCACGATGACAGATTAGTAGTCTTCCCGCCGAGCTAGAAATATTTAAGAATAGTATAGGGGAGTCGTTCCGGCTGAGCCGAAACATCCCTTGGAAGCCTTCCTCTTCCGCCGGGAGTTCGTTCTAGTTCAAGACAACGAACTGGTTACTTGGATCCTGCGCAACACTAGAACGCCACTAGCGGGACGCCCGGCGAGGGTAAAATGCGCTCGCGAGACAGATCCCCCGCCGGAAATATGATCCTAACCATTCTACTATCAAGTCTGCAACAAGTATAGGAGAATACATAGTAAATAGTCAGGACTATCCCAACACCCTCAACTACTGAGACTATCTCCAGTATAATAGCCAGGACTATCCCAACACCCTCAACTACTACATCGTCCAGTAGGAGAGGGCCACATATTTTATGGCACAACAATAATGTAATAATAAATCTTTAAATTACACATCCTAGCCATAAACAGACCCTACGGAGAGGCTGGCCACGAGGCCTAGGGCAAGTTTAATATCGACGAAATCGACGAATTACTCTTACCTCCAGGAAGAACCAGCACCCTCCTCCATCTCAACGGCAAGAATGCAGGGACGACGACGCAAATACCAGAAGCAAAGTTCTTTACTAAGTAAAGCAACCCTAAACTAAAGGTTCTGCCGACGAAAAACAACAAACGCTTAACCCACCAGAAAGGTGGCCGAAAAGCATTGCCCTTAGCCTATAGTAATAAAAAAGCCTCTAATCCTATCTCGTAAGGCTAAAACTAGAGAGGAAAGAAAAACACACAACAATGGCGTCCCCGTCTTATACCGACCTGAGGGTACGTCATCAC
This sequence comes from Paralithodes platypus, assembly GCA_032716605.1. Lineage (NCBI taxonomy): Eukaryota > Metazoa > Arthropoda > Malacostraca > Decapoda > Lithodidae > Paralithodes > Paralithodes platypus. The sequence goes on along the minus strand of CM064516.1, from coordinate 41,624,814 downwards.
CAAAAAACACCCTTAAACACAACGCCTGGGGATCGCGCCAATCAGCACGCCCGACCTAACTAATCAAAACCTACTCTGTAACATCTCAGATTAGTACAAATGAGCAAAAGCCTCACTACCCGGACTGAAGAGTGACGAAGGAAGAGAGGTCGGGACACACGTCCGCTCGGTGCTGACCCCCGGAGCGTGAAGGAAGATGACGCAGCAGCGTCTTGATGCGAACACATGCTAAGCAAACATCTGCACTACGGGAAGCGTAAAACCGATAAGAGTTCTATTTTTTTTTTTTTTTTAAATTAGTTTTTTCGTGGTGGCATCCACATCATAAGGACGAGTCCGTAAGTACAGTAAACCCTCGCTAACTCGGACTAATTGGGGGGAGACCACTTCCGAGATGTCCGAGGTCCGACTTAAGAGAGGGAAAATTCCGAATTATAAGCGGCCGAGAAAATTGAGATAATTTTTTTTTGTTTTTGTTTTGTTTTATAATGTGAAATTCATCATATTAATGACAAATACCAACCATATTATGTTTTCAGGGACAGTACAGTACATAGTAATTAATATTAACACAATAATTAAAAGGCACAGGCTTCAATTCATCCTAAAATCACTTAAAACCGAGTGAGAGAACATTGTAAACCGGACACAAATCCCGCCCAACTCGGAATTTTCCGAGATATACAGGGACATTTCCGAGAGGCCTATGCCATTCCGAGAAGTGCGGGGTTCCGAGTAAAAAGAGTTAGAGTTAGCGGGGGTTTACTGTACATTAATTATGAGCGTACGCTTACGATGAATTGGTCTCTACGCTCCGGGGCGGGTGATTTGAACAGCTGACTCTGGGGTTCAAAGAGAGCCATTACTGTATAAGGCATATCGACAATGATGGAGGGCCCACTAATAAATACTCAGCATATTTTTTCCTCACTTGCACTCCTTCCACTAGTAACACTCCATTTGAATCTTTCACTAGTAACACTCCATTTGCTCTTTCACAGACTCTTCCCTCTTTTGTTCTCCTTTCCTTACTCTACTTACCTCCTTGCCTTCCAGAATATCATTTTCGTTCCTCAAAATTCTCACTCGATCTTTGACCCCATCTTTCATTTGCAATTTTCTTCACTTCTCTAATATTCCGTTTCACCTCTCTCCTTTTCTCCTTGTACCTCTCCCGCACCTCAACACTGCCATCCTGTAAAACCCTCTCAAACCACTGTCTCAACTGCCTTTCTCACCGTATCATTCCACCACTCGCTTACCTTTCCGATACATCTGCCTCCTACTTTCCTTTTACCACATACTTCCTCTTCGCTTGCTTTCACTCCTTCCTTAAACTGTTTCCATTCATCTTCTACTTCTCTCTCTTCCATCTACTTTTCATGTAGTCTTTTCCTTGTACTCCCTCTCTTTTGTACTTTTCTCTAACTCACTAACTTTTATTACCTCTCTTACTTCACGCTTGTCTCGTATTCTCCTGTAACTCCTAACTCTCAGCTTTCCCTCCAGATAATGATCAGACATACCCTCCGCCTCACCTCTCAGCACATTCACATCCAGCAATCTACACAATCTTTCCCTTGACACCAACACAATAACACATAATCCATCAATGCCCTCTCTACAGTACAATCACTCCCCTCACAAGTCTATGCCATGTATACGGTTTTTTTTTTAAAGAACGTATTACCTACTCATTCTACACTCTCCATATACACCAATCAATCTTTCTCCATTCCTGTTTACACCATCCACACCAAAACTACAGATGCCTCCCTCAACAGGTTCATTTCCTACCTTAGCATTTAGGTCCCCTAAAACTACATTTTCATTTTCCTCGAACCCTTGTAGACAATCCCTCAAATCTTCCCAAAAACCCTCCACCTCCTCTGTCTCCTTTTCACTTCCTGACCCATATGCACTCACAAAAACTCACCTTTCACCCTTAAACCTCATTCGCACCCACATTAGCCTTGATGACACCACTCTCCACTTTTTTATTAACTCTCAACTCCTCTTTCACAATAATAGCCACTCCCTCTTTGACACAGACTCCCTCATCTACTCCAGATTTTCTACCTTTCACATTTCCAAAATCCACTTCTCCCTCACTTTTCATCTTAGTTTCATTCAGCACAAGCACATCATACTTCCTTCTTTCAAATAACTTTCCAATGTCCTCTCGTCTCTCATTCGTACTACATCCACATACATTTAAAGCTTATCGGGTGCCCAACCCCGAAAGGAGTTGAAATAGGGGAGCTATCCCCTCGCTAAAGGCAGCTTTCTAGGGCCTTTCCTAGTTGATGCTGAGAGGATTGTGTTCTAGTCATGTGGTGATGAGCTGGTCTATCAGAGTGAGAGCTGAGCGTTCTCTGCCATACCCATAGCTTACTCCGACTGTTCCTTTTACTTATATGTTTTCTAGATCTCATGTGACGGCGTCTCTTCCGTGGATTGACCTCCCTACAGCCAACATAGAGGTTGCCAGACTGGGAGCCAAAGCGTCACATTTTCCCTTTGACCCTCAACTTTCCCTTCATAATTGCTGAGGGGCACAGGGCCTTGGGTGGGGCTTTGGTTTCCCGGGCGTTTCCACACCCTCCTCAGCTCCTCGCCTTACAGTGGCTTTGGTCACCTAGGATTTAGTGGTAAGCAGGGAGGGTTCTGTGGGGGCACTCGGTTATGGCCTTGGCATTGCTCGGGACCTTGGGGCTGCTCGGCCAGACAGCCTGGGGAACAGCAATAAAAAAAAAAAAAAAAAAAAAAAAAAAAGGGTCCAGGGCCCTCGCCACTATCCGTTTCCTTTTTTTTAGGTAGATTTCATTGAAGGGGAGAAGGATATTCCTGGCCCCCCACCCCCGATCCCCTTTAACCGTCATCTACGCCTCGCATGAGAAAGCGGTGGTGGAAAATGCTCACCCCTCCACCACAGAGGAGGCTATCTGCACCATATAGTGGCGGGTGCTGGGATCGCCGCATCCCTATGCCATTTGAAAATGTAGAAATGTAGAGGGAGAGAAAGATAGAAAGGGCTATGGAAAGTAGAGGACACCAACCCTCACTCTACATACATAACATAACCTACGGTCTCGTGTAGTGGTGTACAGATATGTGGATATTATAAGTTTGTTGTTTTCAAAGTTTAATTTCCGATAAATTTAAAAGGATTTTTCTCACATATAGATTTTCTTTAGTGTGTTGTAGTTTCGATAGTTTCAAATTTTAATAAGTTTGTTATATTAATTTGAACAGTAACTTTTGAGTTCGTTTGCAAGTTTTATATTTTAATTAATAATTAATTTATTATATTTACCAGAACATCCTGAACTTCCCAAGTTGACTAATTCCTTGAATATGACGAGAGTACTTTAATATACAGTAGGTGCAACTAATTTGCCTGGGAACCAAATTCACTTACTAATACAGTGATGTACATTCTATGTGGTGGTTTTGTGTTCTTTTACTTCAAAAATTTATTTTGCTAAATCGATATTTCCACATGCAGTAAACCCTCGTTATCTCGGACTAATTGGGGGACGGCCACTTCCGAAATGTACGATTTTCCTTAAAACCAAGTGAGAGAACACTGTAAACCGGACACAAATCCCGTCCAACTCGGAAATTTGCCGAGATCTACAGGGACATATTTATTAGTGGCCCCTCCATCATTGACGAACATGCCTATTACATAAGGCATCCTCTTCAAACACTAATCCGCCGTAGTTTGAATCTACCGCGCAGAGCATTTAAAAACTGAGGAGCCTTCATCATGAGCGCACGCGACCTCACTCATGGCTTCAGTCATTATGAATTGGGTTCTCACTACGAAAAAACTTCGTAAAAAATAAAAACAAAAAGAAAATAAGAATAACTATCTAATAAGCTTTCCATCATATCGTGGATGTACTTGTGTGGATCTTTGACCAGACGCTACTGCAGGCGTCATTCTTCCTTCTCTGCTCTGCGCTCAGCCTGCCCGGACCTGTCTCCCCACGCTCCGCGGGTTCCGCATTTGTTGCGTCCCTAGTGAGTTTTTTCTCATTTGTTTACTCCGGGATGTATCGAGTAAGGTTAGGATATGCGTAGCAGGAGTGTCCTGGGCTGGTTGCCCGCAGTGCAGTGTATTTTGGGTCGTATGTTTGGGGCATCTATTTCGGATGTACCCTCGTGGTCCTGTTGTGGACAGGTAAACTTTTTCACAGTTAGCTAGCTTTGTGATGCAGGCGGCTTTCATTACACGTTATTGCTTCCTTTTATCTTTCTGATGAGGTAGCGTATTTTTGCTGTCGTTCCCAGCGTATTTTTCTTCACTTAGTGAAGTTTTTTCTGGGTCCCGAGTCAGTTCTTCCCTTTGCCGGAAGTGTTTGCTACAGTGGTGTGTTGGCGGTGGTTCCTGTTGTGATATAATTCAGTGCTTTTTGTTTATATTTCGACATGTTACTGTTATCCGTCTGCCTAGGCCTAGCCAGCCTCTCGTAGCTTTATCACATATACAAGTGTTATTGATTTATTTTCTAAATATGTACTACTGTGTCATGTGTATCCTGGTTTAGTTGTGTATTGGCTAATTCCACGGACTATTTATGTGTCCTGGGTTAGTTGTGTTTTGGCTAATTCCACGGACTATGTTGGGCCCGGCGTTAGTTGTGTTTTAGCTACGCCTCGGTCCGGTGTTGCGTTCAGATGGTATCTGGACGGGGTGGGTTTTTTCCGGCGGGTTTTTCTCGGTTTCACCTTGATAACCCCGGCTGGTTGCCAAGTTTTGGCCACGCGTGGTTTAAAACAGGCTTGTTTCCCCGGCGAGTGGGTGTCTGTGGCTCCCCAGGTCTGCGTCTCTGGGGTGCCTGTTTCAGGCTCCTTCTGATTCCCGGCGGGTTGGCTGTACCCATCTAACAGTGTTCATACGGACACGTGTTGTTTGTAGTTTTTTCGGTTTTGCAAAGCCAATATAAAACTATGCTGTAGTTGTATTTCCTCCCCGGCGATCTGTTTCAAAGAAGTGGGGATAGGAACAATTGGGGTTAACTTTTAAACTTTAATTCACCCGGTGGGTGCAACCTGGAAGGGTGGGATGACCGAATTTGCAAAATTCAGTTTAGTTGACCAGTCAATTGAGGGATGCTTTGTGTATCGCCTCCTTCAACATACGGCGCTTTAGGGCACAATTGGGGTTAACGTTTTTTAAACTATTATTCACACCCGGCGGGTGTTTCTTGCACGGATGAGAATAACTAATTTACAATTCAGTTAGTTAACCAGACATTTGAGGGATACGTTTTGTATCGCCGCGTTCAACATACGGCGATCTAAAAAGATACTTCGGCAGAAGTTAGATCTCGTATATTTGTCAGGCTTCCCAGTTTTTTATCTACAGTACGAGATAATTCGGGGGCCGGCGTCTTTTTTAGGGTTTTTTTTCCAAAATTTAATATGGAAACAAACACCACCGGAAAGACTTAATCACTTATAAACGCCATGATGGTCTTTATATATTATGTCAGAGGGTATTCATAAATCTTTTGGACAAATTAAGATATTCTGAAATCTTTTACTTAGGAAACCCCACCGCGTAGCGAGCTGTGGTCGTTGAGTATTACGTCTCGTTACCCGGCGGGTTATTTAACACCTGTGTGCGAACATGAGAGGGTTAACCTTATGAGCATTAATTCCTGGAAATTTTAATTTTCCAGAGCTGGGTCCCGGCGGGTCTATGCAGAACCTGGAGTAAGTTTCCCTCCAGTCTCTGTCATGGCTACCTTTGCCCCGGTTTTTGCTGTATGCATTACACCCTCCTGTTCAGGTATCCCTATTTTTGCGCACACCCTTTGTATAAAATGTGTTAAAATGTCTCGTTTGGTGGGGGTTACCTTTCCGGCGTTTTTCTCGTTGCTCCGAGAACACCGTTTTTGTTTACCGAGTTTTAGTCAGGATGGCTAAAATAGGTAAGTTACCCCGACGAGTTTGGTCGCTTGAGGGCTCATCAGAAACTGCGTTTTCTGTGGTCGAGCCTGGGATCAGGCTTCCTGTGTTATTTATGGCTTTATGCATTACGCCCTCCTGTTATGTCTCGTTTGGTGTGGGTTACCTTTCCGGCGTTTTTTCTCGTTGCTCCGAGAACACCGTTTTTGTTTACCGAGTTTTAGTCAGGATGGCTAAAATAGGTAAGTTACCCCGACGAGTTTGGTCGCTTGAGGGCTCATCAGAAACTGCGTTTTCTGTGGTCAAGCCTGGGATCAGGCTTCCTGTGTTATTCCCGGTGAGGGGGGCTCCACACAGTTATTTTGTTTGGTCTTTCCCTCCCGGCGACCTTTTTACAAAGAGGTCTGGGGCAGGTATAAGTGGTTTGACATTGCATATAAAACCCGGCGGTTGTACCTTCGGGTGGTTATATTAACGAATTTGCGATTCGCGATAATTTGCCAAACAATTGATTGATACAATAGGGTATCACGGCCTTCAAGACGGCGATCTATGAGGGCTTCTGGCAGAAGCCGGATTAGAGATTAATATAGGCTTAGACTTTTTATGGGATAAAAAGATGCCTGAATCTTACTAGTGTTTCAAGTGTAAAGGGATACTTGAAGGACTTCATCTTTAATAAAGATATGTTTCATCTTTATGAGGATTCAGAAGTTATGCTTAATTCTTTCGAACAGGTAAAAGATATGCTGAAATCCTTAATAAACAATTGGAACAATGTTGTTTGTTTGTTTAGTCTTTCTCCCGGCGACCTTTTTACAAAAAAGGTCTGGGGCAGGTACAATTGGTTTGACATTGCATATAAAACCCGGCGGTTATACCTTCGGGTGGTTATATTAACTGATTAGCAATTCGCGATCATTTGCCAAACAATTGATTGATACAATAGGGTATCATGGCCTTCAAGACGGCGATCTATGAGGGCTTCTGGGAGAAGCCGGATTAGAGATTAGGATAGGCTTAGACTTTTTATGGGATAAAAAGATGCCGGAATCTTACTAATGTTTCAAGTGTAAAGGGATACTTGAAAGACTTCATCTTTAAGAAAGATATACTTCATCTTTATGAGGATTCAAAAGATATGCTTAAAATCTTCTGGACAGGTAAATATATCCTGAAATCTTTAATATGAAACTAAAGGAAAACGAAAAGTAGTGGTGGAGTGCTACGGTTCGTTGACCGGCGGTCTTGTGACACATATTTTGTACCATTTTTTGGGTGTAACCCTATGAGCATTAATCCCCGGAAAATTCTCTTTCCAGGGCGGAGTACCGGTGTTGCACCAGGTGACCAGGTAGTTCCCGGGGGCGGGGTAGTTTTCCCCCAGTCTCTGCCATGTCGGCACTTGAACCTCTCATTGCTGTATGTTCAACGCCGTTAAGATCAGGTATCCCTATATTATTTTTATTTGTTAATGAAATAATTTAATCACTGAATAATAATAACCATATATATTTTCTATGATTATATTAGGATAATATTGTGTTTATTTATAGTAATTTATTTTAATACAATTAAATATAAATTAAATTAATTAGTATACTTTATGTTTTTGCTCACCAGCTCTGCTTTCAATGTGTTAATGAGCTATGGGAGCTTTTAATTATCATAAACCTTTACAGGGCTCTCTTTTAGAGAGTATACCGAGCTCGCAAGCGAGGGACAGCCACAGCCAAGGTGTATGGCGATACTCACAGTCCTGGCAGGACAGAACACATCCCTTTGTGACTCAACTAGTGCTGACGTCCACGGGATGCCGATGTACCATCTTCTACCCCAGTTTTAACATGGCAACATGTGGAGGTCCCGGCTTCGGCGGGATCTTCCCATGATAAGCCAGACTTAACGGATGAAGAACAACGATCTCTGGTCTCAGAGATGGAGGTTGAAGAGTCCAGTCACCTTCTAGGCGACTCTCAGGGTACTGTCGAATCTCCACGGAGTTCGTCATCGGCTAGGTATGTACCGGCGGAAGAGATTGATGGACTACTATTGAATGCACTTAATAGGTTCTTTGGCCCTACGCCGGAAACTCCTTCTGATACGGGTGATCCCGCGATGTCGACGAATGTGCGACCTCTGGCTACATCCTTTGCTTTAGCGAAAATACCTAGCCATCCGCTTGTGTCAGACCCAATTTCCAATGTGCCAGGCACAACAGCTCTCACTACTTCCACTGTGCGAGTCATATCAGACATATCTCCCCCTCCTTTAGACAAGGCGCCAGTCAAAAAACAGGAGCTATGCCTCTTTTTACGGGCCTGATGAGTCAGGGGTAGCAATGTTACGGAAATGTTTTGGATGTTCATATTAAGGACATTCCAAGTTATTATAACCATGACTTATTCTTACCACCAAATCCCTCCAGAACGCCATTCTTGGTTCTCTCTTCCGGTTTTTGGTGCCGGCGGAGTCCCCTCTGCTTGGCTGCCATTAGCACGCCTTCCCCAGCTTACCTAGACCGCGAGTTTAGGTTAAGAGGAAAAGCGTTTAAACTGTTTTCGCAATATATGGTTCCCAGCAAGTAACAAAGTCTCTGTTACGCTCTTCTCAGGCAATAGAAGCCGCGGAAGTCAGGAAAGCCATTGAACTTTCCCGGCGCTTGCTTCTCCAGACTTCCATCCAAGTCTTTAGGAGATATTCGGACGGCCTTATTAGAGGCAGTTCGAGCAAGGCAGGATCTGAGGATGTTCTTAGTGAAGAAACTTCTTGACCGTATTGCAAGCCAAGTAGTTCTGTCTCCAGTTCTAATTCCTTCTTTGATTTCACCAGCAGTTTGGAAGACTGTTTTCAATTTGGCACAAGCATTCAAGCAAGGTCCCCGCAAGCCCTGATGCCCTTGTTAGAACAAGGGATCAGGGTCTGGTGGTATCTGGGCGACTAACTGGTGGTGGCAGAAACAGAAAAGTTACGCATCAGTCATGTCTACGTTACGTTAAACCATCTCATATCTCTAGGATTCAAGGTCAACTTAGTAAAAGTCAAACCCTTGTTCCCCCACGAGTATTTCAGGGGATAGGGCTGGTCGAGGACACAGCTTCTCTCACTCTGAGTCAGAGTGTGGACACTCGAAACAGATTTCGCAAAAACTGTTTATGTTTCTCCACAGTCTGAATACGACACAGAAACTTTGGGAATCTCTAGTCGGTTCTCTCAACGGGGTTCAGCTAACTGTGAAGTTGGGCCGGTTGAAAGTCTAACGTTTAATCTTGGAGGGCAACAAATTTTTCCCACTATTACCGGCGGGGATAGTATGGCCTATCCCAACGTTATTACACAACTTACTAGCGGTTTGGGCGACGAGAGAAAGGTTGCACGCAGTCATGTCATGAACCTCTCCTCCGCCGTCGGTATGGGTGGACATGGATGCGTCAGGCACGATAGGTTGGGGCTTGTAGTCAAACCTCGGGCATCAGGGTCAAAGGTTGTGGTCCCATTTAGAAATCTTCCACATCAATGTCAAAGACTTACTAGTCCCCTTATCTGTCCTTCAGGCTCACGGCTCTGCTTTACGGGGCTAGTCGGTGGCCTTCAGAATGGACAATCTGAATGTGGTTCACTGTATTCAGAAACAAGGGTCAATAAGATCTCGGAAGTGGCTAAACGTGTCAGAAAAGATTTTTATACTAGCCAACAGGCTGAACATTCATCTTCACGTATCTTATCTCCCAGGCGTTGCAAACGTCTGGGCAGACGCTCTGTCTCAGAAACAAAGCACTTCAGTGGAATGGGCGCTCTTGCGTGTGCGGAGCATGACCATCCACAAGTGGATTTGTTTGCGTCTGAGAAGACTTGCAAACTCCCACTGTACCTCACCCGCCGGACGATAACGCCGGCGGGCGGACCTGACGCTCTGATGACGGACGAGAACAGGTTGAGTTCCTTTTATCTATTTTCCGCCGCCAGACGCGTCTCTAATGTGCCACGTAGTCAACAAACTACAGGATTAGCGAGGCGTAGTCTCGCTAATCGCGCCCCTGTGGCCGGTGCAGTTTGGTACCAGCATTTGTACACGTGGTGCCCGCACCCAGTGTCACTCCCGGTCGGGTTGTTCCACTTAGAACACAATTGGCAACCTAGAAACCTCGCGGACTTGTTCATTATGGACATTCAGGAGGCCAAGTGGCTAGCACCATATGGTAGCGACGTGACCAAGATATTCACGAATCAATATACCCAGTCTACAAAGCGACAGTTTCAATCGCATTGGCAAGCTTTTATGTCTTGGATTCTTAGAACAAACCAAACTGTGCCCTCGGTGACGTTGGTTGTTAATTATTTAATGTATCTGTTCATGCAGAAACATTTATCTGAAATTGATTTATGAGGGCAGGTTTTAAACTCCGCCCACCTCCCCGTCAGCTCAGGCCTACATGGTCTCTGGACAAAGCATCGTAGTTATTCTCGTTCCCGTATGTACCAAAGACTGCAGATTTTACAAAAGGTCAGTATTCCTTATGGCTTTGGCTACCGGGAACAGAGTATCTGAGCTGGCGGCGATGAGCAACACACCTATTTGCCTCAGGTTTGATAGGCTTCATGAGTGTATTCACATTGCACCTTCCCCAGGATTCTTAGCCAAGAATGAGCACAGTGAACACGTGTTTTCAGAGTTCACGGTGCCGGCGTTAAAAAGGGGAAAGGTGCACCATCTTTTTTGCCCAGTGCAAGCTCTAACCAAATATTTAAGAGTGGCACCTCTAAATCACCAGGGTGCTTTATGGGTCGCAAGTCCGGGTGAACGCTTGATGGAGCGTACACTGGCTTCTCTCTTGGTCAAGGACTTTAAAGAGAAGAATCCCGGCGTTGTGGGTAAGACCCACGATTTACGCAAGGGGACAGCCTCTTTACGTTTCCTTAATAATCTTTCGGTGGAAGTTATTAAGTCCACACAGTTGTGGGCCTCTAATCAGGAGTTTTTTGACGCGATGCCTTTCAGTAGCTCTGGACAAACCTTCCTTGCCATGTATAGCTTTACGGCAGAGGGTCTAGGTGGCCCTTTTAGTCACGTTTTGTTTAATTTCAAGAAAAAGGGGGGGGAGGGTGCAGTCAGTGTGACATAGGACACCCTAGACCCCTCCGGAGTATGTGTTCGGAACATACGAGCTGGGATACTGTTTGTAGGCATTGTTTTATAAAATTTCTCTGTAGTATTTATTGCAGGAAATTGTGCTAAAGGCCAATAGTAGTGTTACAACAATTCTTGTTGTAAGTAGCTTTGGCTGTGAAGCAATAGATTTTTGAGAAATCTCGGTAGTTGCAACTACGACTTTTACTTTTGAAGTAATTACTTCTCCATAAGTACACGAGTTCAGTACTTCTATGAATGTACAAGAATTCATTTATGTTTGGTTATATTTTTAGGAATATATCCACTAGTTAATGGGGTTTATATGTGCACATGTAAACTTATAAGTTTTTAGTTTTCACCACTTACTTTAAGTGGGGTGCCTTCTTAACTAGCAGATCTGTGTACAGAGTCTCAGAGTTAACCCTTTTTCAAGCAGGCTTCTTTGAAGCACGCTCCTGCTTGTACCCCTTTTTGAAGATTTAGGCTGTATAAAGTTTATGCACCCGAATATCTCTTTTTTACAAGAGTAAGAATACTATGTGGTTGTTTGATTATCTGCTTTTCTAGAGTTATGATATGATTACGAATGTCCCCCTCCAGTCTTAGAAATCAGGCATGTTCGTCAATGATGGAGGGGCCACTAATAAATTATAGGTTTGACTCCTGTAAGGAGATAAAGAAAACCTAATATTTAGTAGTGGCCCCGTAATCATTGACGACTGGGGCCCTCCCGACCATCCCCTTCCCATTCGTTGATGTATTCAGGATTTTGGTTTACTTGATATGTCAGTGAAGGAAGAATGACGCCTGCAGTAGCGTCTGGTCAAAGATCCACACAAGTACATCCACGATATGATGGAAAGCTTATTAGATAGTTATTCTTATTTTCTTTTTGTTTTTATTTTTTACGAAGTTTTTTCGTAGTGAGAACCCAATTCATAATGACTGAAGCCATGAGTGAGGTCGCGTGCGCTCATGATGAAGGCTCCTCAGTTTTTAAATGCTCTGCGCGGTAGATTCAAACTACGGCGGATTAGTGTTTGAAGAGGATGCCTTATGTAATAGGCATGTTCGTCAATGATTACGGGGCCACTACTAAATATTAGGTTTTCTTTATCTCCTTACAGGAGTCAAACCTATAGTCCGACCGTCCGACGAGATGCCATTCCGAGAAGTACGGGTTTCCGAGTAAAAACAGTCCGAGATGGAGGGGATTTACTGTAGTGATTTTGACAAGTTAATAAATAGGAATGAATGGAAAATGCTTGTGAATAGATTAATGTAAACGCAGTTGTTTGGGAGAGAGGGTCATGCGCCAATTGGACTAGATAATAGTCAGTCAGGCGCCTGGCACAGGGAGCCGGTGGTAGTGAAGGGTGTGCCTGGAAGCATGGTGGGCGGGCTTGTGGTAGTAAAGCTTCGCTGCGGGTCTGCCTGTGGAAATCGGCGCCTCTCCGGGAGATCTGGGACCTGGGAATCTTTTGTTGGGGACCCCAAATGGGCCGGGGTCTCTGGGCATTTCTCCTGGACGACCTAGATGTGTGTGATTTTGAGTTTTGTTTTTCTGGTGTGTTGTGATGTCCCTGTTCGGGCAATGTCTTAAAACGTATTTTAGCAAAACTTGGCTCGGGTTTTAAGGTATTTCTAAGGCCTAAAACCCAATATTTCGAAAATCCGAGCCAAGTTTTGGCCAAAGCTGGCTCGGATTTTGAGAGTTTGTAGACAACAAAATGACAGTAACATAATTTAGAAATTTGGCTCAGGTTTCCCAAAATTGCAAAGCCATAAAATCCGAATTTTGGAAAACCCGAGCCAAGTTTTGGCAAAACTTGGCTCGGATTTTGCGAATTTTAAGAGTAAACAAATTACAGTAACCTAATTTAGAATTTTGGCTCATGTTTCCCTAAATTGCAAACCCCAAAAAGCATAATTTTGGAAAACCCGAGCCAATTTTGGCAAAACTTGGATGGTATTTTGAGAATCGAAAAAGACTAACTAAATGTCGGAAATCGGCTCATGATTTCCCTAATTGCAAAGCCATATAACCAGATTTATCGAAAACGTAGCACTTATTTAAATCATAAATATCCAGTAACATAGACCTAGTACATTGGATACAAGCCTAATCCACACCTAACGCCTACAATGTGTCCGTAGTAGGCTAGCTAGTAGGCCTACGTGGGATACAACATGGCGGTTGGGCCGGCGCCCATTTAGTAGCCTACCGGTATTCGGCCGTATCTGTAAATACGAATGCGAGTCACTTCGAGCGATTTCCTGATCGAGCGGATGCACAATCTAACCTAACCTAACCTAACCTAAATGCGCCTCCGCTCGAATATGAATTCGCTCGAAGTGTCCAGATACCGTAAATACTACCGCAACTGCGAATCTTGTTTCTGAGACCTAGTATATTAACCTAACCAAACAACCCAACCTATCGACAGAGATGGGCAGGTGGAGTGGACTAAAAAGCTGGTGGACAGACCTCGGGAGACAGGTGAAAATGGCGTGTGTACGAATCAGTGCCGTCTATAGGAAGGGATTGACAACCATGTTACGACAAAATTCCATTTTAGTACCATATATTTTTATTAGGTTTTGCCGAGGCTTAAAACACATTTTCATATTATGTTTAGAGCATATAAAATCCATATTTGTTTTCAAATATTGCAAAATAATTGGTGACCAACTTATTTAGTTATACTAACATTTCCCTCTAGGCCGTTTTTTTTTTCTTTCTTACAAGCCTACTGTTAGCCTTTTTGTTTTATTTATTTAGGCCTTTTTTTTTTGTGTGTGTAGGAACCTAAGCGAGACTGACATTATTCAGATTTTTTTTTATATTAAATTGACATAGGCCTAGGCCTAATTCTTTAGACTAAGACTTGGGTTTTCTGTTTTTCAACTGCTGAGTGGATGGGACTCGTTAGCCTTGGTCGGCAACTTATCTAGGGGAGACAACCTTATACAAATCCGGGTGGATGGGACTCGTCAGCCTTGGTTGGCAACCTGTCTAGGGGAGTAAACCTGATACAAATCCGTACTGCTTACCTAAGGGTAAGGCAGGTTAGTGGATGGATTAGCCGAACACCACTGTAGAAAAATAGTGCTAACAAGATACACAAGAGGGCCTCGGAGTTGGACGGATCCTAAATTGAGTGGTCAATCCTGTAAGTCCTTCACTAAACTGGCTCGGGTTGTCCCTCTCACAGGGAATAGGTCCGCTTGGGGGCATTCTGTGTATGGCCACCCTCGTAAGGGGAGTAAGGCGTCCGGCAATAGATAGATAGACACATAGGCCCAGGCCTTGCCTACCTGTGATCCTCCTGAAAGATAACAAATTTTAAAAGGCTAGCCCAGGCCTTTTAAGTTTTACGCTCTAGGGCGGCTAACCAAACCAAATCTAACTTACTGTAACCTAACCTTTCCAGGTGAGGTTAGGTTATTTAATGTTGAATGTTGTGGGTTTTGATATAAATATACATACAAATAGCCAAATTGCAAATCTAGGTGTTTTAATGCTCAATGGAAAAACTTAAAAAAAGGGTTGTGTTGAGGGGGCACAGCCCCCTCATCCTATTACTGTATTGTGTCCCACAGCCAATAACTCGACAATTTATGCAGCAGATGGCCGTGGGGTACAATAATGGGTAAAGCTCCTCCTCACCCCCCTTGAATTATTGTCATCATACTGTATATATAATTATGTTACCAGCAGGGGTATATAACGGCTGGCTGTGGGATAATTTTGTAAACAAAAATTATAAAATAAAATAAGTCAAATTAGAAGCGAACATAGGCCTAATTGCAAGCGTACAACTTATGCAAATAGTACAAAGCGATAGTATGCCTGCTAACACAACCCTTACCAAACTAAAATGTTATTATTACTAGATGTGCCTTTATATCTTTGGCACTCTTATGCTTGCCTCGCCCGTTATGAAAACTCGTTCGTGTCTCGTGAACACAATAAAATACAAGTAGGCCTAGATACAGATTAACCAGGTGGACACCAGCGTCGGACGTGAGTCGACGGCATTCTAAATCCCTGCCAGTACCAGCGTCGGTTATAGCCGATGGCGCTAATTGAACATTGATAGAAGGCTTGTAGAGGGTTCAGATTTGTATGGGAACTGCTTTAGGATCCCACGGAACAATACCGATGGTTGGCAGCCCCCTACAGTAAGTCCAGCCGCGTGCACGCTGGAGTGATTTTCCAGTATTTTGCCTACCCATCACCCCATGTTAATTGCGACTTTCCGCTGCCCCCCCAGGACCCCTAAATGACCTAAGGGAGCACTTTTTTGTGGTTTTCCCTATATTACTAACCCATCCCATGTGTTTTCAGGAAAACAAAAATTGACAAGTGGCTGGGTCTGGAGTGTGCATTTTTATTAAATCAGCTGGGGCTTAATGGGTTAAGTATGCTAGGTTTTCATCGAATATGTAAACAATTGCCTCTCGTGTAAGACGCGTCCCTAAGCTGCTCAAACACTGTTGACTAGACCTAGGCCTATGTCACTTTCCCCCAGGAATAAAAGGCAGTGGACGGTGGATAATTTGTATATGTAATATGCAAGGGGTGACCCATAGCCTATGTCAGCACTTTGGCTGATGTTGGTACAGTACTGTATAGTGCTAACCGTGCCGCAGCAAGACTCGGTAAGGGTTATGTTAGCGGGCGTACCGTCCGCTTTGTTTACATAGTCGCATGCTCGCATTTATATTCGCGTCTAATTTGACTGCTGTTATTTGCCCCTGCTGGTAATATATATGAAGATGACAATAAGTCATGGGGGTTGAGGGGAACAAAGCCCCCCCTCAACCCATTATTGTATCCCAAGGCCAGGTGTTGGATAAATTGTTATGTTGAGGGAGGCTTTGCCACCCACCCCCCATGACTTATTGTCATTATCATATATATTACCAGCAGGGGCAAATAACAGCAGTCAAATTAGACGCGAATGTACAGTAACTGCGAGCGTGCCACTATGTAAACAAAAGGTATGGTACACCCGCTAACACAACCCTTACCCAAGACTCAACTACAGTAGGTCCATCTGCAGTATCTGCAAACCATACCAGCCTCAACAGTGCCGCAACAACACAGTACGGTACCATACCAAGACTCTACTGTACATTAGGCAACTTGGACTTTAGAACAACAAGATCCTGCCACAACACTGCCCTACCATGTAACACTGCTGCCGACTCTGGCGTTGTGCCAACAGCGCCCAGGTTAAACTAGTAGAGTCCCTTATGGCACCTAACCGCACTCCACCAGTCTCGGCATTGCCATACCAAGACAGTGCCTGAGTGCCAATAACAAGGCTTTATTGTATAGGCTACTAATGGCTGTTAGTCCACAACTCATTTTCCACGCCCCCTATTAGTCGCCTTATACAACATGCAGTAGGATGCATGGGGTATATTAATTTCTTCCTTCACCATAAGATGAAGGCCTCCTTAGCCCTGGGAGGGAATGCATTCCTCTCTTCGACCTATTGACCTTCGAGTTCCGTTTTTCACACAGCATTCTAAACATAATTACTAAACCAAACTTTGCAACGCTCACTCATAAGAGCAGTATCATCAGCTAACCGTAGCACAAGCAACTTCCATCGCTCCATTGCCTTACTAGTGTACTGCAACATCCTCTGCTTTTCCTTGGATTTATTTCATGACTCCATCCATACAATATGTGCTGTATAGGCTACTGAACATCCATGGGGACATTACACACCCATGCTTTATTGAAGAAATCGCTATGCTCATTCTCTACACGCATTGCTGCTCTATCACCCTCATACATGCTTTTCACTGCTTTCAGCAACTTACCAACTACCGGTACTTGCTATATCTTCAGTACTTTCCACACACCTTCTCTACTTACTGTCTTAGGCTTCTCCAAGTCCATGAAGGCAGCATAAACTTCCATTTCTTCTGCAGATACTGGGTACTTCTTCACAAGGAGAAGATCTGATCTACACAGCCCTTCCTAAACCCACCTTGTTCCCCATCTACCCATTGGTCTGTTACATCACTATCCTACAGTACCAGTGATGGGTCTATTCTAACCCCCTCTTTCATTTCCCAGGTTAAAGTGCTTTCTTAGCTTGCTTCATCACTAGAACTCGCCCATTTTTATCTTTCACGCCCTTACTAGGCCTACTTCCATTGTCACCCTCCCTAACTTTCTTGACCTTCTTCCAAAACAATTTCTTCTAAATTTGTCATCTACTGTTCTCGTACTCAGGCTCACTACTCTCTTTTTCTTCACTTACATTTCCCTTTTCTGCTTCTCCAAATTTTCATTCCCTCTACTACCCAACCACTCTTGTATGCTTTCTTTTTCTCTTCAACTGCTTGTTTCACCTCCTTAGTCCACCATACTGTTTAATCCTTTCACTTCCTTCCCCTCCTCCTAACTCCTCACATGCTGGCCATAGCACGGTTGGTAGAACACTCGCCTGTTTACTCACGGTCAAGGGTTCGAGTCTCAGGCCAGCCAGTGTGTTATTGGCAGACGCCAGTGCTGTGGTGGAGGGTGCAATCTAGCAATCTGTGGCAACTGTTCACCGAAGTCACTGTTCATCAGGGCACCCACCTTAATCCAGCTATTGAGCAGGGAGTGCATGGTTGTAAAAACTGCATCATTATCATCATGCACATATCTCTTCCATAAACACAAAGCTCACCCCTTACACCTTCTCCATTCGCTTCAAGTCAAACCTATCTAGGTGTCTTCTACTGTTTTTTTAACTCTTCCTGTAACCTTTTCCCTCTCTACATGGCTCCTCCTCCATCCTGCCTTACTCTATCTTTCCTCACCCACTTCGTCTGTAGCCTACAGTAAACCCTCGCTATCTCGGACTAATTGGGGGGAGACCCAGTCCGAGATGACCGAAAATCCGAGATGTCCGAAGTCCGACTTATGTCCGACTTAAGAGAGGGAAAATTCCGAATTAGAAAAGGAAAGTCCGGTCACCAGAGAAATTGATTTTTTTTTTTTTTTTTTTTTTTTTTATATATCTATTTAATGCATCTATCTCCCTTATACATATATATAACTATGTCTTATTTGGTCTTTTTTTAATCTATGAATCAATTCTAATACGATGGAATTGAAAACAATATTACCCTTCTAACACACAAATAATAAAATGAAAAAGAGAGTAAATAAAAATGTCTCCTTTGTCTTTCAGAAACATAAGTCCGTCTCGTATATGTTAGTATTTTATCGCTCGCTCGCCCCTAGCCACTCTCTCTCTATCTATTTATCTCTCTAATGCATCTAACTAACTCCCTTATACATTAACATAACTATGTCTTATTTGGACTTTTTGTAATCTATAAATAATTTCTAATGGGATGGAATTAAAAACAATATTATCCTTCTAGCACACAAATAATAACATGAAAAAGAGTCAATAAAAATGTCTCCTTTGTCTTTTCAGAACCAATTAAGTCCGTCTCATAATAGTTCGTGTTTATCGCTCACTTCCCCTTCTGCAACTCTGTCTATCTATCTATCTTGTCTTTTCAGAACCAATTAAGTCCGTCTCATAATAGTTCGTGTTTATCGCTCACTCCCCCTCTGTAACTCTCTTTCTATCTATCTATCTCTCTAATGCATCTACGTAACTCCCTTATACATTAACATAACTATGTCTTATTTGGACTTTTTGTAATCTTTGAATAATTTCTAATGCAATGGAATTAAAACAATATTATCCTTCTAGCACACAAATAATAACATGAAAAAGAGTCAATATAAAAGTCTCCTTTGTCTTTTCAGAACCAATTAAGTCCGTCTCATAATAGTTCGTGTTTATCGCTCACTCCCCCTCTGTAACTCTCTCTTTCTATCTATCTATCTCTCTAATGCATCTACGTAACTCCCTTATACATTAACATAACTATGTCTTATTTGGACTTCTTGTAATCTTTGAATCATTTCTAATGCAATGGAATTGAAAAATATAATATCGGACATTTTCCGAATACTTATAAAAAGTCCCACAACGTCAGAGACTGTCGGAACGATGACGGAAATGTCCGAAATACCGAAGTGCATGTCCGAGAGGCCTAGCCAGTCCGACTAGTACGGGTTTCCGATTTCTAGAGGTCCGAGATGGCGAGGGTTTACTGTACTCACATATTTGCTACTACCGGTACCACATTATGGTCAGACAACCCCCATCCCCTCATTGCCCCAAATACCCTCTATTATGAAACACAGACTACCTCATTCGTTCATCTATACATATAAAATCAGTCGGCACATTTCGTTCAACCATCTCTACTTCCCTTCTCCACTCCTCTCATTGTGTACCGGTACCGTACCTTTTTTATCTTTCTCTGCCTGAAGAAGTGGCAACCATCAGCCTCCTCCCTACACATACGTCCACAGTTGCATAGCTTATTAACCCAGGAACTACTATGTTCCTTCCGCCAGGCACGGTATGTAAACATGTACATCAAATCAAATACTGTGCCAGTGCCGGGAAATGTCTCAAAATTGGGCGACACATAGAAAGTAGTGGCATCTCTCCATGCCACATCCTTCACTCCTCCTACCCCCTACCCCCCCCCCCCCCCCCTTAACTTTACCCTTTTCTTTGTACAGGTTCTAGCAGTTCATGGGTTAACTAGTATATTTTGTTAAGTGGTATACAGTAGTTTGGTAATACAGTATAAGTACTGGTACGGTAGCTTGTTAGCAGTTTGTGATACGGTACTGTACCATTCTTTTACCACATTAAAACTAGATAATTGCAGGTGTCTGTGTGGGAATTGTGATGTGATGGACACCTATGAGGAGTGTAAATGCTGTCAAGAAATAATAAATGTAAGAATACATTCATGTTGTTATAACCAGGGATGGAGTGAATACAAGAGTTCAGTATTCAAATACGAATACTTTATGAAAGTATTCATGAATGCAGTCATGAATACTTTTCCATAAATTAATTAACTTTTTTACTATAGGCCTAGCTAATTACCGTAGCTTATGCATTGGTTAACTATTTTATGACTGATAACAGACACTACCTGTATTCAATACTGGTATTTAAACTTATATAGTGTAGTAACTAGATATATGGTATGGTATCAAATTTGTGAATATGACGAGATACGAACGATGACAGCTCTCTCTTGCTCTCGCTCTCTTTGTATTCGCCATATTATTCTAAGAATACAAATAATTTGTCCAAATATATGAATACGAATGCACATACTTTTACTTTTATTTACAAGAATTTGAATACGAATACCCTGCATTACTATATTCGAATGCATTCGAATACGAATAACAAAAACGAATACTCCATCCCTGGTTATAACTTCAACAGTACGGTATATGCAGTAACTGTCTCGAGTGAGAATTGCCCGGCGCGACCGCAGCCGCTCCAAGGACGCGTGCCCCCAGGGAGGGGTCAGGGGATAGTTGTGGCAGTTTGGCTCCCGGAAACTGCTCCCCACGGTCGGCAGCCTGCTGTCCTCCACTGTCGGTGATCTTGTCCCCGGACGGGAGGGTCGGCAGCCATCCATGGTCGGCAGTTTCGGGAGGTGGTCCCACGGCGTAGACGCTCCGACTATACACCCTTCACCAACAACCAGACAAAGCATATCATCAACAATCTCAAGCTCTCACCCGCCTGTGGCCTAGACAACATAAGCAACATTCACCTCAGACACCTGGGACCACAAGGCATACAAGCACTCACTAACATATCAAACTACAGCTACTCACACAACACAATACCAGACATCTGGATGCATGGTATCATCATCACATTCCCCAAACCTAACAAAGACCCCACGCTACCCTCCTCACACCGCCCTATCACACTCCTTTGTACCCCCTCCAAAGTCATAGAGCGCCTTGTACTACAACTGATGACACCTGACTTACCCCTTTCTCCAACACAACACGGCTTCAGGCCATTGCACTCCACAAACACTCTTCTTACAGACCTTACACAAAGAGCTTTTGACGGCATCAACTCAGCTAGACCACCACACAGATCAGTACTTGCCACACTCGACATTAGTAAAGCCTTCGATGCCATCCCCCGCCACAACCTAACAAACAAAATCTACAACACATACATGCACAACAACACAAAAAGATGGCTGGCCAACTTCTTACCAGGCAGATGTGCACACGTATCTTTTGCCGGTCAGTCATCTAGCATTAGAAATTTCCCAAACGGAGTCCCGCAAGGATCCGTCCTGTCGCCCGCACTCTTCAATCTGTACATGCATGATATAAATACACCAAATTCACCCCAAATAACCATAGCCTCCTACGCAGACGACATAACACTCACAAGCACGCACCAAAACACAGACACAGCAACAAGACTCCTTCAAGACTATCTCGACACATTACATGAATGGTGCACTACAAACAGACTCAATTTAGCCCCAGCTAAATCCATTGCAACCCTCCTCACAAGCTGGACAGGAGAGCACGATTATGTCCCAGGACTCAACATAAACAACACACCCCTAACACACACACACACACACACAAAATCCTAGGAGTAACATATGACACCCAAATGACATTCAAACAGCACACCACAAACACGAAAAAGAAACTGACACCCAGACTTAACGCCCTCAGATCACTTGCCCACACGAAATTTGGACACAACAAAGAAACCACCACCACAGTCTACAAACAATACATAAGATCAGTTATGGAATACGCAAGCCCGGCCTGGGCTTCCAACCTAGCTGAAACACATCATAAGACCTTACAGACCATTCAAAATAAAGCCCTGAAAATCATCACAGGAAGCACAGCTACGACACCCACCGATCACCTACATCAAGAAACCAAAGTCCTCAAAGTCAAAGATCATCTAGACATGAGAGGCACACAATTCTTGGCAGCAGCCTCCACGAATCAACACCACCCACTACACTACATGGCTACACACCCACAGACACCAATAAATATCAAAACAACACCCAGCACATGCTATCACACACAAATACTGTCTTCTCTCCCTCTCTGCCCACCCCAAACCAACTTCCGGAAGCACATCCATACTCATATCACTCGCCATTCCATTCACTCACTCATAGACAACAACCAGCTGCAAGCACGACCTCCCGAAATCCATCCTTCTGAATCCTCCCTTCCTCGCGAGGACAGAGTCCACCTGGCCATGCTGAGATGCGGACACCATCCGGCTCTTCGGAGCTATCAGAAGAGACTAGATGACTCCGTCGTCGACACCTGCCCGGGTTGTAACACAGCACCCCATACCATTAAACACATCATAGAAGACTGCATTTCACACAACCACTAACGCCAACAACACAATATACACTCTTTGAGAGCTCTGTGGGAAAGCCTGACCGTGGCCATGGCCTTCCTTAGGGACTCGGGGCTGTTCGGCCAGGCAGCTTAGGGAACAACAACAACAACAACAACTGTCTCGAGTCGGCCACCCCTAGCTATGGGATATGTGCCTAAGTATAGGCCTATTCACACAAACTTAGTAGTATATCTTCACACCTATTGAAACTTCACTATGCCAGTATTATAGGTTTGACTCCTGTAAGGAGATAAAGAAAACCTAATATTTAGTAGTGGCCCCGTAATCATTGACGAACATGCCTATTACATAAGGCATCCTCTTCAAACACTAATCCGCCGTAGTTTGAATCTACCGCGCAGAGCATTTAAAAACTGAGGAGCCTTCATCATGAGCGCACGCGACCTCACTCATGGCTTCAGTCATTATGAATTGGGTTCTCACTACGAAAAAAACTTCGTAAAAAATAAAAACAAAAAGAAAATAAGAATAACTATCCAATAAGCTTTCCATCATATCGTGGATGTACTTGTGTGGATTTCTGACCAGACGCTGAATCAGGCGTCATTCCTCCTTCACTGACATATCAAGTAAACCAAAATCCTTAATACATCAACGAATGGGAAGGGGACGGTCGGGAGGGCCCCAGTCGTCAATGATTACGGGGCCACTACTAAATATTAGGTTTTCTTTATCTCCTTACAGGAGTCAAACCTATAATTTATTAGTGGCCCCTCCATCATTGACGAACATGCCTGATATCTAAGACTGGAGGGGGACATTCGTAATCATATCATAACTCTAGAAAAGCAGATAATAAAAACAACCACCTAGTATTCTTACTTTTGAAAAATGTATTTAATACGGCGTAGGCCGGAAATATACAAGAAAAAGGGGGTTCAGGCAGGTGCGTGCTTCAAAGAAGCCTGCCTGACAAAAATAGGTAACCCTGAAGATTCTGAACACAGATCTGTAGTTACAAAAGGCACCCCACTCAACGAGTGGTGACAAAAATAATAAGTTATAAGTTTATATGTGCACATCATAAACCCCAAAATACATGTGGAGATCAATTGCTAATGAACTCCATTGAACTAATGTTACATTGCTTTCGCAGCTAAAACTACTATAACAACACCGTTGTTTTGTACTAAACTTTGTACTAGCACAAATTCTCGCAGAGAAATTTTCATATCACATTTTAACCTTAAATTGTATCACAGCTCTCATACTCCGGCGGGGTCTAGGGTGTCCTATGTCAACTGACTGCACCCCCCCCCCCCCCCCCTTCCTTGAAAATAAACATAAGTGACTGCAGGGCCACCTAGACCCTCTGCCTTAAAGCTATACATGGTAAGGAAGGTTTGTCTAGAGCAACTGACAAGTATCTAGAGAGAAACGTATGATTAGACGCCCACAACTGTGTGGACGCAATATCTTCAACTGAAAAGTTTTTCAGGAAACGTAAAGAGGCCGCCCACTTGCGTAAATCGTGGGCCCTACCCACAACGCCGGGATTACTCTCTTTAATGACTTCTACCAGAAGAGAGGCTAATCGCCGTTTAAGTAAGCGTTTACCCGTACTCGCTACCCATAAAGCACCTTGGGGGTTTTGAGGAGCTATTCTCAAATATTTGGTTAGAGCTTGCACTGGACATAAATTATGATGCACCTTTCCCCTTTTTAAACGCCGGCACCGTGAATTCAGAAAACACGTGTGCACTATGCTCATTCTTGGCTACAAACGCCGGGGAGGGTGCAATGGAAATTGAATCATTAAGTCTACCAAACCTAAGACAATTAGGTGTGTTGCTCATCGCCGCCAGCTCAGACACTCTGTTTCCGGTGGCCAAAGCCAAAAGGAAAACTGCCTTCTTTAAGATTAAAGCAAAGTCTGCAGTATTTTGATACAGACGAGAATGAAGTAAAGACAAAGCTTTGTCCAGAGACCAAGTAGGCATGAGCTGACGGGGAGGTGGGTGGAGTTTAAAACACGCTCTCATAAATCCTGTTTCCTCCGCCACCGGTATGGATAGACCTGTAAGGTCGAAAAAGGGCACTCTAATCGCAGTTAAGTGCTTCTTCAAAGTAACCACAGATAAACGTTTCTGCTCAAACAGATAGTTCAAGTAATTAAAAACCAATGCCACTGAGGGTACAGTTTGTTCCGTTCTAACAATCCAAGAAGTAAAAGCTTTCCAATGAGATTGATATTGTCGCTTAGTAGACTGAGTATATTGATTGAGCAATTTATTGGTCACATCCCTACCGTATGGTGCTAGCCACTTGGCCTCCTGAATGTCCATAATGCAAAAGTCAGCGAGGTCTCTAGGTTGCCAATCGTGTCTAAGTGGAAGTACCCGACCGGGAGCGATACCGGGTCCGGGCACCACATTATTAACTGCTGGCACCACACCTGCGCCGGCCACCGGGGCGCGATTAGCGAGACTAAGCCTCGATAAACTCGTAGTTTGTTCACTACGTGGCACATTAGTGACGCATCTGGCGGCGGAAACAGATAGATGGAGCTCCATCTGTTCCAGTCTGTCACTAGGGCGTCTGGCCCCCCTGCCGGCGTTATCGCCCGGCGGGTGAGGTATAGAGGGAGCTTGTGAGTCTCCTCGGACGCAAAAAGATCCACTTGTGGATGGGAGAGCTCCGCAATCATTAGGTCGAAAATGGGTTGCTTGAGCTCCCATTCTACTGTCGTGCTCTGTCTCCGGGACAGAGCGTCTGCCCAGACGTTCGCTACGCCTGGGAGATAAGATGCGTGAAGATAAATATCTAGACTGGTGGCTAGAACAAAAATCTCTTCCGACACGAGTAGCAACTTCCTTGACCTCGTTGACCCTTGTTTCTGAATACAGTGAACTGCATTCAGATTGTCCATTCTGAAGGCCACTGACTTGCCCCGTAACGCCGGGCCGTGAGCCTGAAGGAAATACAAGGGGACTAGTAACTCTTTGACATTTATGTGAGAGATTTCTAAGTGGGACCAAAGTCCCTGACCCTGGTGCCCCTGATTTGACTGAAATCCCCACCCTATGGTGCCTGACGCATCCGTGTCTACCCATACCGTTGGAGGAGGAGAGGTCCATGACATGATTGAGTGCAATGTTTCCCTCTTCGCCCAGACCGCTAGTAAGGTGTGGATTAATTTTGGTATGGGCCATAATTTTCCCGCCGGTAAGAGTGGGAAATATTTGTTGCCTTCCAATATTAATCGTTTTACTTTCAACCGGCCCAACTTGACAGTTAGCTGAATCCAGTTGAGAGAGCCGACCAGAGACTCCCAGACTCTTCGTGTCGTAGTCAGACTGTGAAGAAACCTGAACAGTTTCCTGCGAAACCTGTTGCGATTGTCCACACTCTGACTCAGAGTGAGAGCGGCGGTGTCCCAGACCAGCCCTATCCACTGAATTACTCTTGAGGGAACAAGGTTTGACTTTACCAGATTTACCTTGAAGCCTAGAGTTTTGACATGATTTAAAATGATATTGACATGTTTTATGCATAATTGTTGTGTCTCTGCCACCACCAGCCAGTCGTCTAGATACCACAACACTCTGATTCCCTGTTTTAACAATGGCATCAGGGCTTGCCGGACTAGTTTCGTGAATAATCGAGGTGCTAGGTTCAAACCGAACGGCATCCTCTGAAAAACAAAATTTTGGTGCCTGATCCTCAAGGCCAGAAACCTTTGAAATCTTTTGTTGACCGACACGTGCCAATAGGCGTCTGTCAGGTCTAGGGAACACATCCAGCCACCCGGCGGAAGTGTTAGCCTGATTTGATGAACTGTTAACATTCTGAAAGACTCGTTGTAAATGTGAAGATTCAGATACGACAGGTCTACGACCGGCCTCATCTGAACACTGTCCCGTTTGGGAACCAAAAACAGTTTTGACGTGAATACAGGGTAATCTGGAGGTACCGGGATGATGACATTCTTGGCAATCATCTCCTGGACCAGCAACTCCACCTCTAATGAAACACAATTTGCCGTTGTCGGCTGACGTAAGCGAGGTCGCCGGAGCCACTGCCAAGTGATGCCTTTGCGTGCCACCATCCGTGCCCAGGTTTTTAACGGCCATGCTTGGTGACACGTTCGGAACGACCCAGTTAGCAGACAAGGGTTCGCCGGCTGTACTTCCCTCGGTTCCTCCGGCTCTAAGATAGGCACTGGGAGTGAGAAAGACTTTAGTTTTTTGATGGTGGGTTTGGTGGTGTTGGACGCTTCGCCGGCTGGCTGGTGTGGGCCGAAGACTGGCCCTGCCCCGGCTTATACTGGCCGCGTCCCCTCTGTCTATGCCTGAACTGACCCAGGGGGGATTGGGAGGACTTAGGCGGAAGAAACGGCTTAGAACCCCCTGGCTGAGCTTTAGTAGGAGGCTTAGGTTTGGGGAAGTTAAATGCGGGTTTCTTAGCCTGTGCGGGACTGTGCTTCACGGCCTGTGCCATGTTAAACACTGTTCGCCATACATCAGGGGACATTAAAGAAGGTGTAAGTACTGGGGACATTACCACCTGGTTAGCAATGCGATCAGGCAGCTTGCGAACTAATGACATCCTAAGATCCTGTCGTGCTCGCACCGCCTCAAGTAAGGCTGTGCGTATGTCACCTAAGGATTGAATTGACGACTGAAGAATCAGACGCCGGGATAATTCAACTGATCTTCGAGCATCCGCGTCTGCGATTGCCTGAGTAGACCTGAGTAAAGACTTAGCCACCTGTTGAGAAACTATGTACTGTGAAAACAGGCGGAAAGCTTTTCCCCTTAGCCTAAATTCTCTGTCTAGGTGAGAAGGGGTAGGGGTAATGAATGGTTCCTTTAGTTCACAAAGATTAATCTTAGGGGCAGCTAAAAAAGAAAATAAAGCTGACGGAACTCCGCCGGCAGAACCTACCGGCATTGAGAACCATGAATGTGTATCCTGAGGGATCTGGTGGGAAGATTTAGAAGTGAAAGTGGTTGCAAAGTTTTGAGCCTCTACCTCCCAATCCACCCAAGGTCCTGGTCCCAACTGTCCCACCTTCAACACTGGATTAGCTGTCTCGTCTGTGACGGTCTGTAAATCTAGTTCAGGAGTAATAGCCGACAGAGCCTTAATATCATTAAACCCATCCAGCTTAGACCAGTCTGAAAAAAGTTTTGAAGCTGAGGCAGGGGGTAAAGCAGGCTTAGATGCATAAACAAAATAATCCTGATGATAATAACTAGGTATAGCCTTGATATTTACGTCCAAAACATTACCCAAGGCATCCAATGCCCTTAATTTCTTAGACTTATTTCCCTGGATAAACCACTCACGTGGTACCGGGAGTTCCCCTGACAAGGTAGGCTGGGCAAGCTCTGGCTTAGAGGGGTTCAAAGGGACCCATGACTCGTCTGGCCCATAAAGCAGGTGCATAGCTACTTTTCTAAGAGGCGCTTTGTCTAGAGGGGGTGGATTAACATCCGTAATGACCCTGACATTTGACGTAGTGAATGCCGCCGTAGCTGGCTTAGAGCTCCCTGCCGGTGACAGAGTAGGAGGGTTAGGAATCTTAGATAAATCGATTGACGTTATCAGAGGCCGTACCGCAGAACCTGTCAAGGGAGCCCCCAAGTCCATTGTGGGGTTTTCTCGTTGTTGATTAAAGAATTTTGATAGAGCATGAGTAAGTAACCCATCAATTTCTTGTGCTGTAACAAACTGGTTAGGTGCAGAACTTTCAGGTGAATTAGTATTATCATGGGCGGCGTCCAGGCCTGAGCCTGACCCTTGTCCTTCCCTATCTGAAATTAATGACACTTCATCTTGTTCCTCCCGATCCTCCTGAGAAGACCCCGCCGAGGCAGGGGCACCTTGTTTCCAAGATAAATCAGGGATAGAGGATGGGGTCGCCGCGTCCCTGTGGACATCGGCTACTGTGTGACTCGTATGAGTCGGACGTGGATGGTCAGACCCTGGCTGAGCAAACCGCCAAACACCGAGGCTCTGGCCTACGCTCTCTTGAGAGTCTGAAACATTCTCAATTATTGAATATCCTGAACTTTCCATTTCTAGGGTTAAAATATCAATAGGTAAATCTTGTTTAGGGACAGGCGCTTCACTATACTCTGAGGCTGTAACAGAAACATTGTCAGGTGTAGAGGTACGATGAGATGCACTAGACTTAGTAGAATGTCGAGAGGACTTCTTATGGGAATCCTTTTTGGAGGATTTGTGGCTACGGTGTGACCGCGAACTAGACCTAGGTTTGGAAGAATCACCACCATGGCCACTGGGGGAAGCTTCAGTCTTGCACTTCTTACTAGCCGGGGAAGAGGCCCGACTTGAAGACCGTTGTCTGAGGGGTGACCTTGACCTCGATCTCGCCTGCGACGAGGAGGTGGCTGCCGGGGGAGTAGGCTCTCTCGGGCGTTTAAACGTATCCACAGACGATACAGAACCCTGGCTAGTCTCTGTCGGCTTAAAACCCCTTACTCTAGAGGTACGTTTAGGGGGAGGGTGCTCTGACAGCAACTTATCCCAAAGTGGGACGTTGTCACATTGAAGTGACTTATGTGCGACAATGGTAGTATAGGCCGACATTTGTTGTCTGACCTCTCTCAACGCTACCGCCGCGGTCTTGTCATTGTCACACAGGACTTTATTGGCTAATTGGGAGCAAAATGAACAATTAAGTGTAACCCAGAGACCCCTTGAACGGTCTAGACATCTAACACACCTTATGCAAAGGGTATGCGCAAAAATTGGGATACCCGCGCAAGTAGGGGTAATGCACAGGGCAAAAACTGGGGCCACATTAGCCATGACAGAGACTGGTGTGAGGAACTACCGCCGGGTCTGTATTGGTCCGCCGGAGCTCAGCTCTGGAAAAATAAAGAAAAATTTCCAGGAATTAATGCTCATAAGGTTAACCCAAGTGTTCGCATACAAGTGTTAATAACCCGCCGGGTAACGGGATGCAAAGACACAGCTAACACATCTCGCCACGCGGCTGGGTGTAAAGAGGCTAAACAAATCTTCTTAGCTAAAGAACATGAAGAATACCCTCTGATATAATGGTCCAGTATGGCACTTATAGTCTGTAGGAGGTGGTGACTGTCTCAAGATTCAATTTTGTAACAAAGCCCCCCCTCATAAAGACGCCGGCCCTTGAAATATTTTAGTAGAATAGCCTAGGGCAGGAATATACGAGATCTGATTTTTTAACGAATTGTCCCAAACGATCGTCGTAAAAATAGAAGGCAGCGATACTGAAAGTATCACCCAATTAAGGTTAATCGAAATTGAATTTGTTTATAAATTCCTTAGTTCCTTTACTTAGGGGCACCCGCCGGGTGTGGAAATCGATTTGGTTAAACCTCACTGAACCTTCAATTGCCGTAAGAGTAAAGGCAGCGATACACAGAGTATCACTCAAATGGATTGGTTAACTATAAGAGACCTAAGTCGTTTTATCCCACCCTGCTCAGGTGCACCCGCCGGGTGAGAAGTCTAAAAGTTAACCCCACAAGTTCCTGACCCCACTTCTTTGAAAAGATCGCCGGGGAGGAACGCCTAAACAACAGCTAGGTTTTCCCTGTGGTTGTCGTAAACCAGGTAGAAAAACCTATAAAAAACGAGTGTTCTCAAGAACGTCGTTTCTTTATATATAACTAAATATATATGTAAGGATGGGTACAGCCATCCCGCCGGGGATTTTAAAGGAGGCCTGAAACCAGGCACCCACAGAGACGCAGTCCTGGAGAGCCACAGACACCTCCCCTCGCCGGGGAACCAGCCAGAGTTAAAAACCACGTGTGGCCCAACACTGCTCATCGGTCAGGATTTTTCATGGTGAAACCGAGAAAAACCCGCCGGAAGGCAAACCCCACCCAGAACAGACACCATCTGAACAATACGACACGAGGAGAGACACGCACGACTAACCAAGGTCACAACATAATCCGTGGAATTAGCCAATACACAACTAAACCAGGAAACAAATATAGTCCGAGGAATTAGCCCATACACAACTAAAACCCGGATACACATGACACAGTAGGGCATATTTAAAAATAAATAATAACACTAGACATGTGGCAAAGCTACGAGCGGCTGGCTAGGCCTAGGTAGACGGCATGAAAATAGTTGAAATATAAACACACACTGGAATATCACAACAGGAACCACCGCCAACACACCACCGAAGCGATAACTTCCAACCCCGGGAAGCCTGACACGGACCCAGAAAAAACTTCACTAAGTGAAGAAAAATACGCTGGGAACGTCAGCAAACACACAGCTTACCTCATCAGAAGGATAAAAGGCAGCAATAATTAACGCGTAATGAAAGCCGCCTGCATCACCAACTAACCCAACTGTGAAAAGTTCACGTGTCCACAACAGGACCACGAGGGTACATCCGAAATAGATGCCCCATACATACGACCCAAAATACATTGCACTGCGGGCAACCAGCCCAGGACACTCCTGCTACGCCTATCCTAACCTTACTCGATACATCCCAGAGTAAACAAATGAGAAAAAACTCACTAGGGACGCCACGAATGCGGAACCAGCGGAGCCTGAAAGGTACGTCCGGGCAGGCTGAGCGCAGAGCAAAGAAGGAGGAATGACGCCTGATTCAGCGTCTGGTCAGAAATCCACACAAGTACATCCACGATATGATGGAAAGCTTATTGGATAGTTATTCTTATTTTCTTTTTGTTTTTATTTTTTACGAAGTTTTTTCGTAGTGAGAACCCAATTCATAATGACTGAAGCCATGAGTGAGGTCGCGTGCGCTCATGATGAAGGCTCCTCAGTTTTTAAATGCTCTGCGCGGTAGATTCAAACTACGGCGGATTAGTGTTTGAAGAGGATGCCTTATGTAATAGGCATGTTCGTCAATGATGGAGGGGCCACTAATAAATGTAATATTTTAAAAGGATTAGCAAATTTGGAACCAAATAAAAAGTTTATTTGCTGTGTAGAGTAGTTCTGCTAAGACAGGTACGGTACAGTATTGTAAAGTGGGGTGACTTTGGACTGGGGGTACACTTTTGACCTTTCACGGTATTTTGTAGACCTACCGTCATCAAGGCAATATGAAAGCTATTTCACAAAAAAAAAAAAAAAATATGGCACTGAAGAGATATCATTAAAGTAGGTAGGAAACAAATTCCAAATCAATCACACAAATATATACCGGTACCATACTGAATAGGCTAAAAAAAATAAAAGAAACATTGTAAAGTTGGTGGGAAAATATATACAGTATAGGCTATCTATCTATTGCCAGACGCCGTGATCCCCGAAGGTGTGGCCACGAACGAACCGCCCCCATGCACCTCTGTCCCCAGTCAGTCGACGCCCCTCCCCCCAACCAGCACCGCCTTCGTTCATGTACAGTATAGGCTATACCTGTATATTTATTAGTAGCCCCTCCATCATTGACGAACATGCCTATTACATAAGGCATCCTCTTCAAACACTAATCCGCCGTAGTTTTGAATCTACCGCGCAGAGCATTTAAAAACTGAGGAGCCTTCATCATGAGCGCACGCGACCTCACTCATGGCTTCAGTCATTATGAATTGGGTTCTCACTACGAAAAAACTTCGTAAAAAAGAAAAAGAAAAAGAAAATAAGAATAACTATCCAATAAGCTTTCCATCATATCGTGGATGTACTTGTGTGGATTTCTGACCAGACGCTGATTCAGGCGTCATTCTTCCTTCTCTGCTCTGCGCTCAGCCCGCCCGGACGTGCCTCCCCACGCTCCGCTGGTTCCGCATTCGTTGCGTCCCTAGTGAGTTTTTTCTCATTTGTTTACTCCAGGATGTATCGAGTAAGGTTAGGATAGGCGTAGCAGGAGTGTCCTGGGCTAGTTGCCCGCAGTGCAGTGTATTTTGGGTCGAGTGTATGGGGCATCTATTTCGGATGTACCCTCGTGGTCACGTTGTGGACATGTGAACTTTTTCACAGTTGAGTTAGTTTGTGATGCAGGCGGCTTTCACTACGCGTTAATTATTGCTGCCTTTTATCTTTCTGATGAGGTAAGCTTTGTTTTCTGACGTTCCCAGCGTATTTTTCTTCACTTAGTGAAGTTTTTTCTGGGTCCCGAGTCAGTCTTCCCTGGGTTGGAAGTTATTGCTACGGTGGTGTATTGGCGGTGGTTCCTGTTGTGATATTTCCAGTGTGTGTGTATATTTCAACTGTTATTATGCCGTCTGCTTAGGCCTAGCCAGCCGCTCGTAGCTTTGCCACATGTACTAGTGTTATTATTTATTATTTATAAATATGCCCTACTGTGTCATGTGTATCCGGGTTTTAGTTGTGTATTGGCTAATTCCTCGGACTATAATTGTTTCCTGGTTTAGTTGTGTATTGGCTAATTCCACGGATTATGGTGTGACCTTGGGTTAGTCGTGCGTGGCTATCCTCGTGTCTTGTGTTGTTCAGATGGTGTCTGTTCAGGGTGGGTTTCCTTCCGGCGGGTTTTTTCTCGGTTTCACCGTGAACAAATCCTGGCCGAGAGCAGTGTTGGGCCACACGTGGTTGTTAACACTGGCTTGTATCCCCGGCGTGGGGGGGTGTCTGTGGCTCTCCATGACTGCGTCTCTGTGGGTGCCTGGTTTCAGGCCTCCTTTGATTCCCGGCGGGATGGCTGTACCCATCCATATAAAACGGCGTTCTTGTGGACATACGTTTTGGGAGTTTTTTCTACCTGGTTTTACGACAACTACATGAAAAAACCTAGCTGTTGTTTAGGCTTTCCTCCCCGGCGATCTTTTACAAAGAAGTGGGGACAGGAACTTATGGGGTTAACTTTTTAACTTCTCACCCGGCGGGTGCACCTGGGTAGGGTGGGATGAACGACTTAGGTCTTTCAGTTAGTTAACCAATCCATTATAGTGATACTCTGTATAGTGCCTTTACTATTACGGCGATTGAAGGTTCAATTAGGTTAAATATCGATTCTCACACCCTGCGGGTCCTAGGTGGAGGAACTAAGGAATTTACAAAATTCAATTTAACCTATTAATTTAGTGATACAATTAGGTATCGCCGCCTTCTAACTTACGGCGATCTTTTGTGACAATTCGTTAAACATCAGATCTTGTATCATCCTGCCCTGGGCTATTCTACTAAAATAATTCAAGGGCCGGCGTCTTTATGGGGGGTTGCTTTGTTACAAAATTGAATCTTGAGACAGTCACCTCCTCCAAGAGACTATAAGTGCCATGCTGGACCATTATATCAGAGGGTATTCTTCACTTTCTTTAGCAAAAGATTTGTTTAGACTTTACACCCCGCCGCGTAGCGAGATGTGTTAGTTGTGTCTTTGCATCTCGTTACCCGGCGGGTTATTAACACTTGTGTGCGAACAGGTTGGTTTAACCTTATGAGCATTAATTCCTGGAAATTTTCTTGTTTTTTCCAGAGCTGAGCTTCGGCGGACCAATACAGACCCGGCGGTAGTTTTAACCCACCAGTCTCTGTCATGGCTACCGTGGCCCCAGTTTTTGCCCTGTGCATTACCCCTACTTGTGCTGGTATCCCTATTTTTGCACACACCCTTTGCATAAGGTGTGTTAAATGTCTAGACCGTTCAAGGGGTCTCTGGGTTATGCATAATTGTTCCTTTTGCTCTCAATTAGCTGTTAAAGTCCTTTGTGAAAATGATAAGACCGCGGCGGTAGCGTTGAGAGAGGTTCGACAACAGATGTCGGCCTACACTACCATTGTCGCGCATAAGTCACTTCAATGTGACAACGTCCCACTTTGGGATAGATTGCTGTCAGAACACCCTCCCCCTAAACGTTCCTCTAGAGTCACGAGTGTTAAGCCGACGGAGACTAGTCAGGGTTCTGTATCGTCTGCGACTACAACTAAACGCCCGAGAGAGCCTACACCCCCGGCATCCGCCTCCTCGTCGCGGGCGAGATCTAGGTCAAGGTCACCTCTCAGACACCAGTCATCTAGTCGTGCCTCTTCACCGGCGAGTAAGAAGAGTAAGACGGAAGGTTCCACCAGTGGTCACGGCGGAGATTCTTCCAGATCTAAGACTAGTTCGCGGTCACACCGCAGCCATAAATCCTCAAAAAAGGATTCACATCGGAAGTCCTCTCGACATTCCCCAAAGTCTAGTGCATCTCATCGTACCTCTACACCTGACAGAGTTTGTGTTACGGCCTCTGAGTCCAGTGCAGCGCCTGTCCGTAAAGAGGATTTGCCAATTAATATTTTAACCCTGGAAATGGAAAGTTCAGGAGGGTCAATAATTGAGAATGTTTCAGACTCTCAAGAGAGCGTAGGCCAGGGCCTCGGTGTTTGGCGGTTTGCCCAACCAGGGTCTGACCACCCACGTCCGACTCATACGAGTCACACAGTAGCCGACGTCCACAGGGACGCGGCGATCCCATCCTCTATCCCAGACTTATCTTGGAAACAAGGTACCGGTCTTCTCAGGAGGATCGGGAGGAAAAAGACGAAGTTTCAATAATTTCGGATATGGAAGGACAAGGGTCAGGCTCAGGCTTGGACGCCGCACGGGATAATAATGATTCTCCTGTAAGTTCTTCATCAAACCAGTTTGTTACAGCACAAGAAATTGATGGGTTGCTTACTCATGCTTTATCTAAATTTTTTGGTCAACAACAGGAAAACCCCACAATGGACTTGGGGGCTCCCTCGACAAGTTCTACGGTACGGCCTCTGATGACGTCAATTGATTTATCTAAGATTCCTAACCCTCCTACTCTGTCACCTGCAAGGAGCACTAAGCCTGCTACGGCGGCATTGACAACTTCAAATGTCAGGGTCATAACGGATGTCAATCCACCCCCTCTAGACAAAGCGCCTCTTAGAAAGGTAGCTATGCCCCTGCTTTATGGGCCAGACGAGTCATGGGTTCTTTTGAACCCCTCTAAACCAGAGCTTGCCCAACCTACCTTGTCAGGGGAACTCCCGGTACCGCGTGAGTGGTTTATCCAGGGCAACAAGTCAAAGAAATTAAGGGCCATGGATGCCTTGGGTAATGTTCTGGACGTAAACATCAAGGCTATACCTAGTTATTATCACCAGGATTATTTTGTGTATGCTTCTAAGCCTGCTTTACCCCCTGCCTCAGCTTTAAAACTATTTTCAGACTGGTGTAAGCTGGATGGGTTTAATGATATTAAGACTCTGTCAGCTCTTACTCCTGAACTAGATTTACAGACCGTCACAGACGACGCAGCTAATCCAGTTTTAAAGGTGGGACAGTTGGGTCCAGGACCTTGGGTGGATTGGGAGGTAGAGGCTCAAAACTTTGCAACCACTTTCACTTCTAAATCTTCCCACCAGATCCCTCAGGACACACATTCATGGTTTTCCATGCCGGTGGGTTCTGCCGGCGGAGTCCCGGCAGCTTTGTTTGCATTCCTAGCTGCCCCTAAGATTAATCTTTGTGAACTGAAGGACCCATTCACTACCCCTACCCCTACTCACCTAGACAGAGAATTTAGGCTACGAGGAAAAGCTTTTCGCCTGTTTTCACAGTACATAGTATCTCAGCAGGTGGCTAAGTCTTTACTACGGTCTACTCAGGCAATCGCAGACGCGGATGCTCGAAGATCGGTTGAGTTATCCCGGCGACTGATTCTTCAGTCGTCAATCCAATCCTTAGGTGACATACGCACCGCCTTGCTTGAGGCGGTGCGAGCACGACAAGATCTTAGGATGTCGTTAGTTCGCAAGCTACCTGATCGCATTGCTAACCAGGTGGTGATGTCACCAGTACTTACTCCATCTTTAATGTCCCCTGAAGTATGGCGAACGGTGTTCAATATGGCACAGGCCGTTAAGCACAGTCCCACCCCTTCTAAGAAACC
Organism: Paralithodes platypus; assembly: GCA_032716605.1. Taxonomy (NCBI): domain Eukaryota; kingdom Metazoa; phylum Arthropoda; class Malacostraca; order Decapoda; family Lithodidae; genus Paralithodes; species Paralithodes platypus. The sequence goes on along the minus strand of CM064516.1, from coordinate 41,588,566 downwards.
TGCATTTAACTTCCCCAAACCCAGGCCTACTACTAAAGCCCAGCCAGGGGGATCTAAACCTTTTCTTCCGCCTAAGTCCTCCCACTCCCCCCAGGGTCAGTACAGGCATAGACAGAATAGGTTTTCAGGTCAGAGAGGACGCGGCCAAAATAAACCAGGTCAGGGCCAGTCTTCGGCCAACACCAGCCAGCCGGCGAAGCGGCCAGCACCAACCCCACCATCAAAAAACTAAAGTCTCTCTCACTCCCGGCGCCTACCTTAAGGCCGGAGGAACCGAGGGTAGTACAGCCGGCGAACCCTTGTCTGCTAACTGGGTCGTTCCGAACGTGTCACCAAGCATGGCCGTTACACACTTGGGCACGGATGGTGGCACGCAAAGGCATCACTTGGCAGTGGCTCCGGCGACCTCGATTACGTCAGCCGACAACGGCGAATTTTGTTTCTTTAGAGGTGGAGTCACTAGCCCAGGAAATGATTGCCAAGAATGTCATCATCCCGGTCCCCCCAAATTACCCTGTATTCACGTCCAAACTATTTTTGGTTCCCAAAAGGGACAGTGTTCAGATGAGGCCGGTCGTAGACCTGTCTTATCTGAATCTTCACATTCACAACGAATCTTTCAGAATGTTAACAGTACACCAAATCAGGCTAACGCTTCCGCCGGGAGGTTGGATGTGTTCACTAGACCTGACAGACGCCTATTGGCACGTATCGGTCAACAAAAGATTTCAAAGGTTTTTGGCCTTACGGATCAGGCACCAAAATTTTGTTTTTCAGAGGATGCCGTTCGGTTTGAACCTGGCACCTCGATTATTCACAAAACTAGTCCGGCAAGCCCTGATGCCATTGTTAAAACAAGGGATCAGAGTGTTGTGGTATCTGGACGACTGGCTGGTGGTGGCAGAGACACAACAATTATGCATAAAACATGTCAATATCATTTTAAATCATGTCAAAACTCTAGGCTTCAAGGTAAATCTGGTAAAGTCAAACCTTGTTCCCTCACGAGTAATTCAGTGGATAGGGCTGGTCTGGGACACCGCCGCTCTCACTCTGAGTCAGAGTGTGGACAATCGCAACAGGTTTCGCAGGAAACTGTTCAGGTTTCTTCACAGTCTGACTACGACACGAAGGGTCTGGGAGTCTCTGGTCGGCTCTCTCAACTGGATTCAACTAACTGTCAAGTTGGGCCGGTTGAAAGTAAAACGATTAATATTGGAAGGCAACAAATATTTCCCGCTCTTACCGGCGGGAAAATTATGGCCCATCCCGAAATTAATCCACACCTTACTAGCGGTCTGGGCGAAGAGGGAAACATTGCACTCAATAATGTCATGGACCTCTCCTCCACCAACGGTATGGGTAGACACAGATGCGTCAGGCACAATAGGTTGGGGATTTCAGTCAAATCAGGGGCACCAGGGTCAGGGGCTTTGGTCCCACTTAGAAATCTCGCACATCAATGTCAAAGAATTACTAGTCCCCTTATATTTCCTTCAGGCTCACGGCCCGGCGTTACGGGACAAGTCGGTGGCCTTCAGAATGGACAATCTGAATGCAGTCCACTGTATTCAGAAACAAGGGTCAACGAGGTCAAGGAAGTTGCTAAACGTGTCGGAAGAGATTTTTGCTCTAGCCAACAGTCTAGATATTTATCTGCACGCATCTTATCTCCCAGGCGTAGCGAACGTCTGGGCAGACGCTCTGTCCCGGCGACAGAGCACGACAGTAGAATGGGAGCTCAAGCAACCCATTTTCAACCTAATGATTGCAGAGCTCTCCCATCCACAAGTGGATCTTTTTGCGTCCGAGGAGACTCACAAACTCCCTCTATACCTCACCCGCCGGGCGAAAACGCCGGCAGGGGGGCCAGACGCCCTAGTGACAGACTGGAACAGATGGAGCTCCATCTATCTGTTTCCGCCGCCAGATGCGTCACTAATGTGCCACGTAGTGAACAAACTACGAGATTATCGAGGCTTAGTCTCGCTAATCGCGCCACTGTGGCCGGCGCAGTTGTGGTACCAGCAATTGAAAATGTGGTGCCCGGACCCGGTATCGCTCCCGGTCGGGTATTTCCACTTAGACGCGATTGGCAACCTCGCGACCTTGCTGACTTTTGCATTATGGACATTCAGGAGGCCAAGTGGCTAGCACCATACGGTAGAGATGTGACAAATAAATTACTTAATCAATATACTCAGTCTACAAAACGACAGTATCAATCACATTGGCAAGCCTTTACTTCTTGGATCGTTAGGACAGAACAAACTGTACCCTCAGTGGCATTAGTTTTTAATTATTTAAATTATCTGTTTGAGCAGAAACGTTTATCTGTGGTAACATTAAAAAATCACTTAACTGCGATTAGAGTGCCCTTTTTAGACCTTACGGGTCTTTCCATACCGGTAGCGGAGGAAACAGGTTTTATGAGAGCATGTTTTAAACTCCGCCCACCTCCCCCGTCAGCTCATGCCTACTTGGTCTCTGGACAAAGCTTTGTCTTTGCTTCACTCTCGTCTGTACCAAAATACTGCAGACTTTGCATTACTCTTAAAAAAGGCGGTTTTCCTTTTGGCTTTAGCCACCGGAAACAGAGTGTCTGAGCTGGCGGCGATGAGCAACACACCTAATTGTCTTAGGTTTGGTAGACTTAATGAATGTATTTCCATTGCACCCTCCCCAGGTTTTGTAGCCAAGAATGAGCATAGTGCACACATGTTTTCTGAGTTCACGGTGCCGGCGTTAAAAAGGGGAAAGGTGCATCATAATTTATGTCCAGTACAAGCTCTAACCAAATATTTGAGAGTAGCTCCTCAAAACCCCCAAGGTGCTTTATGGGTAGCAAGTACGGGTAAACGCTTACTTAAACGGCGATTAGCCTCTCTTCTGGTAGAAGTCATTAAAGAAAGTAATCCCGGCGTTGTGGGTCGGGCCCACGATTTACGCAAATGGGCAGCCTCTTTACGTTTCCTGAATTTTTTTTCAGTTGAAGACATAGCGTCCACGCAGTTGTGGGCGTCTAATCATACGTTTCTGTCTAGATACTTGTCAGTTGCTCTAGACAAACCTTCCTTACCATGTATAGCTTTAAGGCAGAGGGTCTAGGTGGCCCTGCAGTCACTTTTGTTTACTTTCACGGGAAAGGGGGGGGGGGGGGGGGTATGAGAGCTGTGATACAATTTAAGGTTAAAATGTGTTATGAAAATTTCTCAGTGAGAAATTGTGCTAGTACAATGTTAAGTACAAAACAACGGTGTTGTTAGAGTAGTTTAGCTGCGAAAGCAATTTAATTTTAGATTAATGGAGTTCCTTTGCAATTTATCTCCAAGTTTATGTTGGGGTTTATTATGTGCACATATAAACTTATAACTTGTTATTTTTTGTCACCACTCGTTGAGTGGGGTGCCTTTGTAACTACAGATCTGTGTTCAGAATCTTCAGGGTTACCCATTTTTTGTCAGGCAGGCTTCTTTGAAGCACGCACCTGCCTGAACCCCCTTTTTCTTGTATTTGTTCGGCTACGCCGTTATTAAATATATTTTCAAAGTAAGAATACTATGTGGTTGTTTTTATTATCTGCTTTTCTAGAGTTATGATATGATTACGAATGTCCCCCTCCAGTCTTAGAAATCAGGCATGTTCGTCAATGATGGAGGGGCCACTAATAAATTATAGGTTTGACTCCTGTAAGGAGATAAAGAAAACCTAATATTTAGTAGTGGCCCCGTAATCATTGACGACTGGGGCCCTCCCGACCGTCCCCTTCCCATTCGTTGATGTATTAAGGATTTTGGTTTACTTGATATGTCAGTGAAGGAAGAATGACGCCTGAATCAGCGTCTGGTCAGAAATCCACACAAGTACATCCACGATATGATGGAAAGCTTATTGGATAGTTATTCTTATTTTCTTTTTCTTTTTATTTTTTACGAAGTTTTTTCGTAGTGAGAACCCAATTCATAATGACTGAAGCCATGAGTGAGGTCGCGTGCGCTCATGATGAAGGCTCCCTAGTTTTTAAATGCTCTGCGCGGTAGATTCAAAACTACGGCGGATTAGTGTTTGAAGAGGATGCCGTATGTAATAGGCATGTTCGTCAATGATTACGGGGCCACTACTAAATATTAGGTTTTCTTTATCTCCTTACAGGAGTCAAACCTATAATATACCTGGTATAATTATAAAGTATAAATATTTTTTCTGTTACCCTGGCTACCTTTGCTCATACAGAAGAAATGAGATTATACAGTACCGGTACTGTACAGTGTATATGCTGTATGTGAATGACTGGGTCATCATTTATTGTTATTATATTATTATTTTGTTTTTCTATGTCTCAACTTCTGGACTGTAGGCTTTTCAATAGCCTGTAACTCGTACGAGGCCCCAGGATTATCAATTGAAGCTTTGAGATGATGGGTGCTTCATGTGTCACACTAGATGAGATGGAGACAATGGAGCTTCAAGGTGTTTGTTGCTTCCTTTCTGCCACAATAGATGTATGTTCATACACAGGGACATACCCCATAGCTTGAGATGGTCTAACAAAAATATATATTCACACACATCTAGATCACCTAGGAAAAGACCCAGAGACCAAAGATCACTAGCATCCAGCATTTCACTGGCCCCAGCCCTCCCGTAGAGGTTCTGGTCTTAGCATGCAGACACGCAGCGGGGCTCACCACAATGCCCGCCCACCTCACATCCAGACATGACCCTTCATATACACCGGCTCCCCAGGCCAGACGCTTGATGGACTACACATTATCTAGTCCAACTGGCGCCTGACCCAACGCCCGCGCTATCTCTCAACTATTCACAAGCATTCTCTAATCATTCCTATTTATTACCACTGCTCTTGCCTGTTCTACAGTCATCTCTCTATCTTTCAACGCTTGTACTCCACAATCACTCCATCTCAACGGAGGTAAGTCTTCCTCCCTTCCTTTGTAGCTGACTCATATACAGTACTCTCTTTGTAAGCCTTTCATCTCCCATTCGCTCAACATGTCCATACCAGCGCAGGACCCTTCTGGCTCATCTCTCATCACATCCAACTTCCTTCTCTCTTTTGCCTTCAAAGCCCATGTCTCAGCCCCATACATAACTGTTGGTACAACTATCCCTTGATACATTGCACTTTTAGCTTTCATTCCGAGATTTCTCACCTTCCACATACTTACCATTGCTCCGAAAACTTCCTTTCCTTCACATACTCTCTCTTTTACTTTCATTTCCACACATGTGTCCTTGCTTATCATTCCTCCAAGATATTTAAAACACTCAACTTGTTCCAGTATTTCATCATCCAGTCTCACATCTAGATTCCCCCTACAAGCACCTCTATTACACACCATCACTTTACTTTTATTGATGTTCAATCTCAGCTTCCCCCTCCGACATACCACACCAAACTCTTTGACTTCTCGCTGCAGTTTCTCTTCAGAATCTGCTACCAATGCTATATCATCAGCAAACAGCAACTGGTAGAACTCCAAATATATACCACTCTTTCCTACTAAACCCAATCCTCTACCCATAGTTCTCATTTTCACCTCCCTCACCACACCATTAAACAGCCACGGTGACATTACACAACCCTGTCGTTGACAACACTAGATGGCGACACTTTATTTATAAACGTCACTTGATTGGAGAGAGCAGCTATTCGGTACCGGTAGTTCACAGCATCTTTGAATATGGCCGGGCATCTTTTATGCTATGAATTGGTGACGATATAGGGGGTATTTTCTGACATGTTGGTGTAGCCAGGATACTGTACTTGTAGATCAGCAAGAAAGAATGTTGTGAGGCTGAACCCATACCTGACTGATCATCCAGGGTTTAGATCTGTTGCCTTATGCCCGTGGAATCTTCAGGCTGTCTACTATGCTTATAGGCAACAATATGGACAAATACAAAGAGAAAACTGAATGAGTAAGTGTAATGCCTTTAAAAGTACAGTACCGTACTGTAACTAGAATATGTTTTATCATGCATAATGTACTGCTGATCACAATTATTTTCTTTTAATTTTTCTGAAGTGAATATACATAATTATGTCAATATTTTGTCACACCTTCAAAGTTTAAAGTTTGAATTTTGTGACTAAACCAGATTCTTCAAAATAGCAAACAACAGATAACAAAATTTGATCATCTTAGCATATAGATTTTTAGAGTAGCTTTAGCCTATGCTTATTATTCTGTACCAACTATACATATAGAGAAATAGGTGAACAAGAAAACAAATATCACTTTTGACCAGATAGTAACAGACATCATACTATAGTGTGAATTTATATACTCTACTAAAACACTTATGATACTCAAAGGATGACCCTGCTAAAGGATAAAATGGTGCAATATGAAGTCATACTATAAACAGTAGGCCTACTGTACTGTAATTGAAAAGCAAGTTAGAAGAGGAAATACTGAAATGTGTCAGGTGGTATAATAAGGAGCTTATATGAGTAGAAGATGGAGGGTGATGGTATGGTATGCCTGTATGCATGTTATTCTGTCTTATTGTTAGAAAATGTGGAACACTAGAGTAGATAACACTATAGGTAAAACTTTGCAGTGAGGTAGGCTGTGATGCCCATCATAAACATTATGCAACACATTTTATAATAAAAGAAACATATTTGCTTTAAAGTATGACAGATCTGTTGATCAGTTGTACTTTCCAGCATTTACATCAGAGTGATTGACCTATAGCCTGGGTATGAGCAAGTGAAAAAACAAAACATCAAATGGGGACCATTTTGGGATGGGCATAAGGGGCATGTCTGGACAAAAAAAGCTGGAGGTGTTCCCACCATGGTCATCCTTTAGTAGGGTATTCCTGGGAAGGAAAAAAATAGTATCAAAGATATTGATATTATTTCAGTAGTACCGGTATTCATAAATATAAAAATACAGGGGATACACTCTTAACCCCAAGATAAAACAGTACAGTACCAGTATATACTGTACATTATACAACATTGAAAGTACTGATAGGGTTTCACCTAACACATCATCATATCATCTCCGACGCCTTGTTTCCCCCTGGGAAACCCCCACTAGAGGATGGCCATGACAGAAACATCTCCAAGCTACTTTGTCAAGACATGCCTCCCCTGCCCGTGCCACAATTCCCCTTCCACTACGTGGAAGTTTTTCTTCAATATATTTTTCCACTTTCTTTTCCCATACCATAGGTGGTCTTCCACTACTAGCGGTTCCACTCACCTGACTCCCATATATCTTTCTTGGCATTCTGTCTTCATCCATTCTCTGAACATGACCATACCACCTCAAAGTACTTCTCTTTATCCACTCAACCACACCACAATCAATGCCCAAAGCCTGCTCTTCCATTCCAAAGAACTCGTACACTTCCCTATTACTTGGCCCATCTAGCCTATTCATGCCAGCTGCCATTCTGAAAAAGCTCATCTCCACCAGCTCTCAGTTTGAAGAGGTCCTCGTCACTTGCCGTCCATGTCTCGCTTCCATACGAGAGTGTTGGGAGCAGCACACTGTTTCTCAGTGACTTTTTTACTTCCTGGCTAACCATTCTTCCTTTGAGAATACTATCAAGTTCTCCAATCACCTTTCTCCCTTGCATTTTTCTCTCTTTTATCTCACTCTCCATTTTACCATATTTGCATAGTACAGCTCCCAAATACTTGAAACTTTCAACCTCTTCTAGTACTTCATTTTTCAATTTTATTTTACAACTTTTCTTGTGCTCTTTCTTGATTCTATATTTTTCCTTAAAATCTATTATCATTCTTCTCTCAAACACAATTACCTTACATTTCCCTACATTGACCTTTAACTTTCTCTTTTCACAGTGACCACTCTCTGAAGTTCTTCAGCATTTTCCGCCAACAGGACTGCATCGTCCGCATATAGGCAGGCTGGGAAATTAGGTATAGCCCGGCAGCCCGGCTAGCCCGGATATGTTGCCGGGCAAGTGCTTTTTAATGTTGGTCTGCCCGGCAGTTGCCCGGGGGACAAGTAGAATTTTTTGCCTTTTAACCCTTGAAAAATGCTAAAATAAATATAAAAACAAACATACACACTTTCCATAAATATAAATAAAGTATAAGAGACAGACAGAGATATCTACTATTTCCACTTTCAACGACCATTGGTTACTGGTAACGTAACGGCTGGTTTTCGATTCACGTTAATTTCACGTCACTATTCTCTCTATCTCCCCCCCCCCCCCGCCCCCCCCCCCGTAGGCCTACATATAACCGTTGGACGGTTGGATAGAGAGGAGGTACTTCCGAATAGGCGGCTCGCTCGCCGCTCTTTATCAATAACATTAGTGTTTTAATTGTCGCCGGGGAAGCACGTGTTTAGTGAGAAAATCTACTATAATGAGTGTGTCTTAAGAAACAACAGGCTACCTTGACAAGATTCTTGACACTAAAACAACCACCATCAACAAGTACAACTGGGCGGGTGCCCAACCCCGAAAGGGGTTGAAATAGGGGAGCTATCCCCCCGCCAAAGGCGGCTTTCTAGGGCCTTTCCTAGCTGATGCTGAGAGGATTGGGTTCTAGTCTTATGGTGATGGGCTGGTCTATCAGAGTGAGAACTGAGCGATCTCTGCCATACCCATAGCTTACTCCGACTGTTCCTTTTACTTATGTATTTCCTAGATCTCAAGTGACGGCGTCTTTTCCGTGGATTGACCTCCCAATCTACCAAGATTGGAAGCCAAAGCGTCACATTTTTCCTTTACCCCTCAACTTTCTCTTCATAATTGCTGAGGGGCACAGGGCCCTGGGGGACTTTGGTTTCCCGGGCGTTTCCGCACCCTCCTCAGCTCCCCGCCATGGAGTGGCTTCGGTCACCCAGGCTTTATTGTGGTAGGCAGAGAGGGTTCTGTGGGGGCGCTCAGTTATGGCCTTGGCCTTGCTCGGGGCCTTGGGGCTGTTCGGCCAGGCAGCTTGGGGAACAACAACAACAACAACAACAAGTACAACTAGGTAAAACCGTTGTTTTAAAATAGTTTGTTAACTTTTTTGTACCGGTATCTAGCCTAGTCAGACGATAGATTTCTCTTATTGACTCGCCTCTTAAGTGAAAATTGTTGGTAAGCTACTCCACCTATGTTTTCTACCTAAGATATTTACTTAATGTTACAAAATGTGTTTATAAACAATCTTAAGGATTTAGTTACACTATTTTTAATACAAAAATATATATATGATACTCTGCAGTCTCTGTTCTCCTACTGTACAATGTAAAGTATGCCTAGGCCTAAATAAAACTATATTTATTGCCAGACAACTTGATCCCTGAGGGGATGGGCACAAACTAAGCTCCAGCATCGAGGCAACGTTTAGTTCGTTCGATTTTGTATCTTGTTTCGTGGGAGGGTTGGAAATTGATAATGTCTAACCGCGAATTATTATTTGTGTATGGGGGTGCAAGTGAAATGTGTGTTATCATCTTGTTGGAATGGCTGTGGTGGTGAATTTAGTTTGTAACCAGTGTAATCAATTCGATCATGCTGATCAGGGTCTTGTATTCACGTTGTAAATACAACACTGGTCTACTTCACCCCTAATGTCTGCCATTGCAGACATTGGTTGGGAGGCCATGGGCTTAAGTAATAAGTACCGAGTGTCGAATGTCGATTAAAGATGACTTTATCATTCACTTTCTGGACATATTTCTATTTTCTATATACAAAAAAAAAAAAAAAAATCAGCCATATTTATTATCATAAACTAAAGCTAGTCCTTCGCATTCATTAGAGATGTGAACCATGAATTTTGCAATATAATATCTACACTTACACTTACACACACACATACAGACAGACAGACAGACAGATAGATAGATAGATATTAGATAGATAGATAGTTATTTATTTAGTTCAGATTTCAGAATGAGTTTTCTGCAGAGGTTTACCTTACTTAATATTCAACATGAGTATGATTTCATAAGTTTTCTATAATATAACTACACTGACAGCTTATTACTTACTGGTACCGTATTAGTTATTTTTGACATATTAATTAGATAACTAATCATCTGATGGTATTGCATTGTTTGTAACTTTGTCACTGTCTTTATATGCTAACTTGTGAAAGCTATTTTTTTGCTATGTGCAACCTTTGTATTCCCTTAAGAAAAAAAATCTATTGAATAAAACAAAATAACTAAAAAACATTATATACTGTATATACAGTATATATCATAATTTGTATTAATTCAACAAATTCCATATTCAGGGCAAGTACAAAAATATCAGGGCAAGTAAGGAATATATCAGGGCAAGTAAATTTCTGAATTCACTAGCCCGGGGCAACTAGATCTGGAACACTAATTTCCCAGCCTGCATATAGGCATGTTAAAATCTTCCATGTTCTTTCCTCTGATTCCAGTCTAGCTCCCACACCCATTGATACAGCCCTACATTCCCTAATTACTCCATCCATGTATATATTGAACAACCAAACTGACATGACACATCCCTGTCTTACACCTACACTGACCTCAAAACTTTCACTTAACTTATCCCCTACCTTCACATTTGCCATTGCATTCCTATAAAAAGATTTTACTGCCATTAGCACTTTCCTCCCACACCATATTCTGTTAACACATCCCACAGGCCCTCCCAGTCTACTTTGTCATAGGCTTTTTCCAAATCCATGAATGCTGCATAGAGTTTTCTGTTTTTGGCCAGATACTTCTCTACCAACAATCGCATTGAGGCTATCTGGTCAACGCAGCCCCTGCCCTTTCTGAAACCTCCCTGTTCCTCGCCTATTTTGTCATCCGTTATCTTCTGTACCCTCTCTGTTACTACTCTTGCGTATACCTTTCCTGGTATGCTAAGCAAGCAAATTCCCCTATAATTCTTACACTCTTCTTTACTACCCTTCCCTTTGTACAAGGGTACTATCACTGCTTTCCTCCAGTCCTCTGGTACACTTTCCTTTTCCCATGCTAATTTACATAACCTATGCATTATGTCAACAGCTTCTTCTCCTCCATATCTCAGCATTTCACCTGGGATGTTATCTACTCCAGCAGCTTTGCCCATTTTAAGTCTATTGATTGCTTCTTTTACTTCTTCTCTGCTTATCTGGCTTTCAACTACCCTGTTTATTCTACCTCTCTCCATTCCTATGGAATGGAGTTTATTGCTACACAAGTTTATAGTTAGGCATAGAGATAAGATAGAAACATGCATATATATATATATATATATATATATATATATATACGGTATATATTTACGTCTCACATTTTACTACCATTAGAAGCTATGCTATACCGTATACTTAATGTATAGTCGTGGTCATGAATTTCTGGATTTTTTTTGTATGTAGAGATAATTATAATACACAGGATAACTATATTGGGAAACTGTTGGAACCGCACAGACAAATTACTGGGATTCACTAGTTAATGTTCATTGTCTTGTACTGTATTAGGTGTATTCTGACCACGACTGTACATACCCGGTAGATTATATTATTGAAGCGTGGGGTTTAAATTAACAGCCCACTAAAATTTTCTAGAATCTGCATAGGGCAGATTCTAGATATCTGGAGTTCACCCGTAATGCTCTGAGAACCTGCAAAAAGTGCTTATTACCAGTATATGGAATGCAACAAACTGCAGTGTTATAGGATAATCGCATAAGGGAAATAAACTGGGAACATACTCTTTATTGCATTAATCTAATAAGTTAGTATTTCTATGAAAGGGTTAAAGATAAAACAAATTCTTACTAATTATATTTTTTATTTCGTAAGTGTCATTGTATACTTGTATTTACATGTTTTAATGTTTTAATTTAGTTACCAACAAGCCTAGGAAATTATTAAAATTCAACAGTTTGGGAAGTCTTACATTTAATCAAAATGTCTAAAAAATACAGTACAGTATATCCTCATACATGAATTTATACTCAATTTTATGTATGAAAGTGAAATTTGAATGATTTACAAGAAAAAAAAAAAAATTACTGGTACAGTACTGTACAACAAATCTGAGTGAAGTTTTGAGAAAACTTACCGGTAAGTTTCTCCAATTTTCGAGTTTCCTTAAATAAAAAAAAATAAATAAAAAAAAACAAGCAAACTTTATATTTTTTAAGTATTATCATTGTTTTATGTCTTTCAATTAACCCAACATTTTGGTAAAGATGTAGTATTCGGGCGTATCGCCCGTCTTGTTTACACTACTCACAGGCTCGCAATCACGTTCCTGTCTATTTTAACTGCCTTGGGATACAATAATAGGGTACCCCCCCCCCTATTATTATTGTCATCATCATATATTTTGCCAGCAGGGGGAAAATTGCAGAATAAAAGCAGTCAAAATAGACGGAATTTAACCGCGACCGCACGACCTATGTAAACATGACGACCGTACGCCCGGATTCTACATCCTTCCCCATATTTTCCCTAATATTCATAGCCTGCCCCACTGCAGCTCCAGACAGCACATATGTATAATGAAGCATTGCATCGAGAGATAAATGATCGGTAAAAATGTAGTTACTTTGGCCAGTTTTATTTTATTTTTTTATTTTTTACCTAAAAACCTGGTGTATCTGTATATTCAAGTAGAATATTATGGTATAACCCTATAAATCAGTAATATACGGGCCCATTACACCGAGAATATTAAAACAACAACAGAACAAGTGGGGAGGGCTTGGCAATGATGCAGTATTCGGGCGTACCGCCTGCCTTGTTTACACAACACAGACGCTCGCGATCACGTCTATTTTGACTGCCGTGGGCTACAATAATAGGTTGACTGCCCCCATGACTTTGAAACTCAGGGAAAATGAGGGGTTAAGACGTTTAACGAGTGAATATGGATAAAAACACATTGTCCAAACCTTTAATTATTTGAATAGTACATAACTACGGAAAGTCGTCAAGTTTTGTAGTTACGAGATGTAATATAGACATAAAATACGATATATGCGGGTCGATCCACACTCGAACATCATCCGTTCCTCAGTGTAAACACACGACTGCAGGCGGATCGCTAGATATACCTAAAACTAACCAAACATAACGTAGGCCAATTGATTTAGGGATAGATGTAGAGTTCGGGCGTACGGTCGTCATGTTTACATAAGGCGATCGCCCGCGGTTAACTTCGCGTCTATTTTGACGGCGATGTTTTCGGTTATTTGCCCCCTGCTGGCAATATACATGATGATGACAATATGTCATGGGAAGGTGAGGGGGGGCATGCCTCCCTTATCATATTATTGTTTCCAATGGCATTTAAAATAGACGGGAACATGATTGCAAAGGTCCGACGCCTCCCCGCCGCCGTCATGTTTACATCTGTCAATCGCTGTGGTTAAGTTCGCGTCTATTTTGACGGCGATTTTTTCGTTTCGGTAATTTGCCCCCTGCTGGCAATATATATGATGATGACAATATATCATGGGGGGGTGAGGGGGGTGTTATTGTATCCAAAGGCAGTCAAAATAGACGGGAACATGATGGCAAAGGTCCGACGCCACTAATGCGTAGTGTAAACAAGGCTGGCGGTACGCCCGCACTTAAACATTCTTGCCTTTATTTACCCTAAAGTAAGCAAATCGCACAAAGTCGAGGTAATATTTTGCTCCGTTTAGTTTTTCTTTCAAGGGGGCCTAATCAGGGATCCGAATCATTATAAGATTGGTTGAGGGGGGGCACACACCCCCTCAGAACTTAGTGTAATCATTATCTATGTTGCCATTACGGGGCATCAACAAAAGACAGATATGATAATCCCGCGCACGAGTTGATATGAACGGATCGCCAGGATCGGCTAGATAGTCAACAAAACTGGGATTCAAACACAAGAAGTGCCGGATCTATCACAGACTTTACTCTTACAGGCGCCTGTGCACATATTAGTACCGTACCTAGGTAATGGACTAGTGTCAGGGCCCAGGGATGTACATTCTGCTTTACAGGTAGGAGTACAGTACCAGAAATTGTGTTCACGGCGAAAATATAGGCTAGTGATAAATTGACACCAAGCCACCTAGACTAGTACGAAATAATCAAAATACACACATAGGCCTAGCATGAAAATATAGCAGAAAGGGCAAGGATGTCGTATGCGGGTTTACCGTAAAACCGCCCGCCTTGATTACACTACACAACCGCTCGCGATCAGGTTCCCATCTATTTTGACTTACATGGTTTACAATAATAAGTTGAGGGGGGACTTTTCCCCCTCTCACCCCCCCCCCCCCCATGACTTAGCCTATTGTCATCCTCATATATATTGCCAGCAGGGGGCAAACAACTGTAACAACATGACAAAATAGACGGGAACTTAACTGCAATTTATCAACCTAGGCTATGTAATCATGCCGACTGTCGGCCTGTACACCCGGATACTATATCCGGGTAGAACGTAGAGTTCGGGCGTACCGCCAGCCTTGTTTACACTACGCGTAGTGCAGGGTGTCAAACCGAAGCAATTTTGTGTGGAGACTCGAATGAATATGAGAAGGAATACAAGAAAATTAACTGGGAATAGCATTGTTTTGGCCACTTTATCACTTCCAAAGACATAATTCAAACTATAAACCATAATTTTATCTTTACATATACAGTACAATAATAAAGACAAACAATATTGGACTCGGCTCTCGTTTGACACCCTGGCGTAGTGGCGTCGAACCTTTGCCATCATGTTCCCATCTATTTTGACAGCCTTTGGATACAATAATATGTTGAGGGCTCACCCCCACCCCCATGACATATTGTCATCATCATTTATTTTGCCAGCAGTGGGCAAATAACCTAAAAAAATCGCCGTCAAAATAGACGCGAAGTTAACTGCGGCGATCGCCCTATGAAAACCTGACGACCGTACGCCCGGAATCTACATCCATCCCCTATATCCTTCCCCAGAAAAGTCTATGTTTAGCCTACTAATAAAAACTCATGATGGTGCACTTATAGAAATTTACCAATTTCATAAGTTGTCCATAGGGTCACCTAGGCTAAGTGTAATAATAATAATAGGCTAATAATTCAATCGTTCGACCTAGCCAGTAGCCTAGCCTATAGGCTACTCTAGCCTATAGGCTACTGCGAAAGATTAGGCTAGTAGCCTAAATGTCATAAACTGCACTAGCCTTAGCCTAGGGGTTATTTTAAACGACACTAGCCTACTGCAGCGTTATGAGAAACAATTTATTAGGGAAAATAGACACCATATTCGCCATATTTTTTTCCATATAGGCTAGGCTAGTCCTCATGGAGGATTTTCGTTATCGATAAATTGAAAAAATACCCACTTCACATATAAATAGCCTACACCAAATATCTAGGCTAAGTCAAATATGTAAAACAGCGGGGGTGGCAGCCCCCACCCATAATATTAGGATAGGTTAGGTAAGGTTGTTAGGTTAGGCTAATGTCATTTCAAAGGGGTATAGTAAACAGTAGTACACTAGGATAGCCTAGGCCTATACCCGGTCAGAGGTAAGTCCTGCAGTAGTCTCCTTGAATGCAACCCATATTGAATTTGACGTTTCATTGCTGCTGGCCTCTGCAATGGTGAATGGTTTAGCAATAGGCTATGGTAGCTGAAGAGCGATTAGAGCTGCAGGTATCTTGTGGGTGGAGATTGTAGGAACAGCATTACTCTTTAAATGTAGTCTCTTTGCCCATTGTAACCTGTTGCTTAATAATGAATGCACTCTCCTCGAAATGTAAAGTAGGCTACACAGCCTAGGCCTACAGCTAGACTTTGGCTTTTCATTCCAAATTCTTGTCTGGTTGACAAAAACATACCATTTTCTAACATACTGTTCTTCCTCAGGAAATTTATGAAGACATATACATGGTCCAGGTGTGTTAAAACACCCAAATACCACACAGCAGTTTGGCAAACATAACCGCTCCTGACTAGGGGTGAGGAGGCACTGCCCTTGACTGACGTGAAATTAATTCATTCCCAAATATTTTCGCACTCTATTCCTGGTGTGACGTCACACATCGTTGCCAGTGCGTGTTGTTAATAATGTTTTTTTTGCCATTACGGAGTGATATTTTTGGTAAATTATATATAACCAGTTATTTATCAGCTCCTGTAGAACCTCTCAACCACGATAAAAAGTAAATGTTAATTCATGCATCACCACCTTTAAGAATTTTTCTGTTGAAGATATTACGTCCACACAGTTGTGGGCCTCTAATCATACGTTTTTGACTGGTTACCTCTCAGTAGCTCTAGACAAACCTTCCTTGCCATGTATAGCTTTAAGGCAAAGGGTCTAGGTGTCCCCTAAGTCACTTTTGTTTAATTTCAAGAAAGGGGGGGGGGGGTGCAGTCAGTGTAACATAGGACACCCTAGACCCCGCCAGAATATGAGAGCTGTGATACTGTTGATGGGTGTTGTGATATTTAAATTTCTCTGTACTATTCATTACAGGAAATTGTGTTAGTACAATTTTAGTACAAACAACAGTGTAGTTGTAAGTAGTTTTTGGGCTAAGAAGCAATCTATTTTAAGCATTGGTTATATTTTGCAAGGTATATCCACTAATTTTATGGGGTTTATATGTGCACATGTAAACTTATAAGTTTTATTTTTCACCACTTAATTTAAGTGGGGTGCCTCGTTAACTGACGGATCTGTTCTCAGAATCTCAGAGTTAACACCCTTTTTTATCAAGCAGGCTTCTTTGAAGCACGCTCCTGCTTGTACCCCTTTTTGTATAAGTTGTGCTGTATAAAGTTTATGTGCCAAATATATATCTTTTACAAAGTAAGAATACTATGTGGTTGTTTGATTATCTGCCTTTGCTAGAGTTATGACATGATTACGAATGTCCCCCTCCAGTCTTAGATATCAGGCATAATCGTCAATGATTACGGGGCCACTACTAAATATAAGGTTTTCTTTATCTCCTTGCAAGAGTCAAACCTATAATTTAGCCATGTCTACATTATTATTTACAATGCATAAGATTTAGGCCTACTTTATGTAGACAAAAATCATGTTTTCATAGGCTAAAACTGGGAAAAAGTGCAACTTTTAGAATGAGCACGGAACAGTGCCCCGATTTTGGCTGTTTCAATCTTAGCTCGATTTCTGCGGAACCGATTAGGAGCTAGGATGGGGGCTCCACTGTACATATACTGTATATGTTATAACAAATAGAATTTTACTGGACAGCTTTTTACACCATAGCAATATATGCATATTTCTCAAATACCAAAACATCATCAGGTAAGATGAAGACTCTAAACAACCAAATCACAGGCAAAAAAAAGAAAGTGTAAAAATAGCCGCTGGTCAGTGAAGAATTTGTAGAAGAACGTCATAAAATCGGAGGTGCAAAACGACAACCTTACCGCTATGTCCATACGTCAAAATAAGAGGTCGGCCAATGGGTATCGTATGACGAAGGCAAGGACGGATGACAAGACTTGTATCACCAGTAGTATCCGTGCGAGAGACCTCTCGTGTAGGGGCCCATGCCAGATCAGCACCAGGTTGATTAAGGTTAGGTTGTTCACAGAAAGCTTAGGTCGATCTCCGGCTGTCCTCTGTAGCCGTACCAGTTTCAGAGTGTCTAGTAGTCTTAAAATTGTTATCACCCACTTGGGAATATTTTCTTCGTCTAGCTCTGCTTCACTCGCCTCTAGCTTGTCCAGTTTGTCATTGTACCTATCAAGGAAAATAAATTTTAAAGGTAAAATTATCATGACATAAAATATTTTATCAGAATTACAGTTTGATCATTGTAGTTTGTCTAAAGTTTGATACAATTATAATTTTGTTATGAATGATATTACAAGTTGTATTACTGTTTTGGAGAAGCAATCTAAAAAGAAAAAAATATCAATAATCTATAGTTAAGGTTGACACCAGGTGAAACCATATGGTGTTAATGGGTTAATGGGCAGCACACTGGGTGACGCCATATAGCGTCAGCATGTTTCGCACCAAGTAATCAAATTTTCCTTGGTGCAATCGCGGCCCGATCACATGATTGTGTCATACTACCCAGCTAGGGAGGCTGTGTTTGAGGAAGGTACAGTAGTGTAGCCTATGTCTGAGTCATGTGATCGACACACATGTATACGCACACTCAACTGCCCATTAACTTTATTTAACATACAGGTACACTGGTATTCTACCTATCAAAACTCACACTGGATTGCTTCCCCTAAAGAGCAACCGGTGGAGTGGTTGGTAGTGAGTAATGTAACTGGTTCAGCTGATGGACAGGGCTAAAGTATAGAGTGGATTCAAGACCTGCACTGACCGGCGGAGTTTGTTGAAAATAAATAGGAATAAAGGCATACCGTACAGTATTGACGTCCCATAATGTGTTCCAAGCGTTAATTAATTCTCCTTAAGTGCTCCCATTCCAGATTTTGTTTAACCCAATTCCGATTCTCCTCCCAAAAAATCAAATTTGGCTCCAGAATCCTTGGAATCACAAAAATAAAATAAATAAATAAATAAAAAGGCTCAATTTTTGTACAACTCTGACCCACTTAAAACTTCAAAATTCTGCATTTACTGACCTGGGCAAGCGGTGTCTGGGACAAGGCACGAGTCTGAAGAGCTGAGGTATGGAGTAGAGGAAGTTAAAGATCTGTGGGAGGAAGAAGAGGAGGACGGTCTTGCTGAAGTGTCCCACAATGGCCACCACAGCGAAAGTCATCCCAGAGAAGTAGGTGAAGGTGTCGCCCACGAACACCTTGGCCGGGTACCTGTGGGATGATAATATTGATGGTTGATATTATATGAGTTACAAATAATTTATGTGGAGTGGAAAGTTTGCAGTATTATGCTAGTTATTCTAGTTGTTAAAGATGATGACTGGCAAACTCAACCTGTAAGTTTAGTTAGATTATGACATTGGTTGAGATCTATTGGTTGAAATGGTCTACTGGTTTAGTTATCTGGAAACTGTTAACCCCTGTGCCCCGAGCAGAATTTGTGTGTTTCGTATTTTTAACCTATTTCATCTCTCTAAAGGAAAGGAATATGGAAAAAATTTAGTAGTTTATGATGAAGCATGGTATCCTTTCTGTAACAAGATACCAAGCATTCCTCTGTAACTTTATTTATATTTCTGTGGTGATGGAGTTGAATACTGTATATGGTTTTGTATTATTTTTTAAGTATTTTATGATCAACAAAGCATAGTGGATGCCTGGATAATGTGAATATCACAAGACAGTGCCAGGGAATACCTCCCTCGGCTTTGAACAGACTTACACTGTTATTTGTCCGAGTCTCTCCCCCTCCCAATGCCACTCAAGACATAACAAAAATAAATGGCCTAAGCATCCTAGAACATTCCCCAGGGTGCAGGGGTTAAAGGTCTGTGGGAGAAAGAAGAGGAGGATGGTCATACTGAAGTGTCCCACAATGGCCTACACAGCAAAAGGTCATCCCAGTGAAGTAGATAAAGTTGTCATCTACAAACACATTGGCTGGGTACCTGGGGGTTAATGGTAATAATAAAAGACGGTATTCACCAGGGAAAGTGTATGCCTTGTGTGTTAGGAGTGCAATGACCTATGCCTCGGACTTGGCCTTTGAATATTCACGCCAGTCCTGCTAACCGGGGATACGGGCATGGAAGCGCCTTGTTTATGCAGCTTGTAGCTTAAAAACTATACAACATAATCAACCAAATACAGTACCATGATCACATACTTTTATTCAGCTTGAGAATGATGGAAACCGTGTGGTTCTATGTTACTTTGTTCCTTGTTTATCACCGCCAAAACCTCAAGCAACACTCCATTCCTTGAGCGTGTGTGCGTATATATGTGTGGGACTGACAATCAATCAATAGTTGTGTGTGTGTTTGTTGATCACATGAGCTCAAAGAGGGTGGTGAGTCACCCTCTCTTCCTCCTGGGAAATATGATGTAATCACAGGAGAGGCAGGGGGGGGAGGGGGAGGAAAGATTATTGGGGGGGGGGGGAAGATGGAGATTAGTTCATAACAAGCCTGATAGGGCCGAGATTGCACCATGGAAAATTTGATTGATTGGCGCAAAACATGCTGACGCTGTATGGCGTCATCCGGCCTTAAAGGCTTAATAGAATGGCACGGAATGAGAAGAGAATGGAGAGATGGATATGTGGGGTTAACTTCAAGGATGGGGTATCGAGTGAGGTACAGTATTAAGAAGGCGTTAGTAGTATCAGTGAAGTTCTTGTTGTCGTTCCCTCGGCTGCCTGGCCGAACAGCCCCGAGTCCCTAAGGAAGGCCGTGGCTGAGATCGGGCTTTCCCATAGGGCTCTCAAGGAGTGTAGAGTATGTTGTTGGCGCAAGTGATTGTGTGGAATGATTTGTTAGTAGTCTTGGCAAATCCAACGTCAAGGCTATTAACCTAATTGCAATGACGACTTGTCTATTTTGACTGCTATGTCGTCATTCCAACCGCGGTTAAAAAGAAAACGTCTAGAGTCTACTCCTTATCTTGCTCTAGGAGACGTTGTACATTAACCAAAACTACCACCGAAGGTGAAAAAAGCATAGAAGAGAAGAAAAAGGGGTTTACCTTAGTTACTGCTTAAGGCCCATCCCGTGTTCCGTCATGTGCAGATCCCTGTCGAACGTGCCCCTCTCTTGTCATCATTTTTTCACGCGCTCCATTGAATGAAGTCGCTTTTGTTGTGCTCCTTTAATTCACCCTGTTTAGGTTCGTTTCGGCTTATCTGGCCTTCTTTTTTGTTAGACAGATGTTACGTGATCTAGGGCACACGTAAATGGGCTCCTAAGTGTGTATAATGGAGACGCGTGTGGAAATAGCCTACCGAAGGTACGGGGGCGCCTGGCGTTCCTCGTATATGTTTTTCATTCTTTCTCTTTTCATATTCTATTTTCCTGTTAGTCTGGGCATAGTTTAGCTTTTAGCTTAATTTAGCCTAGCTCGTTTTCTCATTCAGGAATTGCTATGCCCCTATGAGTTTTCATTTTTTCATAGCCTAGGTGTACCGTTGGTAAACAATCTGAGATTTCGTTGGTGGCGGTGCTGTTTGTAGGGTTTGTGTCGGCCGCATTATTAGCGTTATTCCCGAGTCCCCCCTTTCGAGTCCTTCACTGTGTCTCAAGGGCCTGGGCGACAGGTGGTTCGTGATACTCCAGGGGTACCCCACGGGGGCCCCTCCTTCACACCACAGAGTTTTTCGCCCCTGACACATTCTCTGCTCACGGCTAGGCCACCCTTTTTCTCACCAGTTTCATTTACTGGTTTTTGTTTTCTCTTCCTGTTTCACCTCCATCCTTTCATAGTCTTTTGCCCAATCCAGGGGTACCCCACGGGGGCCCCTGTTTGTGCGAAACCACCCTCCCTGCCACTTCTCCTCATGGGCTTTGCTCTATCTCTGTGGGTTGGGTGGTTCCTGGGGGATGTGCCTCCTCTCCCCTGGTGTGTCTTCCTTGCCTCTCCCTTTACCGGTTGAGTCAGGATAAATTCAAGGAAGACACTGCTCAGCTTGATGGCCATCATTGCTTGGAGTTCATAAGGAGATGAAGCATTTTTTGTGGCCTTTTTTGGTATTCCCTAGACGCTCCTCTCGCTTTTTTCGGCGCCGGACCATCTCGGCCGGTCCCGCAAATTTGCGGGAGCTCGATTCGGTCCTCTGGGACGTTTCGGCTCCCCGCAAATTTGCGGAGATCGTTGGGGGGTCCCGCAAAATTGCGGGAGGGTGGTGTCGGTACGGTTATGCCTCCATTGGCCCGCAAATTTGCGGTAATAGTTGGCTTTCACTATTGACTTTTTTTATGTCATCTTGTTGCCTGATACTATATTGGTGTATGCACTTTACTGGTGTTATAGGCCCTGCATGTAAGATGTTGAGTGGTGGTTAACACTTTCTCCATCTTTGCAGGTTCTGCTAGTGCTCTTCCGCCTCGGCCGCCCTCCTCACCTACCTCTGTGCTCCCAGTTTAGGGTGAGTACGGATACCTGTTTGCATGTGTGTTCCTGTTTCCCCATGCTCCTTCCCTGGTTCTTCTTGGACATTCTCTCCACTTACTCCTTCGACGTGCTGATTATGGTGTGTGTTCTTCTCGTGCAGGTAGGCTGCCTTGCTTTCGCCTTGGTTGTCGCTCCCCGTGCTTGGAGAGCCACAAGTCCTGCTTGCGCCACTCGCTCTGTGTGTCCTCTACGGCCTACCTCCCTGCTCTGTGTGGCACGTGTCTGGCCTTGGTGGTTGTGCTGCTCCATGGCCCTGGTTCCTCGGCGGCGGCTGTGGCCTCTGCTTCCCTTCCGTCGGTGTGGACGATGGTCTCCCGCCACATTAGGACTGTGGGCCACCGTTCCCCGGCCTTTGTTGCCGACCGGATCCGCGTCGCCCTGGGTATCCCTGACCCGACTGAAGGCCGTTCACCTGGCCCTCTCCCTGCTCGGGCCCTCTCCCCTGGGTCCCGCAGCCGGTCGTCCCATCGTCGGGGGGTTCCCCAGCTCCGTCCACGCTCTCGCTCGCCTCGTCGTCCGTCCTCTACTGCCCCTCGTCGTCCTCCTGATCGCCTTGACGACGCCCATCGCCCTCGTCATGGTTCTCGCCCTGAGGCCGGGGTTAGCGGCTCTGCCCCTGTGCGCCCTCCCCTGGCCTCTACGGATAGGGGCTCTACTCCCTTCCGCCCGCTTCCCCAGCCCAGACGACTTCCTCTTCCGTTGTCCTCTCCGCGCGCGGTTGTTCATGCTGTAGTTCATGCTCCCTCTGCTCCCTCCTCCTACACTGTCCGGGAGGGTCCGCCTGGATGTCGTTGCTTCTCCTACTTCACCTGCTTCAGTGCCTCTTCTTCCTTCACGGTCTCGTCCCACGGTGGAGGTCCCTCCCTCCTCCGCCTCGGTGTCGGGCCGCCCTGTTATCTCAGCCCCGGGGATCCTTGCTCTGTTTCCCCCCGCGGCTCCTGGCCTCCTTTCACCCGGCCAGCCTTCCCACTCCCGTCGTCCTGCTCCTCCTCATTCTTCTCTTCCTGACCTTCACTTACCGTCTCGCCAGGGGGGTACCCCTCCTCTTGCCTCGGTGGGGTTTCGCGAGGTTTCGGGGTCCCCTTTCTCAGGAGCTGACGTGTCGCTGGAAGAGGGGGATGGTGCTGTTTCCCCCTAGGCCGTTCGTGATCGGGGACGAGTCCCTCATCGGCGACACAACCGTCGTCGCTCGCCTTCCTTGGGCCGCGACGCTGCTGGTTCGTGTCGTGAGTCTCGCTCCCGCTCACGCTCGCCCCTGCGGGCCGACCAATCTTGGGAGTGGTCGCCTCTCTCGGATCGATTGTCGGCTATGCAGGGCTGGGTTGTGTCACGCATCGACGGGCGCTTGGAGTCGATGCAAGACTCCCTCTTCTCGCGCTTCTTGGCGGTGACTCACCCTCAGCGCCTCACCCTACCTACCCCTGCTACGGTCCCCCTCCCTTCTGCAGGCCTACGCTCTGGTCAGACTTCAGCCGCCCTGACATCCTTCCGGCTGTTCAGTCCCTGGCTGTGTTGACGGGTCTGTCCTCCTCTGGGACAGGTTTGTGCGATGCCGGTACGCCTGGCTTAGCCATCATGCTCGGTCACCCTCTCCCATTGGGGGCCTGGTTTGCTGAGGCCTTCGACTTCACACACCGATCCGTCGACGGCTCTCCTTCAGTCCCTCCCCCGGAGTCATCACTGATTTTGCCTCCTCTTGTGTCTGTCGGCGGGTTGGACGGTGCGTTCTCGTCCTGGATAAGCGCGCCCGTTCTTGAACTTTGTTCTATTGCTACCCCGTTCTTCTCTCACCCGGATCAGCCCTCTGTCGCCAAGGTTTTTCCCTTGCGACAGAGGGTGACGGACTTATTGTCTTGTCTTTAGGTTCCCTCCAGACGTCTGTTCACCACCTGCGGCTTTTCGAGGCGTCTGCGCCAGGCGATCTTCGCGAGGGTTTGGACCGCGTTCAGCGGATCCACCTTCGGCTCGCGGTGTCCTTGGTTCCCGGGCTGAAGGCGGTTTTGTGCGCGGCAACGCCCGACGGTACGGTCCTCGTTCTGCCGGCCGGCCCCCTTGGATATTCGTCAGGGTTTGTTGTCCTCTGCGCTATATACGTCGGGTTTTTTTATGCAGGATGCTTGGAAATGCTACGCTTCTCTGTCGGCGGCCCCTGCTTCCGACACGCGACGACGCGCTGTGTCGTTGCGGTCCCTGCTTAAGTCACGCACCGACGCGCTGTGTCGCGCGCGGGGTCTTCTCAGTCCCGTCCTTCTGCCGGTCCTCTTCGGGGTGCTGCTGCAAGTGCTGCCGCCTTCGGGTGCAGGACTGGGACGTTGCAGGCCGGTGCGTCGGTTCCGCCTCGCACTTCTGTTCTTTCCCCTTTCATCCCCGCCGTGTTGGGGCTGGCCGGCCTTCCACTTCCG
Organism: Paralithodes platypus; assembly: GCA_032716605.1. Taxonomy (NCBI): domain Eukaryota; kingdom Metazoa; phylum Arthropoda; class Malacostraca; order Decapoda; family Lithodidae; genus Paralithodes; species Paralithodes platypus. The sequence goes on along the minus strand of CM064516.1, from coordinate 41,564,184 downwards.
GCCGCCCTTCGACGGGGTCAGCCCCGCGACGGCCTGGGGTTGGGGTGGCCCGCCCTTTTCGACGAGGTTGGGGCCCCCCCCCAAGGAGGAGGTCAACGTGGCGCTCATGCCCGCACGGCCCGTACCGGGGGTACCTCCACGTCAACACAATGTGTAGGTTCTCTGGGTCGGCCTCCTTGTTCTCCTTCTCGCCTGGCCGACCGGGTCGCTCCCCTCCTCTCGGGTGCTCCCTCGGGTTGTTTTCGCCCTTGCGCCCCTCGGTGGCCGCGAGGGACGTTGGGGGCGGCGGGTTGCGCGGAGGGGTCTCACCTGGAGGTGGACGTGCAGACCCCCACTCCGCTCTTGTCACCGACGCCGGCCCATCTCTTCAGAGGTGGCCCACGAGTTCACTTCCATGCCCGAGCTGGGTAGAGTCGAGGGAGTTGACCGCCGGTCACCCGGTTTTCCTCTCCCGTGTCTTTCTGGTACCGTCGCCGAACTGCGACGCGATGCGACCGGTGGTGGATCTGTCGGCCCTCAACGGGCACATCGTGCACACACGGTTTCGGATGCTGCCGGTACCCCTGGTACGCCTGGCCCTGCGCCCTCTGTCGTGGGTAGTGTCGCTGGCCCTCCAGGATGCGTCATGGCTCGTTCCTCTCCATCCTCGCTTCCAGCGATTCTTGGCCGTTCGGCCTTCCGATCGTGTGTTCCTGTTCGACGGCCTTCCCTTCGGTCTCCGCATCGCGCCGCGGATCTTCTCCGCACTGGTGGGGCAGGCTCTGGGTCCTCTCCTCAGGAGCGGGCTCCAGATCCTGTTTTCCTTGGCCGATTGGTTGGTAGTTTCCGAAGCCCTAGGACTGGGCATTGGCGACGCCCTCACAGTCGTTCGCAACATCGCACGGTTAGGGTTCCCCTTCGATGTTCCCAAGTCACGCTTGACCCTGTCGCGTGTCGTGCCATGGGTCGGTCTCGCATGGGTTTTGTCCGGCGCTACGGTGACCCGGGGTCTGCCGGCCGCGGTGCACCTTCGGTGGAAGGTCTTCGCCGTGTTGCACTCGGTCTCCCTCCCGGGGTGGCTCTGGGACTCGTTCGTGGGTTCACTGCATTGGGCCGCTCTGCCCCTTCCCTTAGGGAGCCTCTGGCTATGCCGCCTCCTCCTCATGGGCACCGCAGTGTTTCCGTTGCCCCTATGGATTGGCTCCTGCCGCTCCCGCGTACCGTTCGCAGATGCTTCGGTCGCTGGGTTGCTCGGGGCTCGCTCTCTGCGGCTGTGCCCTGGACCGCCCCCCCGCCGACGGTCTGGGTAGCCACGGATACGTCGAGCGAGGTTGGGTGAGGTTCCCGATCGAACCTGGGACGTCCACTTCCCGGCAGATGGGTGGGTCTCCCTGCACTTACCCGTCTATGCCCTCGGACTGTTGGTTCCTTTGTTCTTCCTGCGGGACCACGCGCTGGCCCTTCAGGGTTAGTCGGTGGCCTTCGGGTTGGACACTCAGACAAGCTGTCCACTGTTTCCTAATGCGGGGGTCCTCCAGGTCGTTGACTGTATTGGGGGTCTCGGTGGAGTTGTTCTTCCTCGCGGACCGACACCCCTTCTCCTTACATGCCTCCTCCCTGCCCGGGCCTGCCACCCTGTGGGCGGCCGCCCTGTCGAGAGGGCAGGGCGTTCTTGTAGAATGGGCGATGAAACGGACTGTGTTCGCCGACCTCGCGGCTTCCTGAGGTGTTCCGGAGGTCGCCTTGTTCGCATCGGGGGTGCCGTGCCAGTTGCCTCTGGACCTCTCCCTCCGGCCTCGCGCTCCGGGGGGGGTCCGGACGCTTTCATGGTAGCCTGGTACAGGTGGCGGTCGATATACATCTTTCCGCCACCAGCCGCGCTGTTGATGTGCCCAGTCCTCGCGAGGCTGCGGCTGTACCACGGCTGCGTCTGGCTCCTCGCGCCTCTGTGGCCGGCACGGGCTTGGTACGCCCGGTTGCCGCGGTGGTGCCCGAGTCCGGTCCCTCTACCTGTCTCCGGCTTCCACTTGGGCTAGGTTGGGGACCTGCGGACCTCGTTGGCCTTCGCATCGTGCTTGTTCATGAGGTACGGTGGCTCCCGGTCCCCGGCCGGGCCCTGACTGACTTCCTGCAGCGTTCCTGGCCGTCTTCTCCTTGGGGGACTTACGGGTCCCGCTGGAGGTCTTTTACTAGGTGGCTACAGGCCACTCGCCTGCCAGTTGGCTCTCCTTCCCTCGTCCTACGCTCCTTGTTTCACCTCTTCCGTACACGTCACTTTCACGTCGACGCTATACGTACCCACTTGTCTGCCGTCCGGGAGGTCTTTGGGTCCGTCGCTGGGCTGGTCGTTCCGCCACAGGAGCTGGATTCCTTCCTGACGGCTGCCTTCCGGGATCGACCGCCTCCGCGCCAGGTCCCTCCGCAGTGGGATCTGGGGAGGGCTCTGGTCCTTCTGGCTTCACCCACGTATACAAGGGTCGCTACGCCGGTTCCGTTGCTCGGGCGTCCACTCTTCCTTGTCGCTCTGGCCACTGGGGATTGGGTGTCTGCACTAGTGGCATTGTCGCGGCCCCGGGACTGCGTGCGATTCTCCCCGTCCTTGCATGGCGTCTCATTCGCCTCCTCCCCTCCTTTTGTTACAACGCATGGGAGGGAGGCCCCCGTTTTCCAGCCTTTCGCCGTCCAGGCTGTACGGCGTGGGCATCCTCGCCATGTGTTGTGCCCGGTGTCAGCCTTGCACTCCTCTGTTGCGTCTGTGGCGCCGCCTTCGGGTACTGCTGTGTGGGTGTCTCCTCGGACAGGTGGGAGGCTCTCGCAGGTGCAGATGGGCCGCCACGTTTGTCGGACCGTTCGTGCCCGTCACCCTGTTTGTAGGGGTTCTGCGCATGATGTCAGATCCTTTGCTGCCTCCTTCCGGTTCCTGCCACGTCGATCCTTACCTGCCATCGCCTCGGCGGTTTTGTGGTCTTCTATCAATTCCTTCATCTCCTCCTACCTCTCCGTGTCCAGTGTTCGACCCCCTCGGCCGGTGCTTGCTCTCGGGGGTCGTGTTTCCTGGTGCTCTGGCGAAGATCCCTGGTCTTCCCCCCTTGTCCCTCGTTCTTTTCCTTTGTTTTATTTGACAAAGGGGGGGGGGGGGGGGGGGGGGGGGGGGTACGGGTTTGCAACACTGGATTGCAAGTTTGGGATTATGTATTGTTCCAGTACATAAGTGTTTTGTCACATTGAAAATTGTGTTTTGTTCTTGTGTTCAGTGTTTTTGTTGGTTTTTGAAGAAAAGGGATTTTGGGTACAGTACCTTTTTGGTTTAAGACAAGTCTATGTTTTTGCATTACTATGAATGACGGGCATGTGTTAAAACTGTTCTTTTTAGCTACTCCTCAGTTTTTCACTCTTTTCTTAAACTCTCTTGTTTAAATTGTGTCTTTGTCATTCATAATTTTGTTTTATGCATTGGTTTTTTTGGTAGGTTGGGCTTGGATGTCCTCCTCCTATTTGTTATGCAGCCTTGACGTTGGATTTGCCAAGACTACTAACAAATTGGGAGGTTTGACGTACCTCCCAACCTACCAAATAGGAAAACCTACTATTTGGTAGTAGTCTTGGAAAATCCAACGTACATAATACCCTCCCTCACGCCGGACCCCTGCCCATCCGCGTTCTTCTGCTGACGTGAGATGTGATGACAAGAGAGGGTCGCTCATGCGCACGTTCGACAGGGATCTGCACATGACGGAACACGGGATGGGCCTTAAGCGGTAACTAAGGTAAACCCCTTTTTCTTCTCTTCTATGCTTTTTTCACCTTCGGTGGTAGTTTTGGTTAATGTACAACGTCTCCTAGAGCAAGATAAGGAGTAGACTCTAGACGTTTTATTTTTAACCGCGGTTGGAATGACGACATAGCAGTCAAAATAGACAAGTCGTCATTGCAATTAGGTTAATAGCCGTGACGTTGGATTTTCCAAGACTACTACCAAATAGTAGGTTTTCCTATTTGGTAGGTTGGGAGGTACGTCAAACCTCCCACAGTCTTCTATGATGTATTTTATTGTGTTACAACCTGGACAGGCGTCGCCGACGGAGTCATCCGGTCTCTTCTGATAGCTCAGAAGAGCTGGATGGTGCCCACATCTCAGTCTGGCCAGGTGGACTCTGTCCTGGCGAGGGAGAGAGGACTTAGAAGGATGGATTTTGGGAGGTCGTGCATGCAGCTGCATGTTGTCTTTGAGTGACTGGATGGAATGGCGAGTGATATGAATATGGATGTGCTTCTGGAAGCTGGTTTAGGGTGGGCAGGGAGGGAGAGATGACAGTTTTTGTGTGATATCGTGTGCTGGGTGTTGTTTTGATATTTCTTGGTGTCTGTGAGTGTTCTGCCATGTAGTGTAGTGAATGGTGTTGGTTTGTGGAGGCTGCAGCCAGGATTTGAGTGCTGCTAAAGTCCAGGTTGTCTTTGACTTTGAAGACTTTGTTTTGTTTATGTAGGTGTAGTAGCTGTGCAGCCTGTGATGATTTTTAGGACTTTGTTTTGAATGGTCTGTAAGGTCTTGTGATGTGTTTCAGCGAGGTTAGAAGCTGGTGTTGTTTTTTGTGAGGAGTGGGGCATTTCTGTGTTTGGCTGTCCAGCTTGTGAGGAGGGTTGCTGTGGATTAGGCTGGGGCTAATTTGAGTCGGTTTGTAGTGCACCAGTCATGTAGCGTTTTGAGATAGGGTTGAAGGAGATGTGTTGCTGTGTCTAAGTCTTGGTGTGTACATGTGAGTGTTATGTCATCTGCGTAGGAAGCTATATTTATTTGGGGTGCGTGGGGAGATCATGTATGTATAGATTGATGAGTGAGGGTGACAGAATGGATCCTTGCGTGACTCCGTTTGTGAAGTTTCTGATGTTAGATGACTGACCGGTAAATGATACATGTGCATATCTGCCTGCTAGATAGTTGGCCAGCCACCCCTTTGTGTTGTTGTGAATGTTTGTGTTGTAAATTTTGTTTGTTAGGTTGTGGCGGGGGATGGCATCAAAGGCTTTACTAATGTAGAGTGTGGCAAGTAGTATTCTGTATTCACCTATTTGTAGTTTACAGGAATTGAGCTGCGCTCGTGTTGTCATGTCTCAGTGGTGTGTCTGTGTGGTGATCTAGCCGAGTTGATGCCGTCAAAAGCTCTTTGTGTAAGGTCTGTATGTAAAGTCAGTAAAAATATGTTAGCCTAAACTGAACAAGATGCGGAAATATACTTGAGCCGAGCAGGCCAAGTGAGATATCTTTCTTGGTCTAACTGGTAGACTGACTGCCTCATAGCCTAAGGGTCCCGGGTTCAATCCCAGCCCATGGTATATTTTTGGGGGGCTATTTCAGCATCTAACGAAGTTTAGGTGTGTTGGTAAAATTGTTAAGATGGTTGAAAATAAAATCGGAGCTCCCAAACTCCTCTTCTGGGTATGGTGTAAAAACCTATTCCTACATGTAAGAATCAGTATCAGTTAAGTGATGTGCACAAGCAGACTTGGTTGGTTTGGACACTTGGAGAGAATGGATGATCAGAATTGGGTGAAGAAATGCTGGACTATGAAGGTGGGGGGACCCGCGAGTAGGGGTAGACCTAGAAATACGTGAGATCAGGAAGAATCGCACATACTGTACATACATAATTCTGATGCCTTGCTTTCAGAGGAAGTACTCTTGAAAGAATGGACTTAGTAGAAACAATTTCCAGGCTCCCAGACATGCCCTTACTACCCACTCTGCAGTGCCAATGTGGATTAACCCATGTCCCATGGAGCCTTTAAATACTCCCACAGGCCGTAGCTCGGTTGGTAGAGCGCTCGCCTGCTGACCATGAGGTTGACGGTTCGAGTCTCGGGCCAGCCAGTGTGTTATTGGCAGACGTCAGGGCTGTGATGAACGGTGCGGTCTAGCAATCTGTGGCAACAGTTCACTGAAGTCCCTGATTCATCAGGGCACCCACCCTAGCCCAGCTATTCAGCAGGGAGTGTATGGTGGTAAAAAAATGCATCATCATACCCGGCTGAAGATGCGCAATATCAGTTTCTTACAGTTTCTTACAGTAGATCCTCTGGAAAAAGGCAAACTAGGCCTGTGTATCCAGCTCAGTACCAGTACTTGCACTGCTGCAGTCGTTCACGGTGTTGGCGGCGGCGGTAGCAGACGCAACATTTTTACTATTCTGTATTTTTGCTTTATAATCAAACTTCAAATCTTGTCTTCCCCATGCTTTATCAAGATTACTTTCAAGCTCCCTTATTGATTCGGAATCGACTACATACTGGGGCAGTGCGTTCCACTCATTTACCACTCTATCACAAAATAAGTTCTTTGCCTTCTCAAGCCTATTTCTTTCTTTGTAAATTTTCTTAGAGTGTCCTCTCGTTCTTGTTCCCTCCCGCATCAAGAAGATACCTTCACACACATCCTCGTCATACTTTCCTGACACTATCTTAAAAGTCTCTATCATATCCCCTCTCTTTCTCCTATATGCCAGCGTCGGAAGCCCCAGTGTCCTCAACCTCTGCTCATAGCCCGCGTTCTTCAACGTTGGTACTAGCTTGCTAGCTCTCCTCTGCACTTTCTCCACTGCTTCTATATCCTTTACCATATATGGAGCCCACACCTGGTTCGTATATTCCAGCGCTGTATATAGATTCCTGAAGATTTCTTCGTCAAGTGACACAAATGTCCTCCTTATCAGCCCTACAATTCTATTGGCTTTGTTTATCTTTTCCGCTAAATGTTTTGAGAAATTGAACTTATTGTCTATCACTACTCATATATCCTTTTCTGCATTCACTTCCTCCATCGCTTCATACATACTGTATCCTACCTTGTCTATCTTGCTTGTCCCAATCCGCATATACTTGCATTTTTTTGGATGAAATGTCATTAACCAATGCTCAAACCATCCCTTCATGCCCTCCACATCTCCTTGAAGCAAACCCACATCTTCCTTACTCCTCACTCTTCTATACAGCTTAGTATCATCCGCATACAGGTATACCTCACTTCCATTAGTTATAACTTCAGGTAAGTCGTTGATAAATATAACGAACAGCAGTGGTCCCAACACAGATCCCTGAGGTACCCCACTTGTAATTTCCCTCCACCCCGAGCCTATTCCATTCACCAGTACCCTCTGTCTCCGATCTTTCAGGAAGGCTTCTATCCATTTCACACATTTCTCCCCTATATTATAGCTTCTAACTTTCTCTATTAACCTTTTATGTGGGACCTTATCGAAGGCCTTCATAAAATCGCAATACCACGTCTATTACATCACCATCCTCTAGAATTTGCATCCAATCATCTACCACCTTAATTAGCTGTAGTACCGTCGACCTCCCCGGCAAGAATCCGAACTGTCTCCCACTGAAAAGTTGGTTTGACTTCATATGCTCCATTATTCCTTCTCTAATTACCGTTTCCATTAGTTTACACACAACACTTGTCAAACTGACTGGTCTATAATTTCCTGGGTCATTTCTCTTTCCCTTCTTAAATATAGCTGCTATGTTCGCCTCTCTCCAGTCCATCGGGATTTGTCCTGTATTAAACGATACCTCAAATAACATTTTCAATGGCTCTACTAACATCTCACCTCCTTCCTTTATGATTCTTGGGTGTATCCCATCCGGTCCCGGGGACTTACTTCTGTTCATTTTTTCTATCTATCTATCTATCTATCTATTGCCTGACGCCGTGACCCCCGAAGGGGTGGCCACGAACGAACCGCCCCCATGCACCTCTGTCCCCAGTCAGTCGACGCCCCTCCCCCAAACCAGCACCGCCTTCATTCATGTACTTCCTCACTCCATCCTTCCACCTCTCATTCGGTCTATCTCTCCCTCTCTGTCCCTCCACCTCGCTCTCGTACACCCTCTTAATTTGTTAGTAGTCTTGGCAAATTCAACGTCAAGGCTATTAACCTAATTGCAATGACGACTTGTCTATTTTGACTGCTATGTCGTCATTCCAACCGCGGTTAAAAAGAAAACGTCTAGAGTCTACTCCTTATCTTGCTCTAGGAGACGTTGTACATTAACCAAAACTACCACCGAAGGTGAAAAAAGCATAGAAGAGAAGAAAAAGGGGTTTACCTTAGTTACCGCTCAAGGCCCATCCCGTGTTCCGTCATGCGCAGATCCCTGTCGAACGTGCGCATGAGCGACCCTCTCTTGTCATAATTTGTTCACGCATCGCCATTGTTGAGTCCGCTTTTGTTGTGCTCCTTCAATTCACCCTGTTTTAGGTTCGTTTCGGCTTATCTGGCCTTCTTTTTGTTAGACAGATGTTACGTGATCTAGGGCACACGTAAATGGGCTCCTCAGTGTGTATAATGGAGACGCGTGTGGAAATAGCTACCGAAGGTACGAGGGCGCCTGGCGTTCCTCGTCTATGTTTTTTCGCTTTTTCTTTTCATATTCTTTTTTCCTGTTAGTCTGGGCATAGTTTAGCTTATTTTAGCCTAGCTTGTTTTCTCATTCAGGATTTGCTATGCCTCTATGAGTTTTCATTTTTTTCATAGCCTAAGTGTACAGTTGGTCAACAATCTGAGATTTAGTTGGTGGCGGTGCTTTTTGTAGAGTTTGTGTCGGCCGCATTATTAGCGTTATTCCCGAGTCCCCCCTTTCGAGCCTTCACTGTGTCTCAAGGGCCTGGGCGCCAGGTGGTTCGTGATATCCAGGGGTACCCCACGGGGGCCCCTCCTTCACACCACAGGGTTTTTCGCCCCTGACACATTCTCTACTCACGGCTAGGCCACCCTTTTTCTCACCGGTTTCATTTACTGGTTTTTGTTTTCCCTTACTGTTTTCACCTCCATCCTTTCATAGTCTTTTGCCCAATCCAGGGGTACCCCACGGGGGCCCCTGTTTGTGCCAAACCACCCTCCCTGCCACTTCTCCTCATGGGCTTTGCTCTATCTCTGTGGGTTGGGTGGTTCCTGGGGGATGTGCCTCCTCTCCCCTGGTGTGTCTTCCTTGCCTCTCCCTTGACCGGTTGAGTCAGGATATTATCAAGGAAGACACTGCTCAGCTTGATGGCCATCATCGCTTGGAGTTCATAAGGAGTTGACGCTTTTTTATGGGCCTTTTTTGGTATTCCCTAGACGCTCCTCTCGCTTTTTCGGCGCCGGACCATCTCGGCCGGTCCCGCAAATTTGCGGAGAGCTCGATTCGGTCCTCTAGGACGTTTCGGCTCCCCGCAAATTTGCGGTGATCGCTGGGGGTCCCGCGAAGATGCGGGAGGGTTGTGTCGGTACGGTTATGCCTCCTTTGGCCCGCAAATTTGCGGTTATAGTTGGCTTTCACTGTTGACCTTTTTTATGTCATATTGTTGCCTGATACTATATTGGTGTCTGCACTTTACTAGTGTTATGGACCCTGCATGTAAGGTGTTGAGTGGTGGTTAACACTTTCTCCATCTTTGCAGGTTCTGCTTGTGCTCTTCACCCTCGCCCGCCCTCCTCACCTACCTCGGTGCTCCCGGTTTAGAGTGAGTACGGATACCGATTTGCATGTGTGTTACTGTTTACCCATGCTCATTCCCTGGTTTTTCTTGGACATTCTCTACACTTACTCCATCGACGTGCTGCTTATGGTGTGTGTTCTTCCGTTGCAGGTGGGATGCCTTGCTTTCGCCAGGGCTGTGGCTCCCCGTGCTTGGAACGCCACAGGTCCTGCTTACGCCATTCGCAATGCGTGTCCTCTACGGCCTACCTCCCTGCTCTGTGTGGCCCGTGTATGGACCTGGTGGAGGTGGTGGACCATCACCCTGGTTCCTCAGACGTGGCGGTGGCCTCTGCTTCCCTTCAATCAGTGTGGGCGGTGGTCTCCCACCACATTAGGACTGTGGGCCATCGTTCCCCGGCCTTTGTTGACGACCGGATCCGCGTCGCCCTGGGCATCCCTGACCCATCTGGAGGCCGTTCACCTGGCCCTCTCCCTGCTCGGGCCCTCCTCCCTGGGTCCCGTGGTCGGTCGTTACATCGTCGGGAGGATCCCCAGCTCCGTCCACGCTCTCGCTCGCCTCATCGTCCTCCTGCTCGCCTTGACTCCGCCCATCGCCCTCGTCATGGTTCTCGCCCTGAGGCCGGGGTTAGCGTCTCTGCCCCTGTACGCCCTCCCCTGGCTTCTCCGGATAGGGGCTCTACTACCTTCCGCCCGCTTCCCCTGCACAAAAGACGTCCTCTTCATTTGTCCTCTACGCGCGCGGATGTTCATGCTGTAGCTGGCCCTCTGCTCCCTCCTCCTACTCTGTCCAGGGGGGTCCGCCAGGATGTAGTTGCTTCTCCTCCTACTTTTCCTGCTTTGGTGCCTATTCTTCCTTCACGGTCTCGTCCCAAGGTGGAGGTCCCTCCCTCCTCCGCCTCGGTGTCGGGCCGCCCTGTTCTCTCAGCCCCGGGGATCCTTGCTCTGTTTCCCCCCGCGGCTCCTTCTGACCTCCTTTCACCCGGCCAGCCTTCCCACTCCCGTCATCATGCTCCTCTTCATTCTTCTATCCCTGATCTTCACTTACCAGCTCACCAGGGGGGTACCCCGCCGCTTGACTCGGTGGAGTATAGCGAGGTTTCGGGGTCCCCTTTCTCGGGAGCTGACGTGTCGCTGGAAGAGGGGGATGGTGATGTTTCCCCCTCGGGCGTTAGTGATCGGGGACGAGACCCTCAGGGGCGCCACGGCCGTCGTCGCGCGCCTTCTTTGGGCCGCGACGCTGCTGTTTCTTGTCGTGGGTCTCGCTCCCGCTCACGCTCGCCCCTGCGGGCCGAACAATCTTCGGGGGGGTCGCCTCTCTCGGATCGATTTTCGGCTATGCAGGGGTGGGTTGTGTCACACTTCGACGCGCGCTTGGAGACGATGCAAGATTCCCTCTTATCGCGCTTTTTGGCGGTGACACAACCTCAGCACCTCACCCAACCTACCCCTGCTTTGGTCCCCCTCCCTTCTGCGGTGGACCACATTCCTTCTCGCCCTGCTTCTCCGCCTGCCCGGTCGTCGGCTAGTACTGCTCCTGCCCTAGCTCAGGTGGTTGCCCCTGCTGTCTCCCATGCGGGGGTTCTCCGTCTGCTAGGGCAGGGTCCGCGCTTGCCCCCCATCCAGAAGGCCAAGGTCCCATCGCGGACTATGCCGCTCCTCTATGGCTCCTTGGCTGTTTGGCTGTTTGGAAGGGGGTGCAGGCCTCCCACCCGGAGCGTGCTACCGACTTCCCGTCAGGTGAGAGGGCCCTACCTTCGGACTGGTCGGTGCAAATTAATGATAAGATGCAGTTCAGGGCGATCAGGGTGGATGGTCAGGTGGCCGACGTGGAGGTGAGGGCTTACCCGACGAGGACTGACCTTCAGTACTTTTCGGTGAAGCCCAAGCCCCCGTCTGCTCCTCGGACTAAGCTCTGGTCAGACTTCAGCCGCCAGGACATCCTTCAGGATGTTCAGTCCCTGGCTGTGTTGACGGGACTGTCCTCCTATGGGACGGGTTTGTGCGACGACGGTAAGCCTGGCTTAGCCGTCGTGCTCGATAATCCTCTCCCATTGGAGGCCTGGTTTGCTGATGCCTTAGAATTCGCCAACCGTTCCGTCGACAGATCTGTTTCAGTCCCTCCCCCGGAGTCATCACTGCTTTTGCCTCCTCTTGTATCTGTCGGCGGATTGGATGGCAAGTTCTGGTCCTGGATCAGCGCGCCCAAACTTGAAATTTGTGCTATTGCTAACCCGTTCTTCTCCCACCCAGATAAGTCCTCTGTCGACAGGGATTTTACCTTGCGGCAGAGGGTGGCGAACTTATTGTCTTGTCTTTTAGGTTCCCTCCAGACGTCTGTTCACCACCTGAGGCTTCTCGAGGCGACTGCACCTGGCGATCTTCGCGAGGGTTTGGACCACGTTCGGCGGATCCACCTGAGGCTCGCGGTGTCTTTGGTTCCCGAGCTGAAGGCGGTTTTGTGCGAGGCAACTCGACAACGCCAGACGGTAAGGTCCTCGTTCTGCCAGAAAGCCCCCTTGGATATTCGTCAGGGTTTGTTGTACTCTGAGCTCTATACATCGGGGCTTTTTGCGCAGGATGCTTGGGAACGCTATGCTTCTCTGTCGGCGGACCCTGCTTACGACACGCAAAGACGCGGTGGGTCGCTACCAGGGTCTTCGCAGTCCCGTCCTTCTGCCGGTCCTCTTCAGGGTGCTGCCGCCAGTGCTGCCGCCAAGAAAGGGCGCAGGAAAGGGAAGTTGCCGGCCAGAGCGTCGGTTCCGCCTCGCACTTCTGCTCCTGCTCCCTTTCATCCCCGCCGAGAAGGGGCTGGCCAGCCTTCCACTTCCGGCCGCACTTCGACGGGGTCAGACGCGAGACGGACAGGGGATGGGGTGACCCGCCCTTTTCGACGAGGTGGGGGGGGTAGAGGAGGTCAACGTGGCTCTTATGACCGCAGGGACCGTACCGGGGGACCCTCCACGTCAAAAAATTTGTAGGTTCTCCAGGTCGGTCTCCTCCTTGTTCTCCTTCTCGCCTAGCCGAAAGGGTCGCTCACCTCATCTCGGGGGCTCCCACAGGTTGTTTTCGCCCTTGCACCCCTCGGTGGCCGCGAGGGACGTGGGGGCGGAAGATTGCACGGAGGGGTCTAACCTGGAGATGGAAGTCCAGACCCCCACTCAGCTCTTGTCAACGACGCCGGCCTGTCTCTTCGGAGGTGGCCGACGTGATTACATCCATGCACGAACAGGGAATCGTCAAGGAGGTGAAAGCCGGTCAACCGGTTTTCCTCTCCCGTGTATTTCTGGTACCGAAGAAGGACTGCGACGCGATTCGACCGGTGGTGGATCTGTCGGCCCTCAACGGGCACATCGTGAACACACGGTTTCGGATGCTGACGGTGCACCAGGTACGACTGGCCCTGCGACCTCTGTCGTGGGTAGTGTCGCTGGACCTCAAGGATGCGTATTGGCACGTTCCTATCCATCCTCGTTTCCAGCGATTCTTGGCCGTTCAGACTTCCGATCGTGTGTTCATGTTCGACAGACTTCCCTTCGGTCTCAACATCGCGCCGCGGATCTTCTCGAAACTGGTGAAGCAGGCTCTGGATCTTCTCCTCAGGAGCGGCCTCCAGATCCTGTTTTACTTGGACGACTGGTTGATAGTTTCAGACACCCTCGAACAGTGCGTCCACGACACCCTCACAGTAGTTCAACACATCACACAGTTAGGGTTCAAAATCAATATTCCCAAGTCACGCCTGACCCCGTCGCGTGTCGTGACGTGGGTAGGTCTCGAATGGGATCTGACCAACGCTACAGTGACCCAGAGTCAGCCAAACGCGGTGAAACTTCGCAGGAAGGTCTTCGCCGTGTTGCACTCGGTCTCCCTCACGAGGAGGATCTGGGACTCGTTAGTGGGTTCACTGAATTGGGCTGCTCTGACCATTCCCTTAGGGAGGTTCAGGCTGCGCCGCCTAATCCTCATGGGCAACAAGGAGTTTCCGTTGGCCCCTATGGATCGGCTCATGACGATCCCGCGTACCATTCACAGACACTTAGGACACTGGGTTGCTCGGGGCACGCTCTCTGCGGCTGTGCCCTGGACCGCCCCCCCGCCGACGATCTGGGTAGATACAGATGCGTCGAGCGAGGTAGGGTGGGGTTACCAATCCAACCTGGGACATCAACATCACGGCAGATGGGTGGGACACACACACCTACACATCAATGCCCTCGAACTGTTGGTTCCCTTGTTCTTCCTGAGGGACCACGCGCTGGCCCTTCGGGGACAGTCGGTGGCCTTCAGGATGGACAATCAGACAGCTGTCCACTGTATCCAAAAGCAGGGGTCCTCCAGGTCTTTGACTCTGTTGGGGATCTCCGAGAAGTTGTTCTTCCTCGCGAACCGACACAACATCTCCCTGCACGCCTCCTACCTGCCCGGGACTGCCAACCTATGGGCGGACGCCCTGTCAAGAGGACAGGGCGTTCTTGTAGAATGGGCAATGAAACAGACTGTATTCGACGACCTCGCGGCTTCCTGGGGTGTTCCGGAGGTCGACTTGTTCGCATCGAAGGAGACGCGCAAGTTGCCTCGGTACCTATCCCTCCGGACTCGTACTCCGGAGGGGGGTCCGGACGCTTTCATGGAAGACTGGAGCAGGTGGCAGTCGATATACATATTTCCGCCACCAGACGCACTGTTGATGTGCAAAGTCCTCGCGAGGCTGCGGCTGTACCGCGGCAGAGTCTGGCTAATAGCGCCTCTGTGGCCGGCCCAGGCTTGGTACTCCCAGTTGAAGCGGTGGTACCCGAGTCCGGTCCCTCTCCCTCTCTCCAACTTCCACTTGAGCCAGGTTGGAGACCTACGGACCTCGTTGGCCTTCGCATCGTGGATGTTCGTGAGGCACGGTGGCTCCCAGTCCACGGACGGGACCTGACTGACTTCCTGAAGCGTTCATGGACGTCTTCGACTTGGGGGACTTACGAGTCCCACTGGAGATCTTTTACTAGGTGGATACAGGACACTCGCCAGACAGTTAGCTCTCCTTCCCTCGTACTACACTACTTGTTTCACCTCTTCCGTACGCGTCGCTTTCAAGTCAACACTATACGTAACCACTTGTCTGCCATCCGGGAGGTCTTTGAGTCCGTCACTGGGCTGGTCGTTCCGCCGAAGGAGCTGGATTCCTTCATGAAGGCTGCCTTCAGGGAGCGACCGCCTCCGCGCCAGATCCCTCCTCAGTGGGATCTGGGGCGTGCTCTGGACCTTCTGGCTTCACACACATATACACGGGACACTACACCGGTTCAGTTGCTGGAGCGTACACTCTTCCTTGTCGCTCTGGCCACTGGGGATAGGGTGTCTGAACTAGCAGCCATGTCACGGTCCCAGGAATGCATGCGATTCTCCCCGTCCTTGAATGTCGTCACGTTAGCCCCCTCCCCTCATTTTGTTGCCAAGAATGAGAGAGAGACCCACGTTTTCAAGCCTTTCACCATCCAGGCTTTAAAACGTGGGCATACTCACCATGTGTTGTGCCCGGTGCAAGCCTTGCACTCCTATGTTGAGTCTGTGGCGCCGACTTCGGGTACTGCTGTGTGGGTGTCTCCTCGGACTGGTGGGATGCTCTCGAAGGTACAGATAGGACGCCGCGTTTGTCGGGTCATTCGTGCCAGTAACCCTGATTGTAGGGGTTCTGCGCACGATGTGCGGTCCTTTGCTGCCTCCTTACGGTTCCTGCAGAGTCGATCGTTGCCTGACGTCGCCTCGGCGGGTTTGTGGTCTTCTGTCCATACCTTCGTCTCCTCCTACCTCTCCATGTCCATTGTTAGACCCCCTCGGCCTGTGATAGCTCTCGGGAGTCGTGTTTCCTAGAGCTCTAGCGACGATGCCTGGTCTTCCCCCCTTGTCACTCTTTCTTTTACTTTGTTTTATTTGGAAAAGGGGGGGGGGGGGGGAGTACGGGTTTGCAACACTGGATTGCAAGTTTGGGATTATGTTATATGTATACAGTACATAAGTGTTTTTGCCAAATTGAAAATTGTGTTTTATTTTTGTGTTCAATGTTTTTGTTGGTTTTGGAAGAAAAGGGATTTTGGGTACAGTACTTTTTGGTTTAAGACAAGTCTATGGTTTTGCATTACTATGAATGACGGGCACGTGTTAAAACTGCTCTTTTTAGCTACTCCTCAGTTTTTCACTCTTTTATTAAACTCTCTTGTTTAAATTGTGTTTCTTTGTCATTCATAATTTTGTCTTATGCATTGTTTTTTTTGGTATGTTGGGCTTGGATGTCCTCCTCCTATTTGTTATGCAGCCTTGACGTTGGATTTGCCAAGACTACTAACAAATTGGGAGGTTTGACGTACCTCCCAACCTACCAAATAGGAAAACCTACTATTTGGTAGTAGTCTTGGAAAATCCAACGTACATAATACCCTCCCTCACGCCGGACCCCTGCCCATCCGCGTTCTTCTGCTGACGTGAGATGTGATGACAAGAGAGGGTCGCTCATGCGCACGTTCGACAGGGATCTGCGCATGACGGAACACGGGATGGGCCTTGAGCGGTAACTAAGGTAAACCCCTTTTTCTTCTCTTCTATGCTTTTTTCACCTTCGGTGGTAGTTTTGGTTAATGTACAACGTCTCCTAGAGCAAGATAAGGAGTAGACTAGACGTTTTCTTTTTAACCGCGGTTGGAATGACGACATAGCAGTCAAAATAGACAAGTCGTCATTGCAATTAGGTTAATAGCCTTGACGTTGGATTTTCCAAGACTACTACCAAATAGTAGGTTTTCCTATTTGGTAGGTTGGGAGGTACGTCAAACCTCCCAGTCATTCTCTCGCTTTCCATACGTTCCATATGGCCGAACCATCTCAAGTTGTTCCATTTCACACTTTCCAGCACATCTACCTCCACACCACATCTCCTTCTTACTTCCTCATTAGTCTGTCTATCCCTCCATGTAACTCCGCACGCACTCAAGTAATTCATTTCCACTGCTCTCACTCTTGGTCTGAGTCTCTCAACCAACGTCCATGCTTCGCTTCCGTAAGTCAGTGTCGGGATTACCACACTGTCATGCAAGGACTTCTTCACTTCCATACTGACCACCCTATTTCTTGTTACTGCTTTTAGTGTTCCTACAACCCTCTTCCCCTGTTGTATCCTCTCCCGCACTTCTTCATCCATAGTCCCATCTTTACTCAACACACTGCCCAGATACTTAAGAGTTGACGATCTCCATAGCCTGACCGTTCAGCTTCACCTCACACTCTGTGACTTCACCCCTTTCGAAGATCATAACCTTGCTCTTTCCAGCATTTACCTTCAAATTCCGTTTTTCGCACACTGTTCCAAACTCATTTACCAGACCCTGCAACTCCCATTCATTATCACTCATCAGAACTGTATCATCCGCAAACAGCAGTATAGGTAGCTTCCATTCAATTCCCTCCATTTTCAGCGATACACCAACATCCACTGCTCTTGATAGTATTTCTTTCATGACTCCATCCATATATACAGTAAACAACCACGGGGACATCACACACCCTTGTTTCAAACCAACATTCAGGTCAAAGAACTCGCTCTGCTCACTCTCCACTTTTTTCTATAGCCCTTCTTATTCTAGCATGAGAAAACTCTATTAGTTCTAGTGCCGGTGCCTGTTTGATGGGAATAGTAGGCACTGCATCATCCGACTCCACTGTTAGTACCCCCCCCAAAGTATTTCCCCAACACCTCTGCTTTCTCCTTATCAGTCTCCGCTCTACTCCCATCAACCAACCCCCCTACCAGCTCTGGGATCCCTACTCTTCTTGTTAACTTTTCCTGAATGTACTTCCAGAATATTTTTGGATTATCCATCACATTTCTAGCAATCTCTCTCTCCCTCTCCTTCACCCCCCTCCTTGTCTCCCACCTTATTTTATTGTTTATTTGTCTGCGTTCCAGATCCACTTCTTTAGCTTCTATACTAGACCCCCTGTTCTTTTTTAACAATTTTAGTCTTTCCCACGATTGTTTCTTTCTTCTAATCAATGTCCAAAGCTTTCTTTTCATTGGCAATTCTGGGTTCGTTCTTTTCCTCAATTTTGTTTTATCCTTATATTCCCTTACTGGTACACTTTTGGATACAGCATTCTCCAGTTTGACTCTAATTTTCCTCCACATTCCTTCAGCGTCTTCACCGTTCAAGTATTCCCCCCAGTCAATGTCCAAACACCGTCTCAGCAGCTCATAATCTGCTCTATCATACATGTATATTTTTCTATTGCTTCTATTATCCCTCTCTGTTTTAATATTGCAACTAAAGCTTATACAGGCATGGTCACTACGACCTATAGGGCTATCCACATTGACATGCTCCACTATATCCTCCTCATTGCTAAAAATCAAATCAAGTACACTCCCCTGCGTCCCATCTCTATATCTTGTCATCTCTGTAATATGTTGCGTTAAAAAACAATCTCTCATTTCCTCTATAAACTTGTTTTCCAGGCTACAATTTGCCCAGTTGATCCTTGGCAAATTGAAATCTCCAATCAAAATCTTATATTTGTTCTCTCTATTATCTATTTCCTCCATTGCTTTCAGTAGGTTATCATCCTCTTCCCTACTATTATTTGGGCTTCTATATATAGAGGCAATTAGAATTGATCCTCTTGCACATTTTACTTCAATACACAAATACTCACAATACTGCTGTCTCATATCCACCTCATTAACCTTGAGCTCTTTTCTTACATAAATAAACAGTCCTCTTCCGACCTCTGCTCTAATAGCATTCCTCACATATAACTCAAAACCCTCCAAACTATACTCCACCAGTTCCCTTTCAATTCTAGCATTTTTTGGTCTTACTTCATGTAAGGCTATGACATCAGATTTTTCCTCTTCATCCTGCAACCTACATATCAGTTCTCTTTTCTTGTCCTGGGTAAACACATCCACATTACTAAACATAATCCTTAATCCATCTACCATTCCTTCAGCAACTACACCATCCCGCTCCTCCTGTCCGTACCCTACTCCCCCCTTAGCACTACTGGGTCTGCAACTTTGTCTCCTGTCTCTCCCTGTGACACCTCCACCCTGTTCTCCTCCTCCGTCACAACTCCTATCACATTCTCTTCCCTCCCTGATCTCCCCCTCCCTTCTATTCGTATAAACCACTTCTTCAATTTCCCGTCCCTCACTCTCCAGTAAAAATTTCTCTTATCCTCCCCACCCAACTTTCCATTATTTTCATCAGCCTTTTCTTGTAATACCTTTATTTTTTTCTTTGTTCTATGCTCAAATCTTTCTTTAGTCTTATATGTTTCAGTTCTTCATTTGTGATTAGCCTCCAACTAAAATTTGTCACCGTCTCTGCCACTGCCCTGGTTTTAAACTGTACCCTTATAGGTCTCATCTCTCCCCTTTTATATCTACCTATCCTACTGACTTCCTCCACCTGCCCTTCCCATCCATATCCGTCCACATCCACACCTTTCATGACCTCCTTCACTTTCTCCATATCCCTCACTTTTCTCACTCCATTATCATTCATATTCTTACAGTTTCTTACAGTAGATCCGCTGGAAAAAGGCAAACTATGCCTGTGTATCCAGCTCAGTACCAGTACTTGCACTGCTGCGGTCGTTCACGGTGTTGGCGGCGGCGGTAGCAGACGCAACATTTTTACTATTCTGTATTTTTGTTTTATAATCAAACTTCAAATCTTGTCTTCCCCATGCTTTATCAAGATTACTTTCAAACTCTCTTATTGATTCGGAATATACTACATACTGGGGCAGTGCGTTCCACTCATTTACCACTCTATCACAAAATGAGTTCTTTGCCTTCTCAAGCCTATTTCTTTCTTTGTAAATTTTCTTAGAGTGTCCTCTCGTTCTTGTTCCCTCCCGCATCAAGAAGATACCTTCACACACATCCTCATCGTACTTTCCTGACACTATCTTAAAAGTCTCTATCATATCCCCTCTCTTTCTCCTATATGCCAGTGTCGGAAGCCCCAGTGTCCTCAACCTCTGCTCATAGCCCGCGTTCTTCAACGTTGGTTGTTGTTGATGATGCTTTTATTTTATACTAGCCCACTGGACCTAGGCCCTCTCAAGGCTAGTGGTGGAGGAGGTGGTACAGAGTTTAAAGTCACGTATATGTCAGTAGTTATATGTCATTGTATAAATTTATCGCTCTCAGGAAGTGACGAATAGGGGTGAAATTGAAAGAGTCTGAGTCAGAGAGGATGCCATGTAATGAGGTGTTCAGCAAGAATCTCCGTCTTTCAGATGCATAGACGGGACAAATACAAAGAAAGTGAAAAACAGTCAATGATGTATGGCAATGTTGGCATTCAGGTGGTGGACCACGAGGGGTGGACATCAGGTAACCATGTGTGAGATGCGTGTGGCCTAAACGTAATCTAGTTAATAGGGTTTGGTCTGCACGTGAACCATTAATTGAAGAGGGCCACAAGTGTATGTCATCCTTAATGGAGCGAAGGTGGCCAGTTAATGGTTGCGCTCTCCACTCAACTCGCCAAGCGTCATAAACATGGCGACGGAGGACAGGGAGCATATCCTCCGAACGCAGCAAAGTAGTAGAGGGTGTACCATGACACGCTTGCTTAGCGAGGAAGTCTGCACGCTCATTCCCGGGAATTCCTACATGCGCGGGGATCCAGCACAGTGTGATGGAACGATTAGCGCACTGTAATTTGTGTATTGTGTGGATGATAGTCTTGACCAATGGGTCCTTGGGGGCAAATACACATAAGGCTTGCAGTGCACTCTTTGAGTCACTACAGATAACGACCCGTGGAGAGTTCCTCGACAATGAAGAGATGGTGCTTAAAGCACCTTGAATAGCCCATAATTCAGCAGTGAAAACCGTGGAATGATGGTGTAAGGTACTTTGAGACAAGCCATGGTCTGAGACTGCAGCGCAACCCACAGCATCCGCAGTTTTCGAGCCATCGGTGTAAATAAAAACAGCCGGGATGTGATATCAAGATGTTGTAAAGCGAGATGTCGACATTGAGATGGGGCTTGGGCACCAAGTTGATCTGCTAAGTGAAAGCAAACTGTAGGGTGTTTTAGGGTCCACGGAGTGATGTGACTAGGAGGGGGAGTTATGGGAGGAACGGTGATACTGTAAGTGGAGAGCAATTGGCGAGACAATATTGGGAATGGCACTGGAATGGTTGAACGATAGTTATCTGTGGAATGGAATAGTTCTAGTAGAGTTGGGTCATGACGGAGGCGAACAGCCGTACGCATGAGGACTAATCGACGGTGGTAGGCTAGAGGTAAGGTCCCAGCCTCACATAGGATATTGGAGACACGAGAGGAACGGAATGCCCCCGAGCTAATGCGGATGCCCAAATGGTGTACGCTGTCGAGGGTTCCTAATGTGGAAGCAGAGGCCGTGCCATAGACAGGGCTACCATAATCTAGGGCTGAGAGGATGGTAGCTCTGTAGAACAGTAAAAGCGTAGCGCGATCTGCGCCCCAATGGACTCGTGCGACTGTTTTCAGAACATTCATTCTCTGGAGGCAACGTGCCTTTAAGCAGGCAATGTGACTCTTCCAATTGAGGTGAGTATCAAAGATTAAACCAAGGAACCTGGTATGTGGAAGGATCTGAATATTAGAATGTCCCATGGTGAGAGTAATGGACTGTTTACGTAAATGTCGAACATTTCTATAGAATACAACGGCGTTAGTCTTTTCAGCAGAAAATTGAAAACCAGCAGTGGATGCCCAAGAGTGGATGGATTTTAGAGCAATGTTGAGACGCCGTTGTATGTGAGTCAGACTGGGAGAAGTATAATATATTGCGAAGTCGTCCACATACAAGCTATACGATATTTCAGGTGGGAGGCTGCGTATGACACTATTGATCGCCATAATAAAGAGTAAGCTGCTAAGGGCACATCCTTGTGATATTCCATTAATTTGTGACATAATGTCCGATAGGAGACCATTATTTTTGACCTGGAATGTACGGTTAGAGAGAAAATGTTGTAAAAAGCAGGGAAGAGGACCCCGCATGCCAGAATCGTGTACAATTTTTAAAATCCTGTGTCTCCATGTTGTTGTTGTTGTTGTTGTTCCCCAAGCTGCCTGGCCGAACAGCCCCAAGGCCCCGAGTAAGGCCAAGGCCATAAACGAGCGCCCCCACAGAACCCTCCCTGCCGACCACAATAAAGCCTGGGTGACCGAAGCCACTCCATGGCGGGGAGCTGAGAGGGTGCGTAAACGCCCGGGAAACCAAAGCCCCACCCAGGGCCCTGTGCCCCTCAGCAATTATGAAGAGAAAGTTGAGGGGCAAAGGAATAATGTGACACTTTAGCTTCCAATCTTGGTAGATTGGGAGGTCAATCCACGGAAGAGACGCCGTCACTTGAGATTTAGAAAATATATAAGTAAAAGGAACAGTCAGAGTAAGCTATGGGTATGGCAGAGATCGCTCAGGTCTCACTCTGATAGACCAGCCCATCGCCAATGTGTCTCCATGTTGTGTCATAAGCCATGTCAAAAAATATTGCCACTGTGGGTTGGTTCTTGGAGAACCCATCACATATTTGGTGTTCAAGGCGAATAAGTGAGTGCAGTGTAGAACGGCCAGGGCGGGAACCATTCTGATATGGGGATAGGAGGGCATGTGACTCAGCGTAATGTAAAAGTCGAGGATTGATAATTTTTTCCATTAATTTGCAGAGGCATGAGGTAAGCACAATCGGTCTGTAATTTGTGGGAAGACTATGATCTTTTCCAGGCTTCGGTACGGGTATAGTGTAAGCATGCCGCCAAGACGGTGGGAAGTAGTTACTTATCCAAAACTGATTGTACAGTTGTAAAAGATGTTGTAGCGCACGTGGATGGAGGTGACGGATGAGAGCGTACGAGAATCCATCCGGGCCAGGAGTAGTGTCTGTACACAGGACGAGCGCGTGTCGCAATTCCGGAATTGAAAAAGGGGTGTTATATTCATATGTTTTTCCGCTATGAAAAGATAGCGGGCGAGATTCCTCCATACATTTATAGCGAAGAAATTGACGAGGCAATGACTGGTCTGAGCTGACGTGACAGAAATGTTTGGCATGTATGGCAGCGATGTCAAGGGGTTCATGTGTAAGCGAGTCCGAGGCAGGGTCTTTGAGTGGAGAGAGTGGAGGCCGTACAGTGCGTCCGTTGATACTGCGAAACTTTTTCCATAAAGTAGAGAGAGGGGTGCGGGAATTGAAGGACGAGATATATGATCGCCATGAAAGTATCTTGTTGTCAAGGATACTGCGTTTGACAACTGCACAGATCTTGTTATAGAACGTTTTAAGGGCAATTTTTTCAATAGTGATGGTTATAAGGTCAAAGTAACGATTAGTGGAAAAAAGTCGGGGGGAAACAGTCTTTAAACGCCGCTGCCTAACACTCAGACGCTTAAGAAGGCGTTCCACACGATGCTTGAATTTTATCATTTGGGCTAGAGTGGGCGTCCACCAAGGGACCTGGCGAGGGTGTGTCAGCGAGGAGGTAAGCGGGATATGAGGGCGAGCAATGAAGTTCAGGAAGGACGAAAAATAATCAAAATTGTGTGCAGGGGAAGAGGTAGGGGAGAAGTCCGAAACGTCTGCAGAGGAGTGCGTATAAGACGTCCAATCGGCTTTAGAGAGATTATAACTCGATATTTGAGGGGAGGATGCAGGGCACAAATACTTAAGGAGTATAGGGTAGTGGTCGCTGGAGAAGCGATCCTGTAAAACTGACCAGTCAAATAGGGGAGCTGCGTCATCCGAGGCAAAGGAAAGATCAACAGCGGAAAATGTACAGTGGGTAGCAGATCTGTAGGTGGGGGTGTCAAAGTTGAGACAACAAAGAGTAGAATGAAGGAGATATTTTTCAATTTTATCGCCTGGGATGTCTGTGTTTGGGTTGCCCCAAAGGGGAGAGTGTGCGTTAAAGTCGCCCAGAATGGGGTCAGTTGTTGTACTAGTTGATGAAGGTCTGAAGTATTGTAATGACAGGAGGGTTGATTGTAGGAGGAGCAAACAGTCAAGGAAGGAAGGTTTGGTAATGAAATAGAGACGGCAGTTGTTTGAAAAGGGTTGGGGTCAAGGGTGACAGGAACAAATACGCACTTATAGTGCACAAGGATGGCCGTTCGGAGATGTGAAGGGGTTATAGGGGAGCTAGCAGCAACAGTATAATGCCTGGGGGGGACAACAAAATTGCCTACATGTTGGAGGCAAATGCATAATGGTGAATATAATTTAAGTAATCGTTGTAATTCTCCCATACGGAGGCGAGTTTGGTATCCGTTTATATTCCATTGCAAAATGTTATATGCCATCAAGAATAGGATTGTCAGAGTCATCGACAATAGAGGTCTCTTGAAGAGAGTCTGGTAAAGGTTGTGAGTGTGGAGAGGGTTGTGTGGATGGAGGTGAAGGGGTAGATGTAAGGTCTGTAAATTTTTCAGAAATAGCTGTGAATTGTGTGACTAGTTTAGGAACAAGGGTGGGGCAGTGGAGGAGTTTTTGGCGCAGAGTGTTCATAAATAGATAAGCGGAGGTAACATCTTCATCAGGGTTAGGGGGAAGTGTACGTGTGGTGACAAATTCCTGCGTCCGAGCAAGAAGGCAGGGATCCGTGGCACAGATATGGGGTGTGATGTAATTACGGAAACAAATTGGACATCCACATTTGTCAGATGGGATATTGGTGTGACATATCAAAACAGGAGAATGTGAGGGGCTCGGGGTATGATGAGTCTTTATCGAAGGTTCGTCAGATGATGGTGTCGTAGGGTTAGCAGGAGTTTGTGGGGGAATGTCTCTAGGTTTGGGATCATCAGGATCTGGGCAGTGGGGAGCGGCTAACGGAACATGTCGCTCAAGGTTACAGGGAGGATCAGGCGTGGTGAGGGT
Source organism: Paralithodes platypus (assembly GCA_032716605.1). Classification (NCBI taxonomy): domain Eukaryota; kingdom Metazoa; phylum Arthropoda; class Malacostraca; order Decapoda; family Lithodidae; genus Paralithodes; species Paralithodes platypus. The sequence goes on along the minus strand of CM064516.1, from coordinate 41,539,798 downwards.
GGTACGCACATTGACAGGAGGTTGGTGAACATCAAATTGGGATTGTGATAGCTCTATATTAGTCAAGTCAGAATCCAACAGGTTATTGTCCTTCAGGAATCTCTGCATCAAGTCCTTGGGCGTAGGATCAGATTCACAAATATGGGTGACACAATAACAAGGAGTTGGGTGAATTTGAGCATCTTCCGCTGGAGCTCGCTTGGAAAGAAATTTGTGAAGATGTTCGGCGAGTACTGTACAGGTAGAAGTCTTGTGCTGAAGTAGAAAGAATCGGCCGCAGTTATGGCAGCCACAGTCCGGATCGTGGGTAGGCATAACCCACTTCTGTGTGGTGGAACCGAGGTTCAAGGTCCGGGATAATGACCGGATAGGACTTGCAACCTTACGCTTTTTCCGAGGCTGCGACTGGGTGGAGCGAGATTGGGGAGAAGTCTCTATATCTGGTACTGTGTTACATTCCATGAGGTTCTCTTCGGCAGTCATGTTCCAAAACTCAGTATCATCGGTCAAGTTAGTAAATCCCTCGAACCTGTTAGAGGTGGATAGGTCCGGGGAGTTAAGGTGAACTAAACGGAAGGTATCATTGGTGGGGTAATGTTGTGGGCTAATAGGTGGTGCCGGAGGCTGCTCTGGACGCTGGTGATCAGAGGAGTCAGCGGGTGTAGTTGATTCATACCGTCGATATGGAGGATATTTACCTTCCTGCCTTAATTGTGCTGCAGCAGACCGGAAGGGGAGTCCTTTTGTGGCCTGTAAGTGTAATACATCACGATGAAACGCAAAGTGTGGGCATGTTCTGTCATTGGCTTTGTGGGACCCGTCACAATTTGCACAACGGGGCGCGCTGGCTTGACAATTGTTGAGAGCATGTTGTTCTGAGCCGCAATTTAAGCAACGAGCATTGCGAGCCCGACACCGTGGGGTTGAATGCCCAAGCTTCCAGCAATTTGTGCATTGTCTCGGCTTGTTAACATACCTTCGTACCTGCAGTTGGCGACCTGCAAGACGGACATGCATAGGGAGGTCATGGCGCTTAAAATAGATTTTGACAATGCGTAGTGGGGGCCGATTTCCACGCTGAGGAGCAGTATAAGTGTCAACTTTAACAACAGTGGGGTCAGTTCTTTGCAATAATTTTAAGATACGATTGGTTGAGTCTGTAAAGCTCTGATCTGCAAATTCGAAGTCGGAAGGGAGCACAACCGTGCCAGTACACTGATTCAGGTATTCATCTGGTTTACCTGTGTATCTGTCGTTGGGGGTGTCGAGGTAGGCTTGTAAGGCTTCTGATTGCTCCTGTGTTTTCACCTCAAGCATGCGCTTGGCCGATCCAACAGCATGCATGGTGAAATCACCAATATCTTGTGCGAGAGTATCGTATAGACTGAAATCATCCATAGGTTCACCAGAGACCGTGAAAAACCGTGACCAATCAGGGGGACTGAACATAGCGTTATAAGTGTCCTTCGAAGCAGGGGTATACGTGTTACGTTTACGCCTTTGTCGGTTATGCGAAGGTACGAACGGTTGAAGCGTGTGAATGGCAGAGGAAATACCGGCAAGGTCTTTTCCTGTACCTGCATTAATGGCCCGTTGAGATCGTGGAGGTACAGAAGCAGGTTTAATTGAGGTAGGAGATCCTGCATTCGGAGGGAAGATGGTAACAGATGGAGTCACATACGGGTCAGGGATGCAAGAAGCATCCGTAGGGGTGTCAGCTGAGGGCATGCGAGGTTCTTCATTAAGGTTGTCAACGGAATGAAGAGGTAGGCTAAGGCTAGAATCATAATCTGGTAATTTAGAAGTTAAAGTCGAGACTGTGGGGTTGTCATCACTATTATTGATCACAGAGGCAGTACAGTACTGTGCATAGGAATTGATGCCGGGGAGATCACCTGATGGATCTCACTACCCGACAATGGAGAATTCGTCACAGTATCCTTAGGAGGTTTGCCAAGGTCTGTGGGTGCCATGCCTGAGTGGGGAACTCCGGCACTGTTGGCAGCAGGGGAAGGGTCCTTGAGGCAGTCCAATTTCTCGCAGGGGTCGGCGTCGGAGGGGGCAATTTTAGATTCCATAGGACGAATATTTCTAAATTCATCTGAGTCAGATTCCAAACCCACCATGGAGCCACAATTAGAGGACGGGACGACCGCCCTAGGAATTCTTGCAGATATACACCCCGACTAATGCACCTTAAGGGCCGTCGATCCGTCGATCGCCGACCCAGCACAAGGGTTAGGGTTTAGCATAAAAGTTTCCCCTCGCTCGAACACGTCGGGTACCACAGTTCGACGGGTGTAGGGATTGCCGACCCACAACACCCTCCAACGAAACCAAAGAGTGAGTACGGTCGTTTACCTCATGACAGTCACGGTGCTCCCAAAGGAGGGGGCAGCGGGAAGAAGGGAAAAACAGAAAGGATGAGAAATGATAGGGCCCACTACAATTAGTTGGGGGCGGCAGGAAGGGTGGCCATGCGGGCATGCACTCCCCTCCTGCCGCCTCCGTCAGCCCCCGCACGTGTTCAAAAGTGAAACCAACGAAGCAGGCAGAGCGGGGGCTTCAACGTTGGTACCAGCTTGCTAGCTCTCCTCTGCACTTTCTCCACTGCTTCTATATCCTTTACCATATATGGAGCCCACACCTGGTTCGCATATTCCAGGTGCGGCCTAACCAGCGCTGTATAGAGATTCCTGAAGATTTCTTCGTCAAGTGACACAAATGTCCTCCTTATCAGCCCTACAATTCTATTGGCTTTGTTTATCTTTTCCGCTAAATGTTCTGAGAAATTTAACTTATTGTCTATCACTACTCCTATATCCTTTTCTGCATTCACTTCCTCCATCGCTTCATACATACTGTATCCTACCTTGTCTATCTTGCTGGTCCCAATCCGCATATTTATTAGTGGCCCCTCCATCATTGACGAACATGCCTATTACATAAGGCATCCTCTTCAAACACTAATCCGCCGTAGTTTGAATCTACCGCGCAGAGCATTTAAAAAACTGAGGAGCCTTCATCATGAGCGTACGCGACCTCACTCATGGCTTCAGTCATTATGAATTGGGTTCTCACTACGAAAAAACTTCGTAAAAAATAAAAACAAAAAGAAAATAAGAATAACTATCCAATAAGCTTTCCATCATATCGTGGATGTACTTGTGTGGATTTCTGACCAGACGCTGAATCAGGCGTCATTCCTCCTTCTTTGCTCTGCGCTCAGCCTGCCCGGACGTACCTTTCAGGCTCCGCTGGTTCCGCATTCGTTGCGTCCCTAGTGAGTTTTTTCTCATTTGTTTACTCTAGGATGTATCGAGTAAGGTTAGGATAGGCGTAGCAGGAGTGTCCTGGGCTGGTTGCCCGCAGTGCAGTGTATTTGGGTCGTGTATGGGGCATCTATTTCGGATGTACCCTCGTGGTCCTGTTGTGGACACGTGAACTTTTCACAGTTGTGTTAGTGGGTGATGCAGGCGGCTTTCATTACGCGTTAATTATTGCTGCCTTTTATCCTTCTGATGAGGTAAGCTGTGTGTTTGCTGACGTTCCCAGCGTATTTTTCTTCACTTAGTGAAGTTTTTTCTGGGTCCGTGTCAGGCTTCCCGGGGTGGGAAGTTATCGCTACGGTGGTGTGTTGGCGGTGGTTCCTGTTGTGATATTCCAGTGTGTGTTTATATTTCAACTATTTTCATGCCGTCTACCTAGGCCTAGCCAGCCGCTCGTAGCTTTGCCACATGTCTAGTGTTATTATTTATTTTATAAATATGCCCTACTGTGTCATGTGTATCGGGTTTTAGTTGTGTATTGGCTAATTCCTCGGACTATATTTGTTTCCTGGTTTAGTTGTGTATTGGCTAATTCCACGGATTATGTTGTGACCTTGGTTAGTCGTGCGTGTCTCTCCTCGTGTCGTATTGTTCAGATGGTGGCTGTTCAGGGTGGGGTTTGCCTTCCGGCGGGTTTTTTCTCGGTTTCACCATGAAAAATCCTGACCGATGAGCAGTGTTGGGCCACACGTGGTTTTTAACTCTGGCTGGTTCCCCGGCGTGGGGAGGTGTCTGTGGCTCTCCAGGACTGCGTCTCTGTGGGTGCCTGGTTTCAGGCCTCCTTTAAATTCCCGGCGGGATGGCTGTACCCATCCTTACATATATATAGATATATATAAAAAAAACGACGTTCTTGAGAACACTCGTTTTTATAGGTTTTTCTACCTGGTTTACGACAACCACATGGAAAACCTAGCTGTTGTTTAGGCGTTCCTCCCCGGCGATCTTTTACAAAGAAGTGGGGTCAGGAACTTGTGGGGTTAACTTTTAGACTTCTCACCCGGCGGGTGCACCTGAGCAGGGTGGGATAAACGACTTAGGTCTCATATAGTTAACCAATCCATTTGAGTGATACTCTGTGTATCGCTGCCTTTACTCTTACGGCAATTGAAGGTTCAGTGAGGTTTAACCAAATCGATTCCCACACCCGGCGGGTGCCCCTAAGTGGAGGAACTAAGGAATTTATAAACAAATTCAATTTCGATTAACCTTAATTGGGTGATACTTTCAGTATCGCCGCCTTCTATTTTTACGACGATCGTTTGGGACAATTCGTTAAAAAATCAGATCTCGTATATTCCTGCCCTGGGCTATTCTACTAAAATATTTCAAGGGCCGGCGTCTTTATGAGGGGGGCTTTGTTACAAAATTGAATCTTGAGACAGTCACCACCTCCTACAGAGTATAAGTGCCATACTGGACCATTATATCAGAGGGTATTCTTCATGTTCTTTAGCTAAGAAGATTTGTTTAGCCTCTTTACACCCAGCCGCGTAGCGAGATGTGTTAGCTGTGTCTTTGCATCCTGTTACCCGGCGGGTTATTAACACTTGTATGCGAACACGTGGGTTAACCTTATGAGCATTAATTCCTGGAAATTTTTCTTTATTTTTCCAGAGCTGAGCTCCGGCGGACCAATACAGACCCGGCGGTAGTTTCCTCACACCAGTCTCTGTCATGGCTACTGTGGCCCCAGTTTTTGCCCTGTGCATTACCCCTACTTGCGCGGGTATCCCAATTTTTGCGCATACCCTTTGCATAAGGTGTGTTAGATGTCTAGACCGTTCAAGGGGTCTCTGGGTTACACTTAATTGTTCATTTTGCTCCCAATTAGCCAATAAAGTCCTGTGTGACAATGACAAGACCGCGGCGGTAGCGTTGAGAGAGGTCAGACAACAAATGTCGGCCTACACTACCATTGTCGCACATAAGTCACTTCAATGTGACAACGTCCCACTTTGGGATAAGTTGCTGTCAGAGCACCCTCCCCCTAAACGTACCTCTAGAGTAAGGGGTTTTAAGCCGACAGAGACTAGCCAGGGTTCTGTATCGTCTGTGGATATGTCTAAACGCCCGAGAGAGCCTACTCCCCTGGCAGCCACCTCCTCGTCGCAGGCGAGATCGAGGTCAAGGTCACCTCTCAGACAGCAGTCTTCAAGTCGGGCCTCTTCCCGGCTAGTAAGAAGTGTAAGACTGAAGCTTCCCCCAGTGGTCATGGTGGTGATTCTTCCAAACCTAGGTCTAGTTCGCGGTCACACCGTAGCCACAAATCCTCCAAAAAGGATTCCCATAGGAAGTCCTCTCGACATTCTCCTAAGTCTAGTGCATCTCATCGTACCTCTACACCTGAAAATGTTTCTGTTACAGCCTCAGAGTATAGTGAAGCGCCTGTCCCTAAACAAGATTTACCTATTGATATTTTAACCCTAGAAACGGAAAGTTCAGGAAATTCAATAATTGAGAATGTTTCAGACTCTCAAGAGAGCGTAGGCCAGAGCCTCGGTGTTTGGCGGTTTGCTCAGCCAGGGTCTGACCATCCACGTCCGACTCATACGAGTCACACAGTAGCCGATGTCCACAGGGACGCGGCGACCCCATCCTCTATCCCTGACTTATCTTGGAAACAAGGTGCCCCTGCCTCGGCGGGGTCTTCTCAGGAGGATCGGGAGGAACAAGATGAAGTGTCAATAATTTCAGATAGGGATGGACAAGGGTCAGGCTCAGGCCTAGACGCCGCCCATGATAATACTGATTCACCTGAAAGTTCTGCATCTAACCAGTTTGTTACAGCACAAGAAATTGATGGGTTACTTACTCATGCTCTATCTAAATTCTTTAATCAACAACGAGAAAACCCCACAATGGACTTGGGGGCTCCCTTGACAAGTTCTGCGGTACGGCCTCTGATAACGTCAATCGATTTATCTAAGATTCCTAACCCTCCTACTCTGTCACCGGCAGGGAGCTCTAAGCCAGCTACGGCGGCATTCACTACGTCAAATGTCAGGGTCATTACGGATGTTAATCCACCCCCTCTAGACAAAGCGCCTCTTAGAAAGGTAGCTATGCCCCTGCTTTATGGGCCAGACGAGTCATGGTTTCCTTTGAACCCCTCTAAGCCAGAGCTTGCCCAGCCTACCTTGTCAGGGGAACTCCCGGTACCACGTGAGTGGTTTATCCAGGGAAATAAGTCAAAGAAATTAAGGGCATTGGATGCCTTGGGTAATGTTTTGGACGTAAATATCAAGGCTATACCTAGTTATTATCATCAGGATTATTTTGTTTATGCATCTAAGCCTGCTTTACCCCCTGCCTCAGCTTCAAAACTTTTTTCAGACTGGTCTAAGCTGGATGGGTTTAATGATATTAAGGCTCTGTCGGCTCTTACTCCTGAACTAGATTTACAGACCATCACAGACGAGACAGCTAATCCAGTGTTGAAGGTGGGACAGTTGGGACCAGGACCTTGGGTGGATTGGGAGGTAGAGGCTCAAAACTTTGCAACCACTTTCACTTCTAAATCTTCCCACCAGATCCCTCAGGATACACATTCATGGTTCTCCATGCCGGTAGGTTCTGCCGGCGGAGTTCCGTCAGCTTTATTTTCTTTTCTAGCTGCCCCTAAGATTAATCTTTGTGAACTAAAGGAACCATTCACTACCCCTACCCCTTCTCACCTAGACAGAGAATTTAGGCTAAGGGGAAAAGCTTTCCGCCTGTTTTCACAGTACATAGTGTCTCAACAGGTGGCTAAGTCTTTACTCCGGTCTACTCAGGCAATCGCAGACGCGGATGCTCGAAGATCAGTTGAGTTATCCCGGCGTCTGATTCTTCAGTCGTCGATTCAATCCTTAGGTGACATACGCACAGCCTTACTTGAGGCGGTGCGAGCACGACAGGATCTTAGGATGTCATTAGTTCGCAAGCTGCCTGATCACATTGCTAACCAGGTGGTAATGTCCCCAGTACTTACTCCTTCTTTAATGTCCCCTGATGTATGGCGAACAGTGTTTAACATGGCACAGGCCGTGAAGCACAGTCCCGCACAGGCTAAGAAACCTGCATTTAACTTCCCCAAACCTAAGCCTCCTACTAAAGCTCAGCCAGGGGGTTCTAAGCCGTTTCTTCCGCCTAAGTCCTCCCAATCCCCCCTGGGTCAGTTCAGGCATAGACAGAGAGGGTTTTCAGGACAGAGGGGACGCGGCCAGTATAAGCCGGGGCAGGGCCAGTCTTCGGCCCACACCAGCCAGCCGGCGAAGCGTCCAACACCACCAAACCCACCATCAAAAAACTAAAGTCTCTCTCACTCCCAGTGCCTGTCTTAGAGCCGGAGGAACCGAGGGAAGTACAGCCGGCGAACCCTTGTCTGCTAACTGGGTCGTTCCGAACGTGTCACCAAGCATGGCCGTTAAAAACCTGGGCACGGATGGTGGCACGCAAAGGCATCACTTGGCAGTGGCTCCGGCGACCTCGCTTACGTCAGCCGACATCGGCAAATTGTGTTTCATTAGAGGTGGAGTCGCTGGTCCAGGAGATGATTGCCAAGAATGTCATCATCCCGGTCCCTCCAGATTACCCTGTATTCACGTCAAAACTGTTTTTGGTTCCCAAACGGGACAGTGTTCAGATGAGGCCGGTCGTAGACCTGTCTTATCTGAATCTTCACATTTACAACGAGTCTTTCAGAATGTTAACAGTTCATCAAATCAGGCTAACACTTCCGCCGGGAGGCTGGATGTGTTCCCTAGACCTGACAGACGCCTATTGGCACGTGTCGGTCAACAAAAGATTTCAAAGGTTTCTGGCCTTGAGGATCAGGCACCAAAATTTTGTTTTTCAGAGGATGCCGTTCGGTTTGAACCTAGCACCTCGATTATTCACGAAACTAGTCCGGCAAGCCCTGATGCCGTTGTTAAAACAGGGAATCAGAGTGTTGTGGTATCTAGACGACTGGCTGGTGGTGGCAGAGACACAACAATTATGCATAAAACATGTCAATATCATTTTAAATCATGTCAAAACTCTAGGCTTCAAGGTAAATCTGGTAAAGTCAAACCTTGTTCCCTCAAGAGTAATTCAGTGGATAGGGCTGGTCTGGGACACCGCCGCTCTCACTCTGAGTCAGAGTGTGGACAATCGCAACAGGTTTCGCAGGAAACTGTTCAGGTTTCTTCACAGTCTGACTACGACACGAAGAGTCTGGGAGTCTCTGGTCGGCTCTCTCAACTGGATTCAGCTAACTGTCAAGTTGGGCCGGTTGAAAGTAAAACGATTAATATTGGAAGGCAACAAATATTTCCCACTCTTACCGGCGGGAAAATTATGGCCCATACCAAAATTAATCCACACCTTACTAGCGGTCTGGGCGAAGAGGGAAACATTGCACTCAATCATGTCATGGACCTCTCCTCCTCCAACGGTATGGGTAGACACGGATGCGTCAGGCACCATAGGGTGGGGATTTCAGTCAAATCAGGGGCACCAGGATCAGGGACTTTGGTCCCACTTAGAAATCTCTCACATAAATGTCAAAGAGTTACTAGTCCCCTTGTATTTCCTTCAGGCTCACGGCCCGGCGTTACGGGGCAAGTCAGTGGCCTTCAGAATGGACAATCTGAATGCAGTTCACTGTATTCAGAAACAAGGGTCAACGAGGTCAAGGAAGTTGCTACTCGTGTCGGAAGAGATTTTTGTTCTAGCCAGCAGTCTAGATATTTATCTTCACGCATCTTATCTCCCAGGCGTAGCGAACGTCTGGGCAGACGCTCTGTCCCGGAGACAGAGCACGACAGTAGAATGGGAGCTCAAGCAACCCATTTTCGACCTAATGATTGCGGAGCTCTCCCATCCACAAGTGGATCTTTTTGCGTCCGAGGAGACTCACAAGCTCCCTCTATACCTCACCCGCCGGGCGATAACGCCGGCAGGGGGGCCAGACGCCCTAGTGACAGACTGGAACAGATGGAGCTCCATCTATCTGTTTCCGCCGCCAGATGCGTCACTAATGTGCCACGTAGTGAACAAACTACGAGTTTATCGAGGCTTAGTCTCGCTAATCGCGCCCCTGTGGCCGGCGCAGGTGTGGTACCAGCAATTAATAATGTGGTGCCCGGACCCGGTATCGCTCCCGGTCGGGTACTTCCACTTAGACACGATTGGCAACCTAGAGACCTCGCTGACTTTTGCATTATGGACATTCAGGAGGCCAAGTGGCTAGCACCATACGGTAGGGATGTGACCAATAAATTGCTCAATCAATATACTCAGTCTACTAAGCGACAATATCAATCTCATTGGAAAGCTTTTACTTCTTGGATTGTTAGAACGGAACAAACTGTACCCTCAGTGGCATTGGTTTTTAATTACTTGAACTATCTGTTTGAGCAGAAACGTTTATCTGTGGTTACTTTGAAGAATCACTTAACTGCGATTAGAGTACCCTTTTTCGACCTTACAGGTCTATCCATACCGGTGGCGGAGGAAACAGGATTTATGAGAGCGTGTTTTAAACTCCGCCCACCTCCCCGTCAGCTCATGCCTACTTGGTCTCTGGACAAAGCTTTGTCTTTACTTCATTCTCGTCTGTATCAAAATACTGCAGACTTTGCTTTAATCTTAAAGAAGGCAGTTTTCCTTTTGGCTTTGGCCACCGGAAACAGAGTGTCTGAGCTGGCGGCGATGAGCAACACACCTAATTGTCTTAGGTTTGGTAGACTTAATGATTCAATTTCCATTGCACCCTCCCCGGCGTTTGTAGCCAAGAATGAGCATAGTGCACACGTGTTTTCTGAGTTCACGGTGCCGGCGTTAAAAAGGGGAAAGGTGCATCATAATTTATGTCCAGTGCAAGCTCTAACCAAATATTTGAGAATAGCTCCTCAAAACCCCCAAGGTGCTTTATGGGTAGCGAGTACGGGTAAACGCTTACTTAAACGGCGATTAGCCTCTCTTCTGGTAGAAGTCATTAAAGAGAGTAATCCCAGCGTTGTGGGTAGGGCCCACGATTTACGCAAGTGGGCGGCCTCTTTACGTTTCCTGAAAAACTTTTCAGTTGAAGATATTGCGTCCACACAGTTGTGGGCGTCTAATCATACGTTTCTCTCTAGATACTTGTCAGTTGCTCTAGACAAACCTTCCTTACCATGTATAGCTTTAAGGCAGAGGGTCTAGGTGGCCCTGCAGTCACTTATGTTTATTTTCACGGAAGGGGGGGGGGGGGTGCAGTCAGTTGACATAGGACACCCTAGACCCCGCCGGAGTATGAGAGCTGTGATACAATTTAAGGTTAAAATGTGATATGAAAATTTCTCTGCGAGAATTTGTGCTAGTACAAGGTTTAGTACAAAACAACGGTGTTGTTATAGTAGTTTTAGCTGCGAAAGCAATGTAATATTAGTTCAATGGAGTTCATTGGCAATTGATCTCCACATGTATTTTGGGGTTTATGATGTGCACATATAAACTTATAACTTATTATTTTTGTCACCACTCGTTGAGTGGGGTGCCTTTTGTAACTACAGATCTGTGTTCAGAATCTTCAGGGTTACCCATTTTTGTCGGGCAGGCTTCTTTGAAGCACGCACCTGCCTGAACCCCTTTTTCTTGTATATTTCCGGCCTACGCCGTATTAAATACATTTTTCAAAAAGTAAGAATACTATGTGGTTGTTTTTATTATCTGCTTTTCTAGAGTTATGATATGATTACGAATGTCCCCCTCCAGTCTTAGATATCAGGCATGTTCGTCAATGATGGAGGGGCCACTAATAAATTATAGGTTTGACTCCTGTAAGGAGATAAAGAAAACCTAATATTTAGTAGTGGCCCCGTAATCATTGACGACTGGGGCCCTCCCGACCGTCCCCTTCCCATTCGTTGATGTATTAAGGATTTTGGTTTACTTGATATGTCAGTGAAGGAGGAATGACGCCTGATTCAGCGTCTGGTCAGAAATCCACACAAGTACATCCACGATATGATGGAAAGCTTATTGGATAGTTATTCTTATTTTCTTTTTCTTTTTATTTTTTACGAAGTTTTTTCGTAGTGAGAACCCAATTCATAATGACTGAAGCCATGAGTGAGGTCGCGTGCGCTCATGATGAAGGCTCCTCAGTTTTTAAATGCTCTGCGCGGTAGATTCAAACTACGGCGGATTAGTGTTTGAAGAGGATGCCTTATGTAATAGGCATGTTCGTCAATGATTACGGGGCCACTACTAAATATTAGGTTTTCTTTATCTCCTTACAGGAGTCAAACCTATAGTACTTGCATTTTTTGGGATGAAAAGGCATTAACCAATGCTCAGACCATCCCTTCATGCCCTCCACATCTCCTTGAAGCAAACCCATATCTTCCTTACTCCTCACTCTTCTATACAGTTTAGTGTCATCCGCATACAGGTATACCTCACTTCCATTAGTTATAACTTCAGGCAAGTCGTTGATAAATATAACGAACAGCAGTGGTCCCAACACAGATCCCTGAGGTACCCCACTTGTAATTTCCCTCCACCCCAAGCCTATTCCATTCACCAGTACCCTCTGTCTCCGATCTTTCAGGAAGGCTTCTATCCATTTCACACATTTCTCCCCTATATTATAGCTTCTAACTTTCTCTATTAACCTTTTATGTGGGACCTTATCGAAGGCCTTCGTAAAATCGCAATATACCACGTCTATTACATCACCATCTTCTAGAATTTGAATTCCAATCATCTACCACCTTAATTAGCTGTAGTACCGTCGACCTCCCCGGCAAGAATCCGAACTGTCTCCCACTGAACTTATATATTTTCTAGATCTCAAGTGACGGCGTCTCTTCCGTGGATTGACCTCCCAATCTACCAAGATTGGAAACCAAAGCCCCACCCAGGGCCCTGTGCCCCTCAGCAATTATGAAGAGAAAGTTGAGGGGCAAGGGAAAAATGTGACGCTTTGGCTTCCAATCTTGGTAAATTGGGAGGTCAATCCACGGAAGAGACGCCGTCACTTGAGATCTAGAAAATATATAAGTTAAAGGAACAGTCAGAGTAAGCTATGGGTATGGCAGAGATTGCTCAGCTCTCACTCTGATAGACCAGCCCATCACCACGTCCATGCAGTTGACTCCTTTACTTCCTTGAATTGTCCTTCGTATTCCTTCAGCTGCTCCTTCAATGCCATATTCTCTGCTCCCAGTTCATCTACCCTTTTCAATACCATCTCTAGGCTATCATTAACTTCCGAAATAGGCCTGCATTCACTTCCTTCGCTAGGCCTATTCCCTTCCTCACCTGACACACCACACATGTTAAGGATAACATGTCTCCAGAAAGCCACGTAAATAAGATAGTGAGAGAATCACAAGCACTATTGGCAAATAACAGGATGTCTTTCAATTATCTTAATGAAAACACCATGAAACAAATAATAACGGCAATAATAAGACCCAGGATGGAATATGCATCTGTAGTGTGGTCCCCTCACATGAAGAAACATATCCACAAAATTGAGAGGGTACAGAGAGCAGCTACGAGGATGATCCCAGGTTTGGAAAATTTGGAGTACCAAGAGAGGCTCGAGAGATTGAATCTACCTACACTGGAACAGAGAAGGAAACGAGGACAGCAAATTCAGATATACAAATGTGTTAGAGGTATTGACAAAATCGACCAAGAAAACTTCATAGAGAGGTGAGAGAACAAGAGGTCACAGCTACAAACTGAAAGTGCCTAATAGTAAATCTGATCTGAAAAGTAAAAGATTTCCTACCAACTCGATTAGTGGGTGGAACAAATTGCCAGCCGAAGTAGTTGTTGTTGATGATGCTTTTATTTTATACTAGCCCACTGGGCCTAGGCCCTCTCAAGGCTAGTGGTGGAGGAGGTGGTACAGAGTTTAAAGTCACGTATATGTCAGCAGTTATATGTCATTGTATAAATTTATCGCTCTCAGGAAGTGACGAATAGGGGTGAAATTGAAAGAGTCTGAGTCAGAGAGGATGCCATGTAATGAGGTGTTCAGCAAGAATCTCCGTCTTTCAGATGCATAGACGGGACAAATACAAAGAAAGTGAAAAACAGTCAATGATGTATGGCAATGTTGGCATTCAGGTGGTGGACCATGAGGGGTGGACATCAGGTAACCATGTGTGAGGCGCGTGTGGCCTAAACGTAATCTAGTTAATAGGGTTTGGTCTGCACGTGAACCATTAATTGAAGAGGGCCACAAGTGTATGTCATCCTTAATGGAGCGAAGGTGGCCAGTTAATGGTTGCACTCTCCACTCAACTCGCCAAGCGACATAAACATGGCGACGGAGGACAGGGAGCATATCCTCCGAACGCAGCAAAGTAGTAGAGGGTGTACCATGACACGCTTGCTTAGCGAGGAAGTCTGCACGCTCATTCCCGGGAATTCCTACATGCGCGGGGATCCAGCACAGTGTGATGGAACGATTAGCGCACTGTAATTTGTGTATTGTGTGGATGATAGTCTTGACCAATGGGTCCTTGGGGGCAAATACACATAAGGCTTGCAGTGCACTCTTTGAGTCACTACAGATAACGACCCGTGGAGAGTTCCTCGACAATGAAGAGATGGTGCTTAAAGCACCTTGAATAGCCCATAATTCAGCAGTGAAAACCGTGGAGTGATGGTGTAAGGTACTTTGAGACAAGCCATGGTCTGAGACTGCAGCGCAACCCACAGCATCCGCAGTTTTCGAGCCATCGGTGTAAATGAAAACAGCCGGGATGTGATCATCAAGATGTTGTAAAGCGAGATGTCGACGTTGAGATGGGGCTTGGGCATCAAGTTGATCTGCTAAGTGAAAGCAAACTGTAGGGTGTTTTAGGGTCCACGGAGTGATGTGACTAGGAGGGGGAGTTATGGGAGGAACGGTGATACTGTAAGTGGAGAGCAATTGGCGAGACAATTGGGAATGGCACTGGAATGGTTGAACGATAGTTATCTGTGGAATGGAATAGTTCTAGTAGAGTTGGGTCATGACGGAGGCGAACAGCCGTACGCATGAGGACTAATCGACGGTGGTAGGCTAGAGGTAAGGTCCCAGCCTCACATAGGATATTGGAGACACGAGAGGAACGGAATGCCCCCGAGCTAATGCGGATGCCCAAATGGTGTACGCTGTCGAGGGTTCCTAATGTGGAAGCAGAGGCCGTGCCATAGACAGGGCTACCATAATCTAGGGCTGAGAGGATGGTAGCTCTGTAGAACAGTAAAAGCGTAGCGCGATCTGCGCCCCAATGGACTCGTGCGACTGTTTTCAGAACATTCATTCTCTGGAGGCAACGTGCCTTTAAGCAGGCAATGTGACTCTTCCAATTGAGGTGAGTATCAAAGATTAAACCAAGGAACCTGGTATGTGGAAGGATCTGAATATTAGAATGTCCCATGGTGAGAGTAATGGACTGTTTACGTAAATGTCGAACATTTCTATAGAATACAACGGCGTTAGTCTTTTCAGCAGAAAATTGAAAACCAGCAGTGGATGCCCAAGAGTGGATGGATTTTAGAGCAATGTTGAGACGCCGTTGTATGTGAGTCAGACTGGGAGAAGTATAATATATTGCGAAGTCGTCCACATACAAGCTATACGATATTTCAGGTGGGAGGCTGCGTATGACACTATTGATCGCCATAATTGGCGGCACACCATGGCGGAAGGCGGACGCAAGTTTGAGGCTCCGGCATATGTTATGGGAATAGTCAATTAATTCAATGATATCGAGTGCATACGGGGCTAACAAGAAGAGGAAGGATTTAGTGAAGGTTTGGAGGATATATTGGTGTGGTGGAGGGGTGATATATAGTGTAAAAAGAGTGTGTAGTGACGGGACAGCGGTAGGGTTGTGAGTTGTTGAGTTTGTAAACAAACATGGCAGAGGGAATTTCGGGTATGACGGAGTCGGAAGGAAGGTTACAACGTTTTCGGGGATTTAAGAGCACAGATAAGAAGTTAGAAGAGGTTAGTATTGTTGTGAAGGATTTGGAAAAGTGGATGAGTGATACGGAGAAATGGAAGGGGGATATTGGTGAGAAAGTTAAGGCACTGTGTGTAATGTGTGGTGTGATAGGTGGGGAAGGGAATAGGCCTAGCGAAGGAAGTGAATGCAGGCCTTTTTTGGCAGTTAATGAGAGCCTAGAGATGGTATTGAAAAGGGTAGATGAACTGGGAGCAGAGAATATGGCATTGAAGGAGCAACTGAAGGAATACGAAGGACGTTTCACGGAAGTAAAGGAGTCGACTGCATGGACGGTGGTAGGTAAACAAAAAGTCAAGGATTTGGAGGATATTATGAAAGAGCAAAAGGAAGAAATGAATATGACCAAAAAAAGTTTTGAGAGTGCAGTTGTAGGGGTCATGAAGAACAAGGAGTGTCGTGAGGGAGGCCATGGACAGGGATAGGGGTGTAATCTTGTATGGAGATATAGAGACTCATATGAATGATAATGGAGTGAGAAAAGTGAGGGATATGGAGACAGTGAAGGAGGTCTTGAAAGGTGTGGATGAGGACGAATATGGATGGGAAGGGCAGGTGGAGGAGATCAGTAGGATAGGTAGATATAAAAGGAGAGAGATGAGACCTATAAGGGTACAGTTTAAAACTAGGGTAGTGGCGGAGACTGTGACAAATTTTAGTTGGAGGCTAAATACAAATGATAAACTGAAACACATAAGACTAAAGAAGGATTTGAGTATAGAACAAAGGAAAAAAATTAAGGAATTACAAGAAAAGGCTGATGAAAATAATGGAAAGTTGGATGAGGAGGATAAGAGAAATTTTTACTGGAGAGTGAGGGACGGAAAAGTGAGGAAGTGGTTTATAAGAGTAGAAAGGAGGGGGAGATCAGGGAGGGGAGAGAATGTGATGAGAGTTGTGACGGAGGAGGAGAACGGGGTGGAGGTGTCACAGGGAGAGACAGGAGACAAAGAGGCAGACCCAGTAGTGCTAACAGGGGAGTAGGGTACGGACTGGAGGAGCGGGATGGTGTAATTGCTGAAGGAATGGTAGATGGATTAAGGATTATGTTTAGTAATGTGGATGTGTTTACTCAGGACAAGAAAAGAGAACTGATATGTAGGTTGCAGGATGAAGAGGAAAAACCTGATATCATAGCCCTACAGGAAGTAAGACCAAAAAATGTTAGAATTGAAAGGGAACTGGTGGAATATAGTTTGGAGGGTTTTGAGTTATATGAGAGAAATGCTATTAGAGCAGAGGTTGGAAGAGGACTGTTTATTTTTGTAAGAAAAGAGCTCAAGGTTAATGAGGTGGATATGAGACAGCAGTATTGTGAGTATTTGTGTATTGAAGTAAAATGTGTAAGAGGATCAATTCTAATTGCCTCTATATATAGAAGCCCAAATAATAGCAGGGGAGAGGATGATAACCTACTGAAAGCAATGGAGGAGATAGATAATAGAGAGAACAAATATAAAATTTTGATTGGAGATTTCAATTTGCCAAGGATCAACTGGGCAAATTGTACTACTCCAGCGGGACAGGGTAGCCTGGAAAATAAGTTTATAGAGAAAGTGAGATTGTTTTTTAACGCAACATATTGTAGAGATGACAAGATATAGAGATGGGACGCAGGGGAGTGTACTTGATTTGATTTTTAGCAATACATACATACATACATAACATTTTAAGACTGAGTGTTCCACACATAAGTGCAGTTTCAGTCTCTTGTCCTAATGGCGGCGTTCCAGGCAACCCTGTTAAGGGCTGCTTCACTTGTCAAGTTCTTGGATTTGAGATCGGCGCGTATAGTCCGATCCCAGGTCTTCCTCGGTCCACCCCTTGGTGCAGAAGAGGATATAGTGGAACATGTTAATGTGGATAGCCCTATAGGTCGTAGTGACCATGCCTGTATAAGCTTTAGTTGTAACATTAAATCGGAGAGGGATAATAAAAGCAATAGAAAAATATACATGTATGATAGAGCAGATTATGAGCTGCTGAGACGGTGTTTGGACATTGACTGGGGGGAATATTTGAACGGTGAAGACGCTGAAGGAATGTGGAGGAAAATTAGAGTCAAACTGGAAAATGCTGTATCCAAAAGTGTACCAGTAAGGGAATATAAGGATAAAACAAAATTGAGGAAAAGAACTAACCCAGAATTGCCAATGAAAAGAAAGCTTTGGATATTGATTAGAAGAAAGAAACGATTGTGGGAAAGATTAAAATTGTTAAAAAAGAACAGGGGTCTAGTATAGAGGCTAAGGAAGTGGATCTGGAACGTAGACAAATAAACAATAAAATAAGGTGGGAAACAAGGAGGGGGGTGAAGGAGAGGGAGAGAGAGATAGCTAGAAATGTGAAGGATAATCCAAAAATATTCTGGAAGTACATTCAGGAAAAATTAACAAGAAGAGTAGGGATCCCAGAGCTGGTGGGGGGTTGAATGATGGGAGTAGAGCGGAGACTGATAAGGAGAAAGCAGAGGTGCTGGGGAAATACTTTGGGGGGGTACTAACAGTGGAGTCGGAGGATGCAGTGCCTACTATTCCCATCAAACAGGCACCGGCACTAGAGCTAGTAGAGTTTTCCCATGCTAGAATAAGAAGGGCTATAGAAAAAATGAACAGAAGTAAGTCACCGGGACCGGATGGGATACACCCAAGAATCATAAAGGAAGGAGGGGAGATGTTAGTAGAGCCATTGAAAATGTTATTTCAGGTATCGTTTAATACAGGACAAATCCCGATGGACTGGAGAGAGGCGAACATAACAGCTATATTTAAGAAGGGAAAGAGAAATGACCCAGGGAATTATAGACCAGTCAGTTTGACAAGTGTTGTGTGTAAACTAATGGAAACGGTAATTAGAGAAGGAATAATGGATCATATGAAGTCAAACCAACTTTTCAGTGGGAGACAGTTCGGATTCTTGCCGGGGAGGTCGACGGTACTACAGCTAATTAAGGTGGTAGATGATTGGATGCAAATTCTAGAAGATGGTGATGTAATAGACGTGGTATATTGCGATTTTATGAAGGCCTTCGATAAGGTCCCACATAAAAGGTTAATAGAGAAAGTTAGAAGCTATAATATAGGGGAGAAATGTGTGAAATGGATAGAAGCCTTCCTGAAAGATCGGAGACAGAGGGTATTGGTGAATGGAATAGGCTCGGGGTGGAGGGAAATTACAAGTGGGGTACCTCAGGGATCTGTGTTGGGACCACTGCTGTTTATCAACGACTTGCCTGAAGTTATAACTAATGGAAGTGAGGTATACCTGTATGCGGATGACACTAAACTGTATAGAAGAGTGAGGAGTAAGGAAGATATGGGTTTGCTTCAAGGAGATGTGGAGGGCATGAAGGGATGGTCTGAGCATTGGTTAATGCCTTTTCATCCAAAAAAAATGCAAGTACATGCGGATTGGGACCAGCAAGATAGACAAGGTAGGATACAGTATGTATGAAGCGATGGAGGAAGTGAGTGCAGAAAAGGATATAGGAGTAGTGATAGACAATAAGTTAAATTTCTCAGAACATTTAGCGGAAAAGATAAACAAAGCCAATAGAATTGTAGGGCTGATAAGGAGGACATTTGTGTCACTTGACGAAGAAATCTTCAGGAATCTATATACAGCGCTGGTTAGGCCGCACCTGGAATATGCAAACCAGGTGTGGGCTCCATATATGGTAAAGGATATAGAAGCAGTGGAGAAAGTGCAGAGGAGAGCTAGCAAGCTGGTACCAACGTTGAAGAACGCGGGCTATGAGCAGAGGTTGAGGACACTGGGGCTTCCGACACTGGCATATAGGAGAAAGAGAGGGGATATGATAGAGACTTTTAAGATAGTGTCAGGAAAGTACGATGAGGATGTGTGTGAAGGTATCTTCTTGATGCGGGAGGGAACAAGAACGAGAGGACACTCTAAGAAAATTTACAAAGAAAGAAATAGGCTTGAGAAGGCGAAGAACTCATTTTGTGATAGAGTGGTAAATGAGTGGAACGCACTGCCCCAGTATGTAGTCGATTCCGAATCAATAAGGGAGTTTGAAAGTAATCTTGATAAAGCATGGGGAAGACAAGATTTGAAGTTTGTTTATAAAACAAAAATACAGAATAGTAAAAATGTTGCGTCTGCTACCGCCGCCGCCAACACCGTGAACGACCGCAGCAGTGCAAGTACTGGTACTGAGCTGGATACACAGGCATAGTTTGCCTTTTTCCAGAGGATCTACTGTAAGAATACTGTAAGAATAATAAAGAGTAAGCTGCTAAGGGCACATCCTTGTGGTATTCCATTAATTTGTGACATAATGTCCGATAGGAGATCATTATTTTTGACCTGGAATGTACGGTTAGAGAGAAAATTTTGTAAAAAGCAGGGAAGAGGACCCCGCATGCCAGAATCGTGTAAATTTTTTAAAATCCTGTGTCTCCATGTTGTGTCATAAGCCTTAGCAATGTCAAAAAATATTGCCACTGTGGGTTGGTTCTTGGAGAAACCATCACGTATTTGGTGTTCAAGGCGAATAAGTGAGTGCAGTGTAGAACGGCCAGGGCGGGAACCATTCTGATATGGGGATAGGAGGGCATGTGACTCAGCGTAATGTAAAATTCGAGGATTGATAATTTTTTCCATTAATTTGCAGAGGCATGAGGTAAGCACAATCGGTCTGTAATTTGTGGGAAGACTATGATCTTTTCCAGGCTTCGGTACGGGTATAGTGTAAGCATGCCGCCAAGACGGTGGGAAGTAGTTACTTATCCAAAACTGATTGTACAGTTGTAAAAGATGTTGTAGCGCACGTGGATGGAGGTGACGGATGAGAGCGTACGAGAATCCATCCGGGCCAGGAGTAGTGTCTGTACACAGGTCGAGCGCGTGTCGCAATTCCGGAATTGAAAAAGGGGTTATATTCATGTGTTTTCCCGCTATGAAAAGATAGCGGGCGAGATTCCTCCATACATTTATAGCGAAGAAATTTACGAGGCAATGACTGGTCTGAGCTGACGTGACAGAAATGTTTGGCATGTATGGCAGCGATGTCAAGGGGGTCATGTGTAAGCGAGTCCGAGGCAGGGTCTTTGAGTGGAGAGAGTGGAGGCCGTACAGTGCGTCCGTTGATACTGCGAAACTTTTTCCATAAAGTAGAGAGAGGGGTGCGGGAATTGAAGGACGAGATATATGATCGCCATGAAAGTATCTTGTTGTCAAGGATACTGCGTTTGACAACTGCACAGATCTTGTTATAGAACGTTTTAAGGGCAATTTTTTCAATAGTGATGGTTATAAGGTCAAAGTAACGATTAGTGGAAAAAAGTCGGGGGGAAACAGTCTTTAAACGCCGCTGCCTAACACTCAGACGCTTAAGAAGGCGTTCCACACGATGCTTGAATTTTATCATTTGGGCTAGAGTGGGCGTCCACCAAGGGACCTGGCGAGGGTGCGTCAGCGAGGAGGTAAGCGGGATATGAGGGCGAGCAATGGAGTTCAGGAAGGACGAAAAATAATCAAAATTGTGTGCAGGGGAAGAGGTAGGGGAGAAGTCCGAAACGTCTGCAGAGGAGTGCGTATAAGACGTCCAATCGGCTTTAGAGAGATTATAACTCGATATTTGAGGGGAGGATGCAGGGCACAAATACTTAAGGAGTATAGGGTAGTGGTCGCTGGAGAAGCGATCCTGTAAAACTGACCAGTCAAATAGGGGAGCTGCGTCATCCGAGGCAAAGGAAAGATCAACAG